>SJXQ01004549.1:134050-507007 GCA_006408695.1 Aepyceros melampus
CGGCGCTCGGCGGCCGCGGCGCCTCCGGGGGAGCCGGGCGGGGGGCGGCCGCGGGGGCGGCGTCACCGCGCCGGAGCGGCGGCCGGGCGGTGCCACCCGCTCCCTCCCGCCCGCTCCCTCCCCGGCCCCGGTTTCGCGGCAGGCTTCCGGGAGGGTGACCGCTCCGGGGCCGCGCCTGGACCAGAAGTTTGTCCCGGGTCACGGGCCGCCGGGAGTTGGCGAGCGGGGCGGGAGAAACGGCGGCTTCGATCCCGGCGTCGGACGGCAGGGTTGCCGGGCAGGGCCGGCTGGGCCGGGAGTCGCGGGGACGGCGCTCCCCGGCGGCTGCGGGCCGGGCGAGCCGGCAGATCCGGCGCGCTGCGAAGGGCTGCGCGTTCTCCGCCACGCGAAGTTGGTAGGCGCCCGGGCGGAGAGCTGCGGCCGCGGGCACCGAGACCCCGCAGCGGCCGCGCGGGACACACGCGCCCCGAAGCCCGACACCTGCCGAGCGGGACGCGCCGGGCCCCTTCATGGCGCCCCCGCCGACCCGGGGTCGGGGGGTGGGGGACCCCGAGCGAGCCGCCGGCCGTGGACGGGAGGCCGTGGTCACACCGAGACGAGGGGTCGGACCTACGGAACCTGTGATTTCTGTATCTTGTGCAAAGTGGTGGGAAACGCGGGAGGAGGAGGCGTGGGGAATGAATCAAATGATGTCTGGAAATATATAATTTACCGTTTGGAGTCTAGAATGCCTGTTTGATTAAGTGCATAAAAAAGCTTCTAATGCTTCAGTAAAGAGGTTCACTTTGTAAGATTGCAAAAAAAAAAGTCGGGGGGGGGGGGGTGAGAACTATTTCTGTTTTCCTCTGAATAGACACAGGGAGCCAGCACCGAGCGTCTGTAGACACTAGACCTATATGAACATAATAGAAGGCCTGTGTAGAGGTTCAGTTAGAAACCAAGTAACTACAGGTGAGAAGCACATGTTCCAGCAAGAGGACACACCCCTCAGGTGTACCCGGGGCTACCCCGAGCCCCGTCCTCACAAAGGCCCAAAAGGTGAGTGATTCCACGCTCACCTTGACCCTGAGGTCTCCAGTGGACCCTAGAACCAACAAACAGGGATATGTCATAGCTGTTACATGCCCGGGGCCAATGACGGACTGGACTTTTGCCTTTTGTGCCCCAGCCAACAGCCCCTCTTTCTTGTGGAATTCCACTTATTATATCCTATATAATATTATATATTACACAATTCCACTTATATTCCACTTGTTTATCAGAAGTGCCTTTTCAGGGGCTCTGTATTAATCATTTACTTCTTAAGGACATTACATCACCCAACCTCTTCTTGCAATTCTGTACTTGTTGAGACTTATCTTATCTCGATTGCAAAATAGCATTTGAAGTCTGGAGAAGCAGGTAAGTCACATACCTCTGAGGATCAGCAGTGAGAGTCTGTCCCCAGGGCTTTCCCTGGCACCCAGGTCCTGCCTGCACTGTGATGGAGCCCAAATTTGCTTTTTTAAAAAATGGTTATGGTGCTTTTCAATGGAGCTGTTACGTTAATAAATGTGAAATGGACCCAGATAAGGAGGGAGACATCAATCTAGTCATTTTCTTTCGGAGTAATTTCTTTGAGTGAAGATGTTAATATTAGAATAGAATATCATTTGCACAGTAGTATGTGAACTTGTTCGAAGATCTCTGAAGACATGTATCTCCCAGGCACTGTGCTCTGTGCAGGAGGCTGTCTTAACTCTGGGCTCCCCCAGGAACAGGCCTGAAGGTAAGGATTTAAGTGTAAGTGGTCTTAGGTTCTATTGAAAAAGTAATCCCAGGAAACAGTACAAAAAGTAAGGCAGAGGGGGAAATCAGCAAAAGTCAATGTAGAGAATGAGCAAGTTGCCACTGTGGGCCCCTAGGACTCACTCCCTTGGGGACTTCTAGGAGAAAACATGGAGCACCCCACACTGGGGCAAGGATGTGTTAGGTGCCTGGGAGGATGGGGGCATGGGAGGCAGGTACACAGAGAGGGGTCCCAGCAGCAGTGGAGAGAAAAGCCCTGAGGGGCCTCCCAGTCCTGCGCCCTGGTAACCTGAAAGTGCCATGTCCCTTCCCCTGGTTACTTAAAACTCAGCGGGAGGCCCAGTGAATTTCTATTATCTCTGATCTCCAAATATTACAGTGTTAAGCCGACTCTGCCCTTATTAGCCTTCAATCCACATTGCAAACAGTGATGGGGTTTTTGCCAGCAGCTCAATCCCTGGCCATTCTAACAGCTACTGATTATTCGCTCCCTCTTCCAGATAAATGGCCAAAGCAGCACTGAGCCCAGATGGAAGACCTGTATCAGAAGGAATGCACTTGACTTCCTCTAAGGAAGGATGCTGTAGGAGTCCTACCAGTGGGATATTTCCTGTCACTTTTTTTTTCCCCAAGCTGAGAAGACATTTTTTTTTTTTTTAAATCCAACCACATGACCCTCCTGTCTCTCTGGGAACAGCAGTGATATTTGCAGAATGGCTGGTCAGAGTTAGGGGTGCTGTAAAGCCAGCCCCTATCATATATCGAAAGATTTCAAGGGACTTCCCTGGTGGTCCAGTGGCTAAGCCTCTGCGCTTCCACTGCAGGGGGCCAGGGTCAGGGAACTAGATCTCACATATGGCAACTAAAGTTTTGAGTTCCGCAGCTAAGAGTCAGTGCAGCCAAATAAATATTAAAACAGAAAGCCTCTGGTTTTCATATGTCAAAAGTTAGCAAAGTATCAAAGACAGCTGAATATATCACTGTATGTATCTAGATTTCCTGTTGATCGTTGGCTATATGGATCAGTAATACGATAAAGACATACATAATTCATGCATTATTAGGTATTTATTCCATAAATATAATTTTCCCTTTATTTTAGTAAAATCATTCAAATGTTGTCATCATGGAGATTATCTCTTAATTTGTGTTCTGGTGACAGCAATGATCGGAAGCTCTGTTGTTCTGTGTGGAAGGTTTCTATCCACATTTCACCTGGTTTTGTTCCTTAGTGGTTCTTGCAAGTCCTCAGTAGCCACATGTGGACAGCAGAGATATGGAATGTTTCATCATCACAGAAGTTCTCTGGGAAAACACTGAGAAAGGATTCGTGTACTCAGATTCTGCAAACTTGAGGATATATTTTTGTCAAAAATGTTACCTCAGATTCTTGAAATCTGAAAATTAAAAATCTTCCCTATAGTTGTGGAAAGCCCCTTTCTTTTTTAAAATATTTTATTTATTTGTCTGCACCAGGTCTTCTCTGTGGTACTCAGGATCTTCCATCTTCATTGGGGACAGGGATTTTTAGTTGCAGCATGTGGGACCTTGTTCCCTGACCAGAGATGGAACCCAGGCCCCCTGCACTGGGAGCACAGAGTCTCGGCCACTGGACCACCAGGGAAGTCCCTACCTTTGGTTTTGACCCAAATCCCGATGCAGAACTTCAATAGGGTTGGCCGGATCCTGGCAAAAATTCTGTTGTCCAGGACTGAGGTCTGAGTAGTCACATTCTTCTCCATCCAACCTAGATTGCAAATTATACTGCTCCACAAAGAAGAGCCACTGGACAGTCAGGAAAGTCCCAAGGTTTTGATTTTTAATTGATTTGACTCTTCCTTTAAGGAAGTGGCTCTGCGGTGACATCACCTACACACTGAGGTGTGTCCATCTGCCGTGGCAGTGGCAGTCCACCCTGGAAGTCTTGACAGTGCCTTTCCCTTCCAAGACCAGGGATCAAAAGCCAAGGGGAAGCATTTCTCTGGAGCCTGAGCAGAGCTGGTTTTGAGCGTTGATGTTTAGGGGGAAGCTGTATGGTCCCTCAACCCTGAGCATTGGGCCCCTAGTGACAGAGATGACCATGGGCCCCATGATATGTTTGTTTTTGTAGGTTAGTGATGCTCAGGACCCTGTAAGGTCCAGGCCCAAGGCAGGAGCCCACACTGCCCACCATTTGTACTGTCGTGGTGTTTTGGGCATCAGTAAGCCTATGACGCTTGTCCAACCCCGTGAAAGTCAAAATGTAAATTAAAAAAGAACACTGATCTGACCACAACCCATTCCTACCTATCCTCAATGTTAGGCTGAATTTTGAGGTTAGGCGAATTTTGAGGTTAACCACAGGCAGAATGGCTTCTTAGTTGGTAGTGATAAAGAACTTGCCTGCCAATACAGGAGACATAAGAGATGCAGGTTTGATCCCTGGGTCAGGAAGATTCCCCTGGAGGAAGGACATGGCAACCTACTCCAGTATTCTTACCTAGAAAATCCCATGGACAGAGGAGCTCCGTGGGACACAGTCCATGGGGTCACAAAGAGTGGGACACAACTGAAGTGACTTAGCATGCATGCACAGGCAAAAAGTTCCTGATCCACTAGAAGTATAGCACCTGCCGAAAAACCATAGACAAAAAGATCATTCAAATACCTCCCAAGGTGGCTTAATTGGAGCTAACATGACCCAGCAAAAAAGGAAAAGACTGTCGCTGTTTTTGTTACTCACAATTTCTTCTCTAGGCTCTACTGCAATCGTTAAATCTCATTTTTAGAAACACATTGAGATCATAGAAGCATATTTTGAGATAATAAATGGAAAATATAAATAAGCCCCCTTGCAGAGATTTCAAATGATGTATTATCTTTCATTGATCAAAGATAATGTTGTGGTTGAGAAAATGAAGAACAAAAGGAAGGAAGGAGGCATGATAGAAGGAAGAAAAGGAGAAGGAGAAAAGAGAGGGAGTTAGAGACAGAGCTGGCTTGGAATTTGGAGTCCAACTTGATTGAGTCCCAACTGTATGATTTAAATTAACTTCCGTTTCCTGCAGAAATGGTGTTACACGTGGAGGCTCTGTGTGTATCGGTGGCACTGAACAAACCTCTCTGGTGAAGCAAAGCCCTAAGTGTGCAGAGTGCATCACAGTTTCTGCCCCGCCCGCCCCTGGCCCCCACCTGTCTCTACCTGGAGAAGCCCTGAGCAGTGAGGTAGCAGTGGGGAGCATGGGACCCAGTGATAAGCATATCTCTGCCCAGTGCACGCGCTCACCATCAGAGTCTGCTTAGTCTCAGACATGATGGGAGCAAATAGAACTTTTCGCCCAGGACTTCACAGCTTCACTCACCTTTGAATATGTGTACATGAAACCGGGGAGAAGGGGATGGAAATGAAAAACACATCGTTAGCGGATCATGGGGGCCAGATGAAACCGGGGCATTTAAACTTTCGCCAGTGAAGCCCAGTTCACACCTGCACAGAAGAAAGAATGGAGCAGGTGCCCTCTTTTGAAGTTGCTCAGATCCTGCCTGAGGCCAGAACCTGTCACCAGAAAAAAGCAAGGCTCCTCCAAGCAGAGTTCAAAGCCGCTTGCATATAAAGGCTTAAACCACTAGGATGAATCTTTATGTGCCCCAGGAATTCTTTCTCTAGGCCTAATTAAAAGGGGAGAGGTAATAGGTTTGGGGAGCTACCCTGGTGGCTCAGTGGTAAAGAATCCACCTGCCAATGCAGGAAACAGTTTTGATCCCTGGGTCAAGAAGATCCCCTGGAGGAGGGCATGGCTCCACTCCAGTATTCTTGCCTGAGAAATCCCGAGGACAGAGGAGCCTGGCAGGCTACAGTACGTGGGGTTGCAGAGAGTCGGACACCACTGAAGTGAATGAGCATGAAGGCACGCACCATTTAGATGGGATGGCCTTCAGCGGGGTTTCCTTTCCTTCCTTTCTCTTCTTTTTCTTCTTCCAAGCTCTTCTTTTGGGCACATTGAGTTTTAACAGCTGCCAGACCCAACACAAGGCCACATCCAAGGAAACCATGAGATTTATCCTGGCAGTCCTTTCTCGTTTGCTCCTCTGAAAAATGAGAATAATAATTTCTGCCCCATCTACCCTATTGCGTTGTGAGAGTGTCAACAACATTGTGGGTGAGAGTTCTTTACAAACAGTCCCTCAGTGACTAAGCTTTCAGTTTACTATGTAACTCTTGTATTTCATCTTACTAGCTGGGACTAGATGCTCACAATTTGCAAATAGGTCATTATTTTTATAAAAATATGTTTCTGTGGAGCTTTTTCCTCTTGCCGATTTTAGGTAAAATGATTAGGTAGATTAATATTCTCAAAAAGTTCCCTGCTTGGTCGTAGAGTCTCCACACATGGTGAGGTCAAGATGCTGGAAAATGTGGTTTTAAGGCCGTGTCCAAGCTTGTATGCAGCTTCTGGGGTCTTCCCTGCACTGCACAGGCTGGACTCTGGGGCCGGTGCACAGGGAGGGCGCCTGTGCAGAAATAGGCCATGCTGTCCCCTTTCCTTCCACCTCTGCGACTCTTTGCAACCCCATGGACTGCAGCACACTAGGGTCCCATGTCCTTCCCCATCTCCCGGAGCTTGCTCAAACTCATGTCCATTGAGTTGGTGATGCCATCCAAGCATCTCATCCTTGTCGCCCCCTTCTCCTCTGCCTCCCGGACCAGGGGCAACAACCACCCACACAAAAGCACTCCCTTGACCAGAATGGCCTATGCGCCCTGCCCCCGGGGAGGGAGAGCCGTGTTAGAGACAGGCAACAGCCTCCTACAGACTCATCAGCCGTAATCTGCAAGCTGCTTCATCGAATATGGAAAAAAGACAAAGGAAAAAACACTCGATTTATGAGGATTTTTTCAGGATCCACCGGCAGTCACTGTGCAGTCCCCCTCTGCGTCTTCTGGTTAAGTCCCCAACGAGTCCTGGGAGAAGACGCTTTGCGCAGGCGCTTCTCAGGGCTGGGAAGTCTGGGGGCTTGGCCCAGTCGGAAGGCGTGAGGGGGCACCCCGTTGTCTGACTCACAGTTCAAAGGCACCAGCTCTCCACGCAGCAGCCCCTCTCCATGTGGGGGTTCATTAAAGGAGACAGTGACTGTCTTTGGGTCCCTCTTTTTTTTCCCCAAAGGCTTTGAACTAACGTTTTATATCAGTTCTCATGCCTTTGTACCAGACAACTGTTTTTCTCAGAATACAGTTTGGAGGTTATGCAGTTTTTCCAAAACTCAGGGTGGAAACCATGGTACCCAGTGACATTCCCATTGATTCTCACTTCCTTCTTATTTTACTTTCTTAAAAATATCCTTTGAAGTCACTGGGTACCTTCCTTCAAGCTCTGCTTGACTAATACTATTAAGAAACATGATACTGCCATGTCAGAGTCCTCTCTCGGATTAAATTATGGCAACAATGGTGGGCAGGGGCCTGTGATCTGTAATAAGGCCAGGTTTTCACTAGACTATGAAGAAAAAGGAAAAAAAAAATTTGTTGCTAACATTAAAGAAAAAATCGTCTTTACTTTCTCCTCATCTTTAATATTTTAAAGTTTCCAAATGTTGCATTTTGAATTGAAGATTCCAGTCATTACTGTGAAGAGGAGATGAGCCATAGAGAAAAACATTTGAATTTATCTCACTATGTTTGGGGATCTCTCTATATTTGCAGAAGTCTTTCTATGAGCAGAGCGTATTGCTAGGGGACTGAAACTCTAAAAGACATGTTTGATTACTATGCCCATTTGAGATATGAGGAAACTGAGGCTTAAAGACAGACTGATTTAGATCTAATAAAGATAATGTGATGTATTAATAACTAGGCCATAGCTAGCCATAGCTGGTAGATCTGTGGTTGTTAAACAGATATCCCAGAGTTCCCTTTCTTGATCACCCTGCTATATTTTCTTTTTTAAAAACTTATTTTATTGAAGTATAGTTGATTTTCAGTGTTGTGTTAGTATCCAGTTACAGCAAAGTGCCTCAGTTTTATATACATATATCGATACACACACACACACATGTTAATATATTCTTTTTTTATCCTCCTCCATTATGGTTTATCCCAGGATATTAGTTCCTGTGCTATACAGTAGCACCTTCTTGTGTAATCATTCTATATTTAATAGTTTGCATTTGTGTGCTCAGTCAGTAAGTCATGTCTGACTCTTTACAATCCTATGGACTATGGCCCTCCAGGCTTCTCTGTCCATAGGATTTCCCAGGCAAGAACACTGGAGTGGGTTGCCATTTCCTTCTGCAGAGGATCTTCCTGCATCTATGCCCCAACCAGTAATGCTGAAGAAGCTGAAGTTGAACGGTTTTATGAAGACCTACAAGATCTTTTAGAACTAATACCCAAAAAAGATGTCCTTTTCATTATAGGGGACTGGAATGCAAAATAGGAAGTCAAGAAACACCTGGAGTAACAGGCAAATTTGGCCTTGGAATGCAGAATGAAGCAGGCCAAAGACTAATAGAGTTTTGCCAAGAAAATGCACTGGTCATAGCAAACACCCTCTTCCAACAACACAAGAGAAGACTCTACACATGGACATCACCAGATGGTCAACACCGAAATCAGATTGATTATATTCTTTGCAGCCAAAGATGGAGAAGCTCTATACAGTCAACAAAGACAAGACCGGGAGCTGACTGTGGCTCAGATCATGAACTCCTGATTGCCAAATTCAGACTTAAATTGAAGAAAGTGGGCAACACCACTAGACCATTCAGGTATGACCTAAATCAAATCCCTTATGATTATACAGTGGAAGTGAGGAATAGATTTAAAGGTCTAGATCTGATAGATAGAGTGCCTGATGAATTATGGAATGAGGTTCGTGACATTGTACAGGAGATAGGGATCAAGACCATCCCCATGGAAAAGAAATGCAAAAAGGCAAAATGGCTGTCTGGGGAGGCCTTACAAATAGCTGTGAAAAGAAGAGAAGCAAAAAGCAAAGGAGAAAAGGAAAGATATAAGCATCTGAATGCAGAGTTCCAAAGAATAGCAAGAAGAGATAAGAAAGCCTTCTTCAGCAATCAATGTAAAGAAATAGAGGAAAAGAACAGAATGGGAAAGACTAGAGATCTCTTCAAGAAAATTAGAGATACCAAGAGAACATTTCATGCAAGGATGGGCTCGATAAAGGACAGAAATGGTCTGGACCTAACAGAAGCAGAAGATATTAAGAAGAGGTGGCAAGAATACACGGAAGAACTGTACAAAAAAGATCTTCATGACCCAGATAATCATGATGATGTGTTGACTAATCTAGAGCCAGACATCTTGGAATGTGAAGTCAAGTGGGCCTTAGAAAGCATCACTACGAACAAAGCTAGTGGAGGTGATGGAATTCCCGTTGAGCTGTTTCAAATCCTGAAAGATGATGCTGTGAAAGTGCTGCACTCAATTTGCCAGAAATCTGGAAAACTCAGCAGTGGCCACAGGACTGGAAAAGGTCAGTTTTCATCCCAATTCCAAAGAAAGGCAATGCCAAAGAATGCTCCAACTACCGCACAATTGCACTCATCTCACATGCTAGTAAAGTAATGCTCAAAATTCTCCAAGCCAGACTTCAGCAATATGTGAACCGTGAACTCCCTGATGTTCAAGCTGGTTTTAGAAAAGGCAGAGGAACCAGAGATCAAATTGCCAACATCCGCTGGATCATGGAAAAAGCAAGAGAGTTCCAGAAAAACATCTATTTCTGCTTTATTGACTATGCCAAAGCCTTTGACTGTGTGGATCACAGTAAACTGTGGAAAATTCTGAAAGAGATGGGAATACCAGACCACCTGACCTGCCTCTTGAGAAATCTGTATGCAGGTCAGGAAGCAACAGTTAGAACTGGACATGGAACAACAGACTGGTTCCAAATAGGAAAAGGAGTACGTCAAGGCTGTATATTGTCACCCTGCTTATTTAACTTATATGCAGAGTACATCATGAGAAATGCTGGACTGGAAGAAACACAAGCTGGAATCAAGATTGCTGGGAGAAATATCAATAATCTCAGATATGCAGATGACACCACCCTTATGGCAGAAAGTGAGGAGGAGCTAAAAAGCCTCTTGTTGAAAGTGAAAGAGGAGAGTGGAAAAGTTGGCTTAAAGCTCAACATTCAGAAAACGAAGATCATGGCATCTGGCCCCATCACTTCATGGGAAATAGATGGGGAAACAGTAGAAACAGTGTCAGACTTTGTTTTTTTGGGCTCCAAAATCACTGCAGATGGTGACTGCAGCCATGAAATTAAAAGGCGCTTACTCCTTGGAAGAAAAGTTATGACCAACCTAGATAGTATATTCAAAAGCAGAGACATTACTTTGCCGACTAAGGTCCGTCTAGTCAAGGCTATGGTTTTTCCTGTGGTCATGTATGGATGTGAGAGTTGGACTGTGAAGAAGGCTGAGCGCAGAAGAATTGATGCTTTTGAACTGGGTGTTGGAGAAGACTCTTGAGAGTCCCTTGGACTGCAGGGAGATCCAACCAGTCCATTCTGAAGGAGATCAACCTTGGGATTTCTTTGGAAGGAATGATGCTAAAACTGAAGTTCCAGTACTTTGGCCACGTTATGCGAAGAGTTGACTCATTGGAAAAGACCCTGATGTTGGGAGGGATTGGGGGCAGGAGGAGAAAGGGACGACCGAGGATGAGATGGCTGGATGGCATCACAGACTCAATGGACGTGAGTCTGAGTGAACTCCCGGAGTTGGTGATGGACAGGGAGGCCTGGCGTACTGCGATTCATGGGGTCGCAAAGAGTCGGACACGACTGCGCGACTGAACTGAACTGAGGATCTTCCTGACCCGGGGGTTGAACCCGTGACTCCTGCCAGATCTCCGGCATTGCAGGCAGATTCGTAACCACTGAGCCACCTGGGAAGCCGTGCTAATCCCAAACTCCCTCATCACCCCTTCCCCTTGGCAACCACCATCCATTCTCCGTGTTTGTGAGTCTGTTTCTGCTTCATAGATATTTGTGCCATATTTTCGATTCCACATGTAAGTGATATCTGTGGTATGTGTCTTTCCACTCTGCTGTATTTTCTGTCTTCACCTTTGATTCATTATCTAGCATAAATTCTTCAAATAGTTGTCTCACTTGCCCTCTGGCACATACTGCACCGACATTTGTTGATATGATCACCTGAAAACTCCCATCTAAACTTTATTCATCCTTTAAGGGTGGATAGGTTAGGGTTGCAAACATCTGTGAGTAACAGAAAACCCGGTCAGCGCTGGCATGCTTGACCACATAGCCAGTGGTCAACGGGTGGGAGGCAGGAACCCACTGCCTGTGTTTAAAGTCCAGCTTTTCCCACTGACTGAATGAGCCATTTGGGTGAATTGTTCAACCCTTCCAAGCCTCAACCTCCTCATCTAAAAACTGGGATGACAAAGGTACTTACTTTTTAAAGTTCCTATGAGAATTTACTATGAATTCAAGTTTAATTATGAATAAACTGCTCAGAACATCTTAAAACAGAAAAGTCGCCATTCTGTTTCTCTCCTGGAGGTGACCAGCCCAGATGGGGCAGCCCCATCACCATACCATCCAGGGCTCATGTTTCTCCTGCCTTACTGCTCATTCTCAGTCTCAAAAAACATGAGTGCTTCCTTCTGCACTCCAGGTACAGAGGAAGAGAAATGGCAAGGGGCAAGATGACTTCTTCTTGGGGCATTCTGACTTTTACATGGGAAGAGAAGGCCCCCCAAAGGACTGTCTCCAACAGCTTGTCAGCAAAAATTATGTCCTACGGCCATGCCTTGCTCCCACGGTGCTGGGGGGTTCAGTGGCATGTTTTCCTACCTCTCCCATGGAGGAAGGCAGGGGAACGGTGGCTGGGAATGGTTGTTGGGTGAATTGATCTCAGTTGTTGCTGTTTTTCGATCACTCAGTCCTGTTCAGCTCTTTGCAACCCTAGGGACTGCAGTGCACCAGGCTCCCCTGTCCTCCACCGTCTCCTGGAGTTTGCTCAAATTCACATCCACTAAGTTGGTGATGCTATCTAACCATCTCATCTTCTGCTGCCCCCTTCTCCTTTTATCTTCAATCTTTCCTAGCATCAGGGTCTTTTCCAATGAGTTGGCTCTTCTCATCAGGTGGCCAAAGTACTGGAGCTTCAGCTTCACCATCAGTCCCTCGACTCAATATTCAGGGTTGATTTCCTTTAGGATTGACTATTTTGATCTCCTTGCTGTCCAAAGAACTCTCAAGAGTTATTCCCAGCAAGCTCCTTCACCACAGCAAGGCTGTGATCCATGAAGGAGGAGCTATCCTTGGGGACACCCAGAAGACCCAGCTCACCTCCCACCTGCTTGTCCTCTTACCAACTTATCAAACGTGACTTTACTATTCTGTTGGACCTAATTTGTGGTTCTCTCTGCCTGGGAACATACATCTTCATGTTGGTTTTTTCTCATCCTTCAGTTTGCAGTGAGTGCCTTCTCCTGGGGAAGGAATTCTCTAGTGAATGAATCAGGTCTCACCTCTTATCCTCTTTTTTTGTACTCTGTGTATTTCCTTCATGATGCTTAATTCAAAGGACAGGGTACAAGGGATGATTTTTTTTATATATTCTTTTATTTTTTTTTTTATTTTTATTTTTTATATATATTCTTAACAAGCAGAGTTTTCTCCCTTCCCGTGGTACCCAATTATGTCCTCTGTTATGAGGGTAGGATGAGGTCCCCTTGGAAGGGAAGAGGTTGTACTTGAGAGTCCATGTCAAAGAGAACAGAAGGCAGAGAGCCACCCTCTTCCTGCCACAGTGAAACACTGGAAGAAAAAAGGACATGAGAGTAGAACCAAGAGGCTGGACATCATGGCAGAGTTGCCCAAGAACAGTGGGGTCAATGGCCCAATTTCAGAGGGTGGTCTAAGAAGATGGCATGACTCTTGTTGAAATCCTAAATCCAACACACCCCTAATCCCACCAGGTCAGCCAGCATCACTCAATAGCTGCCCAGGAAAGTAGCTGGATTGTGTTCAATGAATGAATGATTTTGAGTGACATATTGTGACACAATGTGAGTATCCCTTATTTCGGTAAGATTTAAGACCTGCACCTCACTGCTGTGATGTGATGTCTTACTCTATCAAAAGCAATGACTTCTCCAGGGTGGAGACCGCCTCTTCCCTCTTTGTATCTTCTCTAGGGCCCCCTGCCAAGGGACTCCATGGCTATTTGTTAATTGATTAAATAGGGGCTAAAGATAAACATGACAGAATTAGGATGAAACAAAGGACGATAAGTCCCAAGGTTTCTAGTATATTTCTTCCAAATGGGGCGTACAGCTCCGCAGAGAAGAGAGATGCTTGTAGATGGTGATTGCAGATACTGTGTGCTGCCTTCTGTGTTTCTGTGCTCCTTTAATATAGAAGAATAGCCCTGAAAGTAATAAGATTCCCAGAGGACATTCAAGATAAGAACATCAGTATTTAACCTTAAGAAACAGGGCTTTGTGCTGAGATAATGGCTTGTGTCATAGGCATCCGTACCGGGAATCTAATTCAGTCTCTTGAAATCTTGATTAAATTTCTGGGTTTCATTCTGTCTCCCTAACCATAGGTTTACCTGGAATTTTTTTTTTTTTTTTTTAGCCATTTGCTTGGTAGAAACTGAGGTCTTTTATCCCTGCCTAATATGCTCATTTTTTCTGAATTATGTAGACATCCAAGCAGCTTCCAGAATCAGCTCTCACGCTCTCCTTGTCATCTGTTCTGTTCAAATAGTTCCATCAGGCCCCCAGGTCCCCAGAAGCACCGCGTTTCCACCTCCACCCCTAGCTGGCATGTGGCCTCCAGCACAGGAACCTCCGTGATGTTCAGTTTACAGAAGTAAAAGGACTCACAGTCCCTTCCCTAACTGACTTATAAATGTATCAGGAGGATGAAAGGAGATGTATGTAAAACCTTTTGTATAGCGTAAAGTGGTACACAGATGAAATGATTATGTCTTATAAATAGTATCATGAGCCTGTCTTTATCCCTCTGTTACAGGAAAAAATACTGAGGGCAGAAAGACCCATAAATTCATCACCACTTTGGGTTAAAATTAGTGTATTGAACCCACCCATGCACCTTTGCCTCCTCCTGAAAGCCCAAATAATGATAATCATGTGGTGACAACACGCAGAATCTGAACTGGACTTCTGTTGTATTCTCACCATCAGTTTATTTTTTAGCAGTTTAATGGGCACATTTTAGCGTCTTCCATTTTGTATGGAATTAGATCCTCCCCTTCAAACGCTGTAATTAGCATCACTTAAAATAAGACGAGAATAAAATATGGAAATCTTTTTAAAAAGGGATAAGTTTGGGGGGAAAGAAGAAAATCACAAGGATGATAAATGGGAGGGGTGCAAGGGCAACAAAATTTTGAAAATGGAAAAGCAGAAGGAAGAATGACAATCTACCCAGTAGAACAAGGATAAACAAACACTATGTCGGCATTTAAGAAATTTGAGAAGGACCTGAAGTCCCAGAGGATTTAGGAAGCAGGGGGCTAGGTGGGCTGCAAGCGATGGATTGGTTAAAAGTTTGCTCAACTATAGTAACAACCTTCTCAATCAAACCATCCTTTGTCTGTTCACCCAGGTGATGGCCTCTCGTCAGTTCTGGAGGAAGACTGGAAGACTCAGGCAAGGCGGTGACACTGCCTGCGGACATCCAGCACCACTGAGGTTGGGAGTCCCAGGCTGAAAATGGAGTTTAAGGAATGGTGTAAATAATGAATTTTGAAACACCAAAACCATTTTTCCCCACTCAGCTCCTAGAACACTCGATGACCAGGCTTTATCCTCCAGAGGGAATACTCTTCTCTGAACAATCTGACCAGCCCAGGAGACACGCCCTAGAGTCTGACATTGAAATTGTCCAGTGAAACCAACCAGGGGCTCACTGAACTTGACAAGCCTCACCCCCCTGCTTGGAACTTCCCCTCAGCCTCCTAATACCCCATTGTTTCTCTTTTATCTGTTTAGCGCTCTACTAAGGTATAACTTAACGATCATAGGACAAAACCCCAGTTTTAAAAATGAGTAGAGATTGTCTTTAATCCACTGTATATTCTTGCCTCCCTTGTCGAAGATAAGGTGCCCATAGGTGTGTGGATTTATCTCTGGGCTTTCTATTTTGTTCCATTGATCTATATTTCTGTCTTTGTGCCAGTACCATACTGTCTTGATGACTGTGGCTTTGTAGTAAAGCCTGAAGTCAGGCAGGTTGATTCCTCCAGTTCCATTCTTCTTTCTCAAGATGGCTTTGGCTATTCGAGGTTTTTTTGTGTTTCCATACAAATTGTGAAATTATTTGTTCTAGCTCTGTGAAAAATACCGCTGGTAGCTTGATAGGAATTGCATTGAATCTGTAGATTGCTTTGGGTAGTATACTCATTTTCACTATATTGATTCTTCCGATCCATGAACATGGTATGTTTCTCCATCTATTAGTGTCCTCTTTGATTTCTTTCATCAGTGTTTTATAATTTTCTATATATAGGTCTTTAGTTTCCTTTGGTAGGTATATTCCTAAGTATTTTATTCTTTTCATTGCAATGGTGAATGGAATTGATTCCTTAATTTCTTTTTCTACTTTCTCATTATTAGTGTATAGGAATGCAAGGGATTTCTGTGTGTTTATATGTTTCTCCAGCTTTTATCTCCACTACATATATATTTCTCTTACCTATTTTAAGGCAAAGTTGCAGTTGATTAAAGAAAAAATTAGAACTTTCAGACCATCAAGTTAAAGACTGCATAGATTCAAAATACTTGATATTAGCAAGTGTTTAGTTGGGGTTTTCCCTTCTCTAAGTTACAAGGAGATTTTCCTTTTATTTTGTCACCTTTTCTCAGTATGGTTAAGCCGTTGAGTTGAAGGTGGCTAGCCATCTTCTGTTAGCATTAGAGTGATTCAGTCAAAAACTTTTGAGATCCTCAAAAACTGTTGAGCGTCCTGACACTCACAGGAGTTTCCTAGGTCTCCTGGTTGCTCTGCCAGTTGTTGGGCTGCACCCGGCAGGCCTGCCAGACCTGTGCTTGCCCAGCCTCGAGACCAAAGAAAGAGCCCAGAGTCAGCGACAGAGACATCAGTGGTTTAATGGATGGAGGGCTTTAATGTCTGAAGGGACCTGTGTAATGTACCAAGTGTGCAGATAGGAAGTGCAGACTGATTTGGCATCTTGGTAAAGTTTAGATACCACATAGGGTTCATCCAGCACACCTTGAAGAGCCATACTGATTTGGAGAAACAATAGTAAATATTATGAAATAGCATTGTTGTTTATAAATTCTGTGACAATGTAATGTCCACATTTCATACAAATTATTTAAAAGCCCATTAATCGGCTTTGGGTTGAATACATCTACCTTTCTTCTTTTCCAACTTGCAAAACTCTTAGGGGAGGATGATGATGACCTGGTCAAGATTTTGGTTCAAGAGGGTAGAATTTTGGATTGAGTACCAAGAAGGAGGTGATCCCACTCAATGTCTGGATAAACAGACACAGAAGGATAAGTGGAAATATCTGAGAATCAAAACCAAATACTCAGGAAATAAATCTAAATACAGCAAGAAATGACTGGATCCATTAGGAACAAGGGTGGTTATTTCAGATTGTTTTTAATAATATTAGGGAGACCTCAGCCTAATTTTATAGTAGGTAGCTGTGTGGTCATGATGGATCAGCAAGATATAACTCCTGTATCACTTAAGACCTGTGTTGCTTCTTGTCCACTTGGCCATTTCATTCTTCCTTGGTAAGATCTCAACAAAAGAAGCCAGAAAACGAAGAAGCAAAACAATGGTGTCATCATTTAGCACTAAGGAGAGCCTGAACATTGGGTTTTGACTATTAGAGTCCTATTCATCCATGATATATTTGCTTCATTAACGTGGATAATTGAAATTTGATTTTCCTCAATTTTTTTAGTATAAAATCTTTTCTTATACTTCATCTACTTTCAGTAGTTATGCTTTTTTACTGAGTTTACTCCTCTCAGCATCCTGACAAGCTCCAGAATAATGACCTAGGCTGTGTATTGCTGAATGTTCAGTCAGACAGACAGATACAGATGGATGAGTGTGTGTTGCACAAAGACAAGTCAGCATTATTTAATCAATGTTTGTTTGATCCGTGTAAAATGAGTATAAATGTAAGCCGCATCCCATCTGCTTTATCATCCATGTGAAGCCAGCCTCATTTTTAAGACTTGATCTCTTATGTAATTGCCCCAGAATGACACTGTGGGGCTGCACCCTGTACTTGCCTACAAGGCCTGCACTCGCCCCACTTCAACACCAAAGAGAAAAAGCCCAGAGTCAACAACAGAGATGTCAATGAACTTATATACACACTGAATTTCTCCTAATCCAGTTAAACAGCTCATCCACAAACCAGTCCTGACCATGCCCTTTAGAGGCAGAGACCCATTTCTAAGGTACACACAGATATATATCTATATAGAAACAGATTTCACAGGTTTCCAGCCAGAGTTTAAAAAGGCCTCTTTACTTTTATTTTTTCTTCACGCTCAGAGATCAGGTGATTAAAGTTCCTTTGAACCCAGGTCCATTACTTAATATCAAAGGAAAAAGAAGAGAAATACCAATTCCTTCTAGAAAGTTAACTTCCTCTTACCGCATATGCAAAAACCAGTTTATAATGTCAAAAGAATCCCACCTTGGACATTTTCACGGATTTGTTTTTCGTTTCTAAGTAACCAGTTCACTTTAAATAAATAGCAGTAATAGACAATAATAAGTATCATTCGCTCACATCCACATGGCTCACTTTTGAGAGAAACTCAAATCAACACTTAAAGTTAACCTTCTACTAGGCTGTTCCCTCAGCCTCCTCGACTTTCTGACACAAAATAAAACAATAGCCAGCCCTCAGCCAGCGGCCACTTTTATCCCATGTAATAGGACCCAACATCTCCCCAACAGCCTTGGGGTGTCTATGAGTTCCTGTACTCTCTTGATGGCCCCCATTCGTCAACAACAGCTACCACAGGGCCCCACAGACAGGTGGATGGCCACCCCAGAATCACCCCTGCAACTTGCAGGCTCCCCATTAGTGGCCAGCCACCCCGGGACCATATCTGCAACTTTCAGGCCCACATATCAGAAGGCGGGCCCACAGCTTCCCATTCCCAGGCCTGCCTTCCCGGCATCCTGGTACTCACAGGAGTTTCCAGTCTCCTGGTCACTCTACCAGCTGTTGGGCTTCACCCCGCAGGGCCGCCAGACCTGTGCTTGCCCAGCCTCAAGACTGAAGAAAGAGCCCAGAGTTGGCAACAGAGACATCAGTGGTTTCATGAATGGGGGGACTTACATGTCTGAAGCAGGGTCCTGGAGCAACACTGAGGGCAGATGGCAGACAGTAATGGGCAGAACATGGCGGCAGCCTTCACGATGGGGGCGGGGACGGTAACTAGTTACAGGTGAACTGACTTCAGGTTGCCAGGGAAACTAGCAGAGGGGCACGCCCCTAACCTTCTCTCTGATAAGCCATCAGGTGGAGATGCTCTGATCTGAAGATTAGAACAATCACTGGCTGCGGCCTGGGGCAAGCGTGTAGAAAGTCAGACTCTGAATAGGGATAGGTGAAGCAGGCATTGGTGGATCAGAGAATATACAGAGAGCAAGAAAACAGACATCTGTAGGGGCCTGGTCATACATGTAGGATGATCAGTTAGAAATATTTGGACTGATAAAGGATGGGCTTCTTACTTTGCAGTGGCTTTCTAAATAGTGAAGTGGTGCCATGGATTAGGAATTACCAGCTGTTAATCATCAGTGGATTTTGAAATCATCCAAACCTGGGTTACAGGGTTAATGTATGGAATTTCACCATGTGACCAAATTAGTTCACAACCAAAATGCCTGCCTCAGAGAAGTCCCTCAGTAAAATTGATTGAATTAGTCTTTCTTTACTTCCATTTCCTTATCTTCATAACAACAACAACAAAAATACTAAACCTTGTAAAACTTGTGAAATTTAAACAGGATACTGCATGGGAAAGCATAATCACCTGGCAGGTATTACTATCATTATACTGTTGCCTACAAGTCTTCATCTCATGGGTCGCACTTTAAGCCTAAATATATTAACATACATGATATACAACTTATGTTTCCATTACCAAGTTGTAAACTTTACAAAGCCTTTGACTGTGTGGATCACAACAAACTGTGGAATTCCTCAAAAGATGGGAATACCAGACCACCTGACCTGCCTGAGAAATCTGTATGCAGGTCAGGAAGCAACAGTTAGAACTGTACATGGAACAACAAACTGGTTTCAAATTGCGAAAGGAGTACGTCAAGGCTGTATATTGTCACCCTGCTTATTTAACTTATATGCAGAGTACATCATGCAGTATGCCAGGCTGGATGAAGCACAAGCTGGAATCAAGATTTCCGAGAGAAGTATCAATATGCATCTCTGATATGCAGATGACATCACCCTTAATGGCAGAAAGTGAAGAAAAACTAAAGAGCCTCTTGATGAAAATGAAAGAGAGTGAAAAACCTGGCTTAAAACTCGACATTCAGAAAACGAAGATCATGGCTTCCGGTCCCATCCCTTCAGGGCAAATAGATGGGGAAACAAGAAACAGTGAGAGACTTTATTTTCTTGGGCTCCAAAATCACTGTAGATGGTGACTGCAGCCATGAAATTAAAAGATGCTTGCTCCTTGGAAGAAAAATTATAACCAATCTAGACAGCATATTAAAAAGCAGAGACATTACTTTGCCAATAAAGATTCATCTAGTCAAAGCTGTGGTTTTTCTAGTAGTCATGTATGGATGTGAGAGTTGGGCTATAAAGAAAGCTGAGCACCGAAGAATTGATGCTTTTGAACTGTGGTGTAGGAGAAGGCTCTTGAGAGTCTCTTGGACTGCAAAGAGATCCAACCAGTCCACCCTAAAGGAAATCAGTCTTGAATATTCATTCCGGTCCCATCCCTTCAGGGCAAATAGATGGGGAAACAAGAAACAGTGAGAGACTTTATTTTCTTGGGCTCCAAAATCACTGTAGATGGTGACTGCAGCCATGAAATTAAAAGATGCTTGCTCCTTGGAAGAAAAATTATAACCAATCTAGACAGCATATTAAAAAGCAGAGACATTACTTTGCCAATAAAGATTCATCTAGTCAAAGCTGTGGTTTTTCTAGTAGTCATGTATGATGTGAGAGTTGGGCTATAAAGAAAGCTGAGCACCGAAGAATTGATGCTTTTGAACTGTGGTGTAGGAGAAGGCTCTTGAGAGTCTCTTGGACTGCAAAGAGATCCAACCAGTCCACCCTAAAGGAAATCAGTCTTGAATATTCATTGGAAGGAGTGATGTTGAAGCTGAAATTCCAATACTTTGGCTACCTGATGCAAAGAACTGATTCATTTGAAAAGACCCTGATACTGGGAAAGATTGAAGGTGGGAAAAGAAGGGGACGACAGAGGATGAGATGGTTGGATGGCATCCCCAACTCGATGGACACGAGTTTGAGTAAGCTCCGGGATTTGGTGATGGACAGGGAAGCCTGGCATGCTGCAGTCCATGGGGTTGCAAAGAGTCGGACATGACTGAGTGACTGAACTGACTTAACTGACTATGTAGGTATCAAATAAATCATGTTGAAGGCTGAAAATATGTGGCAAGAGTGGAAATGACCATGAATTCACAGTGTCTTTGAGTTGATAGATGCATTTTCACTGGTGTAATTAAATGCATGCCAGTTACACATATGAATGACCATAATCTGAGTGACAAGGCCATCAGAGGGAGTAATGTCTTCCACCAAAGGAATGTCTGTGTATCAGTGAGTTTAAGAACTTTGTGGAATATTTGGAGAATACTGTGTAAAAAGCTTATGTACTCAGTAATGCTCACAGCGTAAAGTGGAATATCAGTGGTAGTTGTACTTTCATGATCACATTTTTAATTACTAAGTCATATGATAATGAATATTAAAGTATTAAACTAATTAATACATTGCACATTGCGGTCTCCAAAGTCTGTTCTCTAACACCCATGCTATAAGAAAGAATTACTCTATGATTTCTCTTTATGAACTTTTCTCAGCAACATTTTTTTTTAATTGTTGAACCATTTATTGAGCCATCTTTGTAGATACAAAGATGACTAAACATGTCTAGGTAGGATGGTGGCTAAAGGACTTCAGAGTTTTAGCCAAAGGCCACCCAGAGTCTGGGAGAGTTTTAAACATGGTCCTAACCTATTCAGAGCTGTGGTTTAGAATGTCTACTTCAGTATGAAGAATGGATTAGAGTGAGAGTTTAGAGAAGACATCAGCTACTGAAGGCCTGTGATTTAGGAAATGGTAGACTTGGGATGGAGTTGAGAAGTTTTTAAGGCCAGGTTTGGTCACTGAATGGAGCTATTGTGTATGGAGAAGGCACGAGGTTGGGGCATCTGAATGCTTCAACTCCCCTTAGCTCACAGCATACTTGGAAAGGAGTACATTCTGCAGGGAAGATAATGAGGTTCTCTGGAAGAACAAACTAGAAGGACCCCTAATCACTTTATTCTTTAGACTTTTAAGACATGGATAATTATTTTGCTGAATACTGTTCAGTGATTGACTAGTTTATATACAGATTAGCACAGGCTAAGAAAGGAAAAGGGGTTTTATAATCTGTAGTAAATTAGTGGCTGCAATCTATACTGCTGAGAATTTCTGCATGTTTAGAGGCTATTCATGACTGTTAATAGGCTTTACTCTTTACACTTGTGAGTTTATTATTGTGCTGAACTCTATCCATTATAATACAAAATGTGTGCGTCCTTAATATTATAACAGCTGTTGGATATATTTTACTTTCAAGTTGTAGATATCAACATAAAAGCATGGAAAATATCCAGTATTGAAAATAACTGTTAAAAATTCTATGAATTTAGCAAAGTGTTTTTGCTTTTTAAAGAATTTCATCTTGGGAATATAAACCTAATATATCATTAGTTCCGAAAACTTGATTTTGGTCATTTAAAATCATGTTTCTATAATTACTAAACTCATGTTTCCGCATACCATGAAATTATATCTTTAAAAAGTGTCAGTATGCTATGATGAAAGAAAAAATACTTTCATTTCTATAACACTGCAGGACATTAAAAAGTTTCCCAGTATTTTATAATTAAAGCCTGAATTCAGTCTCAAAATAATGGTTCTGTATAAAAAGAAATGTATATGTCATTTTATAGCTATGCAAGATTATTTATAGAACAACTTGGTTGAATTAAGGCATCAGGAAAGGCATTAAAAATCAGAAAAAAAATAAGTTTAAAATGAATAAAGAGCAAACTTTGTAAACATAGTAACATATAACGATAAGTTAAAAAGTGATTAGATCCTACTGTATTAGATTATAAATGAGTATTCTAAGATGATTATTAGATTTAACTTACTTTCCATCTTACTGTTATTCTTACCTGTTTTAATTGTACAAATTGCCTTGTGATGGTGGTCATAGTATGTTACAGAGACGCAGACAAAATTCTAAGTTGCCGTCAAGCTGTAAACCTGCAGGTGAAAGAACAGTTTGTGCCCAGTGAATCCAGGGAATGTTCTGTCCCCTTAAAGAGTGAGGTTAGGGCCAGAAAGGAAAGAATAGGAAAAAGAATCAGGATAAAATAATGTTCACAAAACTGGAAGGAATATTGAACCAAGATAACTTGTAAACTACAGCAACAGAGAAGAAAATTGAAAAGTTTAAAAAAAAAAAAAAAACCTGCCTTTGCACTATTAACAGAACATCTATATTGATTTTTTTCCCCCATTTGAATCAATGTTGGTGACTATCACTGTTTTTTCCAATGACTAATCACTTCATCTTATGCTGGTTATATCAGTGTTCAGCTTCACAGCTAGGATCATCTTGATGAAGTGTAACTTCAAAATTTTCTTTTTAAATCACGTTTGTTACTTGTGATAAATGCCTATAATCTGACGTTATTCAGTATTGATTTTGTATATGTGTGCTGTTTTTCTTTTAAAGTCGATTGACCCTGGCCAGCAGTTCACATGGGAGCATTCAAACTTGGAAGTAAACAAACCAAAGAATAGATATGCAAATGTAATCGCTTATGATCATTCCCGAGTTCTCCTATCAGCAATAGAAGGTAAGGAAATGCAGATGATATTTATACCTTTATTTCCATGGGTTTAAATGTGGGCATGAAAATGCAGTTTTAACTATGTGTTCAGTCATCTATGAACATAGTTACTTAAGAATTAGCACTGTTTATTCTCACTTTTTTCATACAAATCTACCAGTACTGGAGCACACAGTATTCTTGACACAGGGCATCCTTCAATACCTTCTTGCTTCCACCCTGGATGAAATGTTGATCGCTTAGTTCATGTTCATATAAGAGAAGCAAATTGAGGTTGCCTATTTTACTGATGCTTCCTGATGGTTATGAATGAACAGGTGATTATCAGAAGATGCCCAGAGACTGTAACTTAAAAATGGTGAGAAGCTTGTTTGCATATAAATCTGGATAATCACTAAGGGCAATCAAAAGTTTAGGAATCAGTGATGTGGTGATTAATAAAAACAAAGCGCATTAGAAATGTCTGACTCATCTATTTGTGGACTGCTTGGCAATCAGTTGTACTAAGGATTTTATCCGAGAAGGAAGGATTGCTCCTAGAGGATGAGGATTACTCCTCAAATATACCTAGCTGCTCTGAAGATTTGTGAGAGTATTTTCCATTCATCTCTTTCCAATAATAAATCCTTCTCGCATGGCATATTAAAAAATACCTAAGAGCTTGTGTTCAACACTCAGCATTTTGTTGGTCTTTTTGGCTAAAGCACTGCATTGGATTGCTATTCTTAAAAAGTAGTTTACAGTGTCACTTAAATCCTTCCCTCTGTCATAACAGCTAACCTGGACCACCAACTGCCGCATACCACATTCATCCTCCCTGGCATCAGAAAGAGCGTTGTGGCTTTTTCATACTTAAAAGTTCACTGCTTACTCTCTTCCAGATGTTTTATAAAACATTAAACAATACCAGCTTCAGACCCAGTCCTTTTCTGGAACAGTACAACTGAAATTTTTTCACCTATAGTTGTTCAAGTATCTTTCCCTGTTTTCTGCTTCCAAAATCTATGATGGCCACCACTTTATCTCATAACCCTGACCAAGTCCTACCTGCCTCCCTAGTATCCAAATTTAATCTGAAAATGAGTCTCTGCTTAAAAACTTTCCAAGTCAGCACCAAAGGCAACAGCACATTAAATCTGAGTTTAGAACAAGAACCATTATATCTTTCAGCATTTGAGCAAGTCCATACCTCAGTCCCCTTTTCTCAAAATGGTATTATGCAACATAGATATAGTTCGTAAAATTCTCACAATTGATTTTACTTTTGATGTTGGAAAATGTTCTAACAAAACAAAAATAAATAAATAATAAATCTTTTGTGGAAATTAAAGATACTAGTTGTTCAGGGGTTAACCTTTTTTCATACTGAAAAAAAAAGATCACTTTTATCAAAGTTTCACCAATGCCAGTTCAAGCAGGATAGTGTCACACTGGTAGCTGCCTCTTTTGAGGTCCTGGTTAGAAACTGTGAATGGTATATGTGGATGATTACCATGGAGGGCTTACACTTTACTTCCCATTTTAAAATGTAAAAAACAACAACAGCAATTTCTTGTCTCCTGTCTCTTAAATTATCTTCATGGTAAATAGAAACTAAACCAAGTCACACATAGAGGAGAAAAATCTTTTTTGTCATCAGTGATGCAAGGTAAATGATAAAAATAAAGTAAATGAATAGAAATGGAGAACCCATTTGGCATGATCTTGGCTGGAGAACTTGTCAAGCTGCCTTTGTTGCCCTGAAGCATTGTTTCAAACCACTCAGAATTAGGTCACTCAATACTACCACTTCCCTACGCTTTTGTCTGCTATGTCATTATTTTCCTTAACCTGTTATTTTCCACCATCATAACAGTAAAGTACGTCAAAGGACAAAGAATATTCCTCCTTGTACCTTTATTATAATAGTTGGAAACTATGTACATTTCATCCCCATGCTATTTTTACAGTATAAGATCCAAAGCACTTGAATCAGACTAAAATGTGCCTTTTTATAGTTTTCTGTCCACAAATACACCCTAAATCTAGAGCTGACCTAGAAACCAAAAGTTTTTTCAATTTTAAGTGTTATGCAAAAGGTTAGAAGCATTTAATTGAAGTTTATGGGCTATACAGAGAGCTTAATCTAGATTACAAGCATGAACAGAGTTTTATCTTAGACTAAGCCTAGCCAGCAGATATTTAAGGGGAAAAGCAATCATCCTATATCTTAAGCACAGAAAAAATGCCAGCATCTGGACCCACAGAAGCAGTAACTGAGGCTTCTTCTGTAAAGGGATCTTTGATAGCTCAGAGCCAGATTTTTAGAATATATTAAAATGCTATGTGACTTCACGTACAATTTATAAAATTTAATGTGCTTGTTTTGGGTTCCACCCATGGTGATAACTTACATGACTGTGGTTGAGTGTTTTATATGGGATCCATTTGTTGTTCTTCTCTCAGTGTTTCTGATCACTGTCTTTGTATTACTTTGCAGAGTGATCTGATTACATTAAAGAAAAAACTGGGAGTTGTCACAGTGACTTGTGTTGTCTTTATCTTGGTTTAATAAAGCAAAACTTTTAACATTCTTCCATTGAGAGATGACAAGGGAAAGACTTAAAAGAATAAGGAATTGTGTATAGGCACTGATGTGCTTACTAAACTCCTTGAAAATACTGACATTTCATAATGTATATTTCCAAATTACAATTATTTTATGTATGCTGGGAAAAATGCAAAATAAGTTTAAGAGAGTCCTAATTACAAAATGCTCACAATTATTGAATTAGGTGGTAAGCAGTATGAAAACACAATTGAATTTCTGACCAATGCAGTTCCTGTTGGCATCCCAACATGTTTAGGCAATACTGAAGAGAAAATAATAATTCCTGAAAGAGAGACATGATAGGACTTACTTCAGTGACTAAAAATATTGTCAAAAAAGACTAAATGGAAATTAATATTTATATGTGCATAATATAATATATAATAATATGCTTACTCTTATAGACTCCAAACTTGTCTAGAAAGTATAATTTCACTAAAGTAGGAAAAGAGAAAGGGACCAAACCAAAATGTAAAGAGCAAGGAAATTTGGGTTTGGGTCACAACTCTTTCACTAAGTCATTATGTCACCTCGACCTCTCTGAGTATCAGTTTTCATAGGGCTAATGTCTTTCACTTTTGAGTTCTCTAAGAGTTACTCTATGTAGTTTTCACATCAGCTATCTTATTTACTGTACTCATAACAATCTGATGAAGCAACAGTATAAATATTTTATTGATATAGATAGGTATCCATGTTTAGAGATGAGAAAACTGAAGCTCAAACAGACAATCAGCCCTGAGTCTCAGTGCAAAAGATGAACAACTAATACAGCTTACATTTGAATTGAATTCTTCTGATTCCTCGATCAAGGCTTCCATAGGCCCACATCACTCACCCTGCTTTCCTGCTGACACAGGATGTGACTTAACTAAGTAACTTAGCATGGATACGAACACCCAGCCTTGCCTTTCTGACTAAAATAATCCATTTTATCATTTCATATTAACACAAAGTTCACATTTTAGTATTTCTTTTCTCTTTTTATGGTCTTAACTTTCCTGAGGCTATAACATAAAATAGGGAATCATCAATGACCTGGATGCATCAGACTCCTACAGCTGCAGAATGTTACATCTGTCCCTAATGGATGATCTTAGCTCAAATATCTTCTATCTATCTCAAACTTCTTGTAAGTTCAGGAGTATCAATTAGAGGCAGATTAATTATTGTAATGCCTTGTAAGTAACTATCAATCACAGTCCAGAATAAAAAGTTTTTTTTTTCCTAAACTATGATTCTTCACTGCTACCAGTACTACATTTCTATTAGTAGGATTATAATTAGCATTTCACTTTAAAGCCATGTTGACATGGAATTTTTTTTTAAGTCATTGTCCAGCCCTATGTCAAGAGCAAAATTTAAAATTCTCCTTTTGAATTAAACAACAAAGACAAGACATTATGATAGACATGACTGTCTTGGTATTTACCATCTGTTGGGCATCATGTCTTAGATTATATATATAGTGTATAAAATCATGTATAGATTTTATTGATAGTGTAGAACAACCTCAAAAGCTAGTCATTATCTTATGAAATTAAGAGATGAAGAAACTGTTAAACTTTTTCAAGTCAAGTAACTTCCTTATAGGCATTAGCTACTAACTGGCAGAGCCAAATTGTCACAAATGAGTCAACTGGACTCAAGATGGCTCTTCTCTCCAAAAGGCAACTTGGGACTATAGCCACTTTTGAATCATGATAATGGAGCCTATACATGTCAGCCTGACTCAAAAACTGTCCTTTTGACTGGGAAAACTGTCTAGGAATTTTGAAATATATATTTTGAAATACTTATGGTAGAAATCTTAGAGCCAGAGTTCTTCAATTGTGTTCTTAGACTTAAGCTAAAGTGAATTTTTCCAAAGAATAAGCAATTTATAAAAGGCTTTCAGGTGGATTTTTTGTTTGTTTAATATTACTATATTTTTTTGAGGTATCTTAAGAAGGAAAAGAAATAGACTGAAGACTGGAAACTAAATCCCAGTTTTAGCAGTGATGTGACCTTAGGCGTGTCATTTACTTCAGTTAACCCTTTGGGAGGAGCTGATTCCTTCTTAGAATGTGATGAACATTTCAAATTCCACTTGCAAACAAAAGGCACCTACACACATTTGTATACTGATTTCATAGAGATCATGTACACACAGTTTCTTTGCAAGTGTATCCTTCAATTTAGGGAGCGTTGACTTAGTGTCTGTCGTTCTGGTTCTACCTAAAATGAGAACGTATACGATTGTCCCTGCTATTCCGAAAAATTATGAAGGTTGATTCTAAATCCAGAGATCATAGATAAGTATTAAATCTTGGACATTAAAAAATTATTAGCTCTTTTGAGTGGGGAGGGGGGCACATTTAATCCAAAGGGTTTACCCAAATAGAATTATTGGCTCGTATGTGTCTCTCCTACAAAACCAGGTTTAAATGGTTTTATCTAAGAGTTAGAAATGACAAAGAATAAAGCACTTCATGCCATACACATTTTTAACACTAGTGTTTGTAATCTGATAAAAGCAGCATAATAAAATAGTGGTTTGTTTTATTTTTTCCCAGTTTGGGGGAAATATATTTAGTTTCAAACCATTCATTCATCATTATTCACTTCATCTCTGTAATGGGAACCTTCCTACAAGGGCCTGGTGTATTTCTCAAGAACTTCTTTCCTATTAAAGTATCCCAGGCTCTTTTTGTTTCTGAAAAACTTGTTTGGATAAGTTACTGTGCCTTGGTTTCCTCATCTGTGCCATAAAATTAATAATAATAATGCCTGCCTCCTAGAATTATTAGGAGAATTAATGAATTAATGCATATAAAGCCTTTAGATAAGTGTTTGGCAAAAAGAAAATGCCTAGTAAATACTGGGAAATATCATTACTGTCATGAATTTTATTACTATTATCGATAGATCCTTTTATCCACAGATGGAATATCTTTTGTTTATGATCTATGGAAAAATTAATACTATCCAAATGAAAAAGCTGCATATATTTGCAGCACTCTGTGAAGCAAAAGAAAACATTGGTGCTTGATAAATGAAAATCAGATCTATAACAGCATTACAGATTTCAACAAGGGGAGGAATGTGTTCTTTTAAGTGGAAATCCAAAATATATTATCTGCTATTTGATTTGCACGATAGGGACAACTCAAAAAAAAATTCCAACTGTAAAGAAAATAGATCATGTTACAACATCTTGATTATTTGCGAGATGGGCAGTTTAGCACCTTTAAAATGAGAGAGCAGCTCTCAGAATCATTGCTCCTACGATAAATCTAAATTTAAAAAGTAAAAGAGAAGAAACTACTGATACTCCCCTGTACTGTTGATCGCCGTTTGCCACCACACTTGTGCTCTACGTTTAAGCCCTATCTCAGCCTCCTCTGTACAGTGTTAAATGGTTAATGTCTACTGATTCATTCAAACAGCTGTCAGCACATGGTAACATTCTCCAGTTACATTTCTTACCCATGCTGGGGTTACCCTTTTTTTTTCTACAGGCCATATCTAGTAACCGTATATATTTTCAGTAAGTAAAAAACAACTAAAAACAAACACAAGAAAATCAATAGCTGCAATCTATCCAAAATTTTCTCATAAATGTTTAATTATACTGAATATAAATGTTGCATATGAAGTTCAGTTCAGTCAGTTCAGTCGCTCGTCATGTCCGACTCTTTACCTACATTAAAGAATTAAAATCGTTTTCCTCAGTCAAGAATTCCTTTAATAGCTATCATGTGATATTTCCCACATCAACTCAATTAATATGATTCCTTTTCCTCTCTCCTGTTTCATTCTTTCTCTCTCTTCCTCACTCCTCTCCTCCCACACCCCAGACACTAATGACTAATTTGTGGGCACCTGGATTTGTTTTATTTTGCTCTTGAAAATCTGCTTCCACCACTGAAGGAAGTTGGTTAGAAAATATGCCTCATCTTAAAACACACACACTCACACACAAAAACTTGTCTAATCTCATCCCATTTGGTTTTGTTCATTTTTCTCACATTGTTTAGAACATCAATCACTGAGTTAGCTCCATTTTTTAACATTTTCAGTCTTTCAGTTTTCAAGTTAATTATTTACAAGCATGACAAAATTTAATCCTTTTATTGCAGAGTGATCCTTTTTTAATAAATAAAGACATCTTTCTTTTTGAGAAACAGTGCACAGTCAAATTTTTATAGCTTAATTTGTCTTAAATTGAAAGCTAGATGGGATTTAACCTCTGGAAACTTGGAACGATTTCACAAGGTGCTTGCAGCCTTCGTAAAGACTAATTAGAGCTATTTAAATGGCATCTCTCTCCTGTGAGCAGCAGAGCAAGTGTGTGGGGATCTGTTATTCCCAGCACCTACCTCAGCCTGCCCCTGTGGTGCTTCTTACCTAGAAAGGAGAAAAAACATTTTTAAGGCATGGTTGGTTGTGTTGGTTTTTTCCTTTACTTTTGGTCCCAGGAAGCTAATCGAAGAGTAAATCAGAAAGCTCTGAGTTTATTTTTATCTCCATTGTCTTTGTTCAGTTATTGGGATTTTCTTTTCATTTGTATGATACATCTATGCAGGTTGAGCTAATGAAGCTACACTCCATTACTCTAACGCTGCAGAGAGACCTATGTCATCTGTGGTATGGCTCTGTTTTTAGAATATAGGCACAGGTTGTACATGACTGGAAAGTTAAAAATGATTATTTTTGTCCGCTCCATTATTTTTTTAAACATAAGAATAGGGAAGAGGCCTTCCAGATTTGCAGTTTCTTTTTGTCACGATAGTATTCAGAAATGAGTAGGTTTATTTCATTTTTGTTGATCACATCGATCATAAGAATAGCCAGTATCCAATGTGTATTTTAGACATTTCAAATTCATTGACTCATTTGAAACTCTCACAGGGGTGTTGGGTAAGGATGTTATGAGAGTGCTGCTCATATATAAGGATGTAGATGAGGAGACAGGCACTTTGAGTGTCCTACAGACAGAACTCCTGCTGATACTCTGCATTTGATTTTAACTACTTCATTGTGAAATAAAAGCCCTGCAATAATTGTAGCTCAGTTGGTAAAGAATCCACCTGCAATGCAGGAGACCCCAGTTTGATTCCTGGGTCAGGAAGATCCACTGGGGAAGGGATAAGCTACCCACTCCAGTGTTCTTGGGCTTCCCTGGTGGCTCAGCTGGTAAAGAATCCGCCTGCAATGCGGGAGACCTGGGTTTGATCGCTGTGTTGGCAAGATCCCCTGCAGAAGGGAAAGGCTAGCCACTCCAGTATTCTGGCCTGGAGAATTTCATGGACTGTATAGTCCTTGGGGTCACAAGGAGTTGAACACTACTGAGCAACTTTCATATATGTATATGTGTATTAATATAAGCTAAGTTGACCAAAACTCTGTGACTTAGCTGAAAAGGCATACTGCAGTTGCCCAAACGCTGCTTTATTTCAGGGCAAAGTGTTCCCTAACTAGAAATGAGTCCCTTCCACCACAATGCTGAGAAGTCTCCAGTATGTGTCTAATCTTGGAATCCTTCTCTATAGGCACTCTCATGACCCAGCCTCCTCAGCAGTGCCAAGGTATAGAAAACCAAAGAAAGGAGAACACACTGGGAGAGTGAAGGCTGGGTTCACAGACTCTCTGAAAGTATCCATTCCTCCATAACTCAACAGTGGTGACGAGCTGCAGTACCCACAGAGAAAGCCACACTTCTAAAAGAATCACCCTGCATTTGGTAGAAACACGCAGGGTCATTGGCCAAACTGCAGATAGTAAACAAGAAGCATTTGTTTTTTCTGGTATGTTGCAAAGAGAAACCTTCGTTTTGCTAGTTCTGATGCAGCTGTGAGTGGCTGCCATGGTGTAAGTTGAAGGAGAAGGAAGACCTGTGTCCCTTGAAATTAAATAAATTTACTAGTAAATTATTATTTGATTTTGTTTATCTATTTTCTGTTCTATGGTTTTGCCAGTGTCAGCAAACAAAGTAAACATTTTTGGGGTTTTTTTCTGAATTGTGGGTTGTAAAAATACCAATCTAGGTCTTAACTGGCAATTCATTATTGTTACACAGTTTTTCTTTTCTATTCGTGTATTGAAGTGGAGCAGGAGACGTTACTGATTAAATGAAAGGTAGCTTTTGTGCTCTAGTGCGTCTTGAGTACTTCTGTCTTACAACAGGCAATAAACTGCTTTACCAAAAAAAAAAAAAAAATTCTTTGACACAAACTTCACAAAGGGTTTATAGAAGTGAAAGGAAATGAAAGTACTAGAGCTTTGATGCCACACTGTGAGCTGGAGCAGAGCCAGCCAATGAGCTCAAGTTCTGGTCCCCGCTCTGGGTTGCTGCAGTAGTTTGTCCTCTAGAGCCATGAGTGGGCTTCCCCACCTTGCCTCTAACTCTGCCTCTTACTCATTTTCACCTCCACAAGTCAAGAAAAGCTGCTTTTCCTGAATAGACCATGTTGCTAGCCTAGTCCTACCACCTCCTCATGCTTTTGAATCTGTTTATTTTTCACCCTACCGAGTTCTAGTCAAGATTTAAAGTATCAATCACACCTATAAATCTCATCACAGCTCATCCGAGGTAGAAGAAATAGGAACCAACTTGAACGATCAACAGAATGCATTCCTACCTAATCTGACAGCCACTGAAGGCTCTGTATAGCTTAAAATCACTTCACAGAGATTTCCGAGTCCAAGAAGTTTAAGAACACCACAGAGACACAATCTTATTTTAGACTTAAAGGGACTTGAGGAAATCAATTTGTCCAGCACACCTTGTTTAGCAGATAAGCAGTCAGAGGTCTGGACAAGTTGAACCACTTCCCAGATTTGACTCAAAGAGCAACTTCCCAGCAGCCCTAACCCAGAGTTTCAGTTTCCTGGTCAATGTCTCTGAAGTCTTAGCATGTTCTTAGTATTGTTTCATGAATCACAACTTTTATGATACAGAAGTACACACTTGGCCTGTATGATTACTTACTTTCACATTAATAAAATAATTTATGTACTGTTTTGGGTCCAGCTTTTTCAGTGAAGAGCATAAGGCCTTATTATTAACATTTTGTAATCATAAACACCTCTCAACAAGAGAAATCTTTTCAAATCAGATTATCTACTGACCTGAAAAATTGAGTGCAAAGCAAGTTGTTTATTTATTTTGTTTTTTTTAATAACGAGATCCACATGACCCAATTATTTCTCATCAAATTAAAAAGAGAAAAAAACAAAAATATTTTAACCCAGTCAGGACAAAACAGCTCAGATAGTATGTTCTTTGACATTTCAACATGCTTGCAAGGTTTTAAAGCCTTTCTCAGTATGAGTTAATTATTCAGCAGGAATATTCTTTCAAACCAAATAGCTTCATCTTTCCAAGAATTCCTCTCCAGTTGTTAATATTCAAATAATATGGGAGAAAATCATTATAAAGCTCTACAGTGTTAATCCCATGCTTAAATGAAGAAAAATGGCATTTCCTCTGCATGTTGAACTCAAAAGTTCTCAGAATTTTTCAGACAGAAAAAACAAGGGAACCCAAATTTCACACCCAGGCTTATTTTTCCACCAACAGTGTAACTAGCAATTCCCAGTAAATAAAATGAGAGCCTAAACCTGACCCAACCATGTTTGAATCACAGTATCTCTTAAAGGCTTGAGTTGTATAGCTCCAAGTTAAGTTTGTCCAAAACACAAAGACCCAGTGGAAAACATGTATGTAGTATTTTTAAGTACCACAAAAAGTAAGTCCATTAACTGATAAACAAACTAGAAGATAGGAATGTGGAATATAGTGGGTAAAACATGAAGACAAGATCTAGCCTGTTTTCTCACTTGTTAGAGGATTAGATTGGAATGATAACGATTATTGGTATTGGAATTGCATATGTGACTATTATTAATTGGACAATAAACACGAAACAATACATAGGAGATCAGGACTTCCGTGGTCATCCAGGGATTAGGAGTCTGCCTTCCAATGCAGAGGACACAGGTTCGAACCCTTGTCCAATATCTTACTTCCCGCGGGGACAACTAAGCGCAGGTGCCACAACTTCTAAGCCCACACTTCGGAGCCCTCAGGCTGCAGCTACTGAACCCATGCACCATGAACACTGAAGCCTGCATGCCCCAGAGCCTCGGCTCCACAGCAGGAGAAGCCACTGCAGTGAGGAGCTGGCACACCTCGAAGAAGAGGAGCCCCCCTCATTGCAACTAGAGAAAGCCTGTGTGCAGCAATGAAGACCCATCCCAGCCATACATAAATAAATATTTTTTAATGAAAAAAATGCATAGAAAATCATGAAAACTTACTTTTAGAAATGTAGTAAAGCCATGGATGCCTAGGAAAGGACAAGGTCTAGTTCTAAGCTGTTTTTCTTGGACAGTGACCTTAGGACCATTTGTGCCTGTAGGACCTAAGACCAAGAGAGTGCCTACAGCAGGACCAATCCTAAGATTCTACTTAGGATGAGCTTCAGACATCTTTTTTTCAAGTTCTTGCTATTTTATTATTTTTTTTCTTTAATTAATTTTTATTTTTTAGTTTGTTTTGCTTTATTTTAATAACTCTTCCCTCTCAAAAGAAAAAAAAAAAAGCAAGGCACCATTACCGTAATTTTGGACAAATCTTCCCACATCCAAGAAATAAAAGCAACAGCTGGTTGACAATAATTCTGTATTCTTTCAGTTCTGCATTTTAAGTTAGATTTCTACTTAACATAGCCCCAGAATTCAGTTAATTCTTACACACTTCTCATGAATTAGTAGTGCACACTGATTTCACTGCATTAGAGGAAGGTCAATATAGTATGTTTTTTTTTTTTTTTAATCCATTGGAGTTGGCTGAAAAATCATTCTAAATATGTCAGATTGAAAATGGAGGTCTTGTCTACTCAAAACACACTATTCTTTAACCTTAGCTTTCAATCTGAGGTTAATGATTTTTAGAAGTATAAGCCACCGTTATTTCTCAGATCTTTTCTCATTCAGCTTTCTGCACAACTTATTATGTTGGGTTCTATGAATATAAGACACACTTGGTCTTAGAGCTGCTAGAGAACTCAGTAGTCTCTCACATCTCCACATTGCAAAGAACATGTGATAGGACTTACTGGAAGTGTCTTTCTGTCAGAGTGTGTAAAGCAATTTGCCAGGATTCTTTTATTCTAGGTATTACCTACTTACAGACAAGTGTCAAAATATATAAAGAGGATCCTCACATTATTTTCAGGATATAAATATTACCCTAACAATTAGCTCTCCGAGGTGTTGAAGTATTGTTTTCAATTCTCTTCTTTGCACAGTATCAAATCCCAAATTCTTAAAGCATTTGGTGATACAATATGGATCCAATAATAGTTTTCAAGCAGAATTTTTGTATTTTTTCCCAACTCTTATTCAGTATCAACCTATTGCCCATAAAATATAATAACAACATATTGTTCAAACTTGATCAATACATCAAAAAATAATTCATTATGTTATAGCTGATTAAAGTTTATGCAAGAATGCAGGCTAGGTCCGATTCTGCTTCTTTATATGTGTGTCTCACATTCACCACCTCTGTCCTCAGATGCGTTGTTCAGACACATTTGTTACCCTTGATAAGGAAGAAATGGCACAGTGCCCAGCTGATGTATTTTCTGAGTCATTAAACCAGATTTCTCCATTTTTGAATTTTCCTGGGAAAAAAGTTTTCTGTGTATTGGTAGCTGAGTGAGGCCCTTAGCCAGAATCTTTTCTATCATTTCTTTAATGTTACCTGCTAAATTACATTATTTAAAGTGAGCTTTCCCTGTGTTAAAAGTAGACTCATTGTTGGCTCAGAACCAAATCCTCCAGACAAGGAGATGTGCATGCTTCCCAGTGGCTGTAACCTGAGGACTTTATTTAAACTGTCCTTTGAATCTGCAGTAATGTGGTGTCAGGGAGGAATAGGATCTTTATCAACAAAGGGCTGCCAGAACCCCAACAGCTTCTTGAGTAGCTGTAATAGATGAATAATGTTAAAACCAACCGTGCATTTCAGTTTTTGCTCAAAAGGCTTTTCACTGATGCTGCTGGCATTTCATATCCATGTGTTCATCTTGGAACCCAGTAGCCTCCATCTGACTTTCATTACTTTTCTTGAGAGGATCGATTTTACAACTGGAATCAGAAAAGCAGTCAAAGTAATTGCAAGTGGCAATCACTGAAATATAGTAATCTTAGCTTGGGAACATATGTTCCATTAAAAAGAATATATTCTTTTTTTTAATAAATCCAAGACTCATATTTTCCCAAAGTAAGAAGGGACCATGTACAGGTTCTAATGCTATCTCCTGTATCATGCTAATATCCCAGTAAAGTGTTTGTTCCTTCAGGAATCAGCAACTCATATTACATCTGGAGCAAATCTATACCCTTTCTGATAATGACTATATGAAAATGCTTTATTGTACTGGAGATGAAACTCATCTCTCTGTAGTTATATCCTTCAGAACTGAAAGATTTGGGTCTCAACAAAGTAATCCTCAACCTCTGTTGACTCATAGGCAACTCTTATGTCCAACTCCTATTGTTTTGCCAGGTTTTCATATATATTCCTTTCTCATTTGAAATAGCGTTGATTTCCATCATCATTCTGGTCACTCTTCAAAGTTCAGACTTCCCTGTAACCCTTATAAAGGCACTGTGCTGAAGGAAAATTAGACTTTTAATCAGAATATCTGTATTATGTTACAACTTTGCCACTTATTCAACATTGGAACTTGGGCAAATGATTTACTCTCTTTGTCACCAGGGATAGCAAAGGTAAATAAAAGATATGTGGTCTAGAGGCAAATACACAAGCAATATGCAAGTGAACAATTAAATTTATAATTACAATGTTGCCAAGAGAGTTCTGAGGTCCCAGGGTATGAAGAACAGGCCCCCTGAGATGGAGGCTCAGTGTTTTCTGATGGGAAGGAGACAGAGAGTGTGTTGTGGGACGTGGGATGGCACCAAGCTAGCGGAGCAGTGTTTTCTAACAAAGCCAGCATGTAGAGGCAGGACAGGGTCTAGAGACTGGAAAGTGAGTAGATGAGTAGACAAGATGAGTTGGAGAAGTACAGAGCTTTGTAGCCATTGTTGAGAATTTGGATTTTATTTAACATATAAGGAGAAGCCATCGTTGGGTTTGAAGAAGAGATGTTCAGTGTCTGAAATATATTTTTATAAACTGGTCTTATCGAAATAGAGAACAGACTGCAAAGGACAAAAGTAGAAATGGGACAACCAATTAGGAGGCAGTTGTCATCATCCAAAGAGCGATTTGTGTGATTCAACAACCCGTTGAAGTTTAAGGGAGAAGCAGTACCCTACAGAGGTTAAGACACAGATGGAGCAGACTGCCTGCCTATAATTAGACCAGACTCCACCAATTCTGGCACATTTTTGCATCTCTGTGCACCTTAGTTTCCTCCTTTGTGAATGGAAGATCATGACTGAACTTCTGAGAGTTGTTGTGAGGACTAAATGAGTTTATATGTGAATTCCCTGTTAGCTAAATCTGGAAAGAATTTTTTACTGTTAGGACATGTTCTACCCTATACTGCATTTTCAGACTCAGGCATTGTTTTATTTGGTTTTTGTCTGAGAAAGAAGAGAATGAATGTGGAATATGACCAGATAATTGCTTTGCAAGCTGTATTTTGCTGATGCAATGGAGAAAACATGTGAGAGAAAAGGCATTCCATGAACAATCAGTGTGTTTTCCTTTCTTTGGAGTCCACCTTGTCATGTCACGAAGATTGAACACTTCAGACATTGTATTTCTTTAATGTGATGGTCCCAATAAGAACCATTTTTAATCCTGTTTAAGACCAAACTTTAATACAGTGTGAAACAATAATATAACACTGTCATCAGGCCATGTCCCAGGCTGTTTCCTCTTGTGATATGTTCACATAGTTGCATAACACTCCTTGCTTTACAGGTATCCCAGGAAGTGATTATGTGAATGCCAATTACATAGATGGCTACAGGAAACAAAATGCCTATATCGCAACACAGGGATCTCTACCGGAAACATTCGGAGACTTCTGGAGAATGATATGGGAACAAAGGAGTGCCACAATTGTTATGATGACAAAACTAGAAGAGCGATCCAGGGTAAGGATGAATATCTACCTTCTCCCTCTTAAAATCTTCCCTCAGATAGTTCTGATCAGAATCTAAGATTTCAAGTTTTGATTCTTTAACAGCTACTAAATATGAATATCAACAGCTTAGACTAAATCATGCTTTAACATTCTTTTGTATCTTTCAAAAAGGAAATTATCTCATGTGTATGATCACTAAAAGGAAAAAGAAATAGCACTCAAAGAAGTAGGCAACTTGGCTAGATAAATAAATATCAACTTGGATATCTTTTTAAAATTCACATTTAATAGGAACGCACAGACTTTGGGGGAAAACCCCAATAATATGTACGTCCTGACATTTTCAACTTTTTCTTTCTCATAATCTGCAGTGAAAATCTAAAATTCTGTGAAAGAGGGTCCTTTCAAAAATTATTCAAATTATCATAAATTAAGTCAGGGCAGTTAGAAAAATGATGTGGGTTAATATACAGCTGAGAAAACATGTGAATGTAGAGGGCATCTTACTAGTTTAGCCTTCTCCAAAATGAATAGGTTTTAATAACAGAGTCACTGCTTAGTAAGGTCTAAGAAAGGAATTTTATTCATCATATGGATCCAATATTATGGAGCATGGCATATTGGTTAAATGCTCTTGATTTGCAAAACTAGAACATAATGGGTAAGCAGTATCCACATTCCCAAGGGTACATGCAAATATTGTAGCCATTTGATGAAAATCAGTCTGTAACCTTGAGAATTTAAGAACAAGTCTGACAAATCACTGAAGACAGCATATACTCTCCCTGAAGTGTGGGGCATTTGGGGCAGAGTTTGAAACTAACAGTGAGAGGGCTCTTTTACTGGGGTCACAGTATTCTCAAAAAGGATCTTTAAAAGAAAGTCAAAGCCTGAGTCCTCGTTTGTTGTGTGATAGCCAGGTTTTAAACATTCTTCTAAGCTCAATATATGGCAGTTTCTCTTAGCCCCAGTGTGTCTGAGAGAGGAGTTGAAAACTGCCCAGGAGATCCCTAAGAAAAAAGCTCAGACTTTGGAGAAAATAAAAAGTCCCAGCTTTTTATTTTAAAGCTGGGAAATCAATGAATATGGAGCACAACTGGTTTAGCAAAGCTAAAAAGCAATCAGATTTTTTCAGAATGTGAATTCTACAAAAATATTGTCTGAAATGAATTCAGATTAAAAGAAACTCGTATGACTGTGAAGACATATATGTGTTACATATTACATTCAAATACCATTTGAAAGATGTAAATAGATCTTTTGGAGAAGGAAATGGCAATCCACTCCAGTACTCTTGCCTGGAAAATCCCATGGACAGAGGAGCCTGGTAGGCTACAGTCCATGGGGTCGCAAAGAGTCGGACACGACTGAGCAACTTCACGTTCAAATAGATCTTTTATTGACTTACTCAGGGTAAACTCTATATAACCCCTATGTATAACCAGCCCTTTCCTTAAAGCAACTCCTATCCAAATGATTCTTGGATACAATTGTTAATAATTTTAACAATGTCTAACATATTGGGTACACTGATATTTTACAACAATCCATGATATAAACACTACTGTGATTTCCACTTTATATATGAGTAAACTGAGGCCAGGACATTCCAGAAGGTCACCCAAGCTCTTTCAGTTACCAAGGTCAGAATGAAGAATTGAAAACAGACAGTCTGCCTCCACAACACATGTGCTTACCCACCAGGCCATACTGCCTGTTAGCACTTCGGTGAAGCAGAGGCAATTGAACTATTATGTTACAGCATGCTGTAAATCCAACCTACCCAGACTGCTCTGCCTAGAGATACTGGCTGGTAACAAGCAGTCATTTGCAAAAGCTGTTTTCAGTAAAACACACATTTTTATCTTGACACTGCAGGCTTTCATTAAGCTATGCACAGAAACTTGTTTTGAAATAACCAAATGAAATTCTGCCCCTTTTCTCCCTAATTGCTTCTAATAATAAAGTTAGTTCTAACTGGCCCTACTGCCAGTGCAACGTGTGATGGTAATGCGCAGTTCTTGGTGGAAGGCATTGTGACTTAAATACCCACAGTTTATCTTTCTGTTGCAGGCTACCTTTTTTTCTCCCACCTCAGACAGAGAAACTTATTTGGAAGTTACTAAATGAACTCTGTTTTTTCCCTTCATTAATTACTCTTTGCTCTTGCAAGTTAGCTCTCTCCTTTGTTAAATGACCTGAGGAGGCCAAATAAACCGCTGCCTTGTGCTTTTTATTCTGTGATGGTTCAGTCTGTACCCAAACTTATGATGACCCACATAAGCCAATATTGAGAGATCTCAATCATCATCAACCCTGGCTATACAAATGATACTCTGCTCCCCAAAGCCCCAAAGCCTTTGTTCCTCAGTCTAGAACACTTGAAAATAAATGACCAAATGCCCTGGAGAGACCTAACAAAGCACTGAACCCCCAAATTATCTCACCTGCTCTTCATCTTCCTCTCTCACATCCTCCCACCTCAATTTCCCCTGTACATTTGCTCTTTCCCCTAAAGTCCCAAGAAGCAAGAGGAAAGTATTCCTGGATTTTTCAAAACAAGAACATAGGTTAAATTTTGCTATACAGTGTTTTAAACAGTGGTTAGTTGTTGCTGAAATATATAGCTCCATACTTGGGGAACTTTTAGGGTTATGTGGGCTGACCTGCAACTCACTGAATTCTCAGCTCCCAGCAGCCAAAGTCAAAGCAGTCATATTAACTACTTGGCTTTATTTAGAAACTGCTGTAGTCTCTCTCATAAAGGTCCAGGCAGCTTAAACAAATCATTCTCCAAGGGCTAAAGCTTAAAATTTCATTATTTTGATGAAGGCTTGCTTGGGTTCCTAAAATAAAATTCATCCCCTTGGCTTATTAAAAAAAAAGGCATGTGTATGTGTGTAAATACTTGTGTGCATTACAAGTAATCAGGAATACCTGTTAACTGAAGTGGGAAAGAGAGAAGAATAGGAAGAAAAGATCGCATGGTATTGCACAGAATTGCCTGGGGACACCACTATCAGAGGAAGCTACCTGACCGAGTTCCAAGCAGGAGTGCCTTGCAGTCACATGTCTGGGTTTGGAGCCTAGCTTTAGTGCACACTAGCTATGTGACATTAAGCAAGTTGCTGGACACCTCAAAGTCTCCTTTCTGGATTACATGGAAACGTTACTATGGATATTACCTTAGATAAAGAATGTGACAATGTGTCTCAGTGAGTCTACACTATTATTTTTTGGTTGAAAGAGAGAAGTTAGAGGCCTTACCATTATAGCTTTAGTTTCCCCTAAAGCTGGCTTCCAAATAAATCAAGTTTTGTTCCCAAATGAAATGAGTCTGTTTCTCTGTGGTTGTTGGCGAATCCTAACCAAACACAAGAGTCACTCCGCATAGTCAGTTTTGCCGCCTGTTCCCAGCCCAGGGTTGCACAGGAGAGTGTAGCTCAGAACATGGGGTCCCTTTGCATTTGCCTTTGACAGAATCTCCAGAATGGAGACCTTGACACAGGAAGTGTGTTAATCTGCCTGTAAAAAGTCTACAATAGAACATTCTGGCTGCTACTTTCACTTATCTTAAAGCAATACAATGTGAAAATAGTATTATTATGAACATGAGTTATGTATAGTAATAATTACCACTACATATAGTTTTGAGACCACATTTCCTTTTGGTTCAGCTTTTCATTCTCCTTCCCTTTCTTATTTATTTATGATAATATGGAATTCTCTTCTCAGAACCAACCTCCTTTGTTTCCTAGCCCTTTACTGTGCCAAGGCTCACTCCCAACTTCTCTCTGTGGTTGACACAGCACAGGGCTTGTAGCCCTTGCTGAATTAGAACAGTTCACTCAAGAAAAAATTTACTCCCGCATGTGTTAGACATTTCCCAGATCTTTTGTTAGAGAATTGACCATTATTCACACTTGGAAGGCTGACAAAGGCTTACAAGTGTAAGGTAAGGCTTAGAGCTTACGGTGGCCATTTGAAAACTTCAGTTCTTTGATTTTTCAAATGCCATCAGTCTCCCTTAAACGGGGCCTTGCAAGAATCCCAAACTTAAATCAGGAGACTGTTTGCACAGTGTGTACATTCATATATCAAGCCTGAGGAGAAAATGTGTAAGTTGAATATTTTCTATGAGTTTCATTAGGGTATATTAAATATATATATATATATATATTGCTAAAAACTAGAGATTTTGAAGTTGAAGTTTGATTGCTGCCTGAAAACGCACAAATAAATTTAAAGACTTGTATACTGTGTGACATGAGATAATGGTTAGTGGGATTTATTCCACAGTTTCCATCTTTTTTTGCCAAATCGTCTCAAGTTCTGCGTTGTTCACTGATTCTGCAGCAACTTATTCCTGTGCCCCAGAATGTGGTCTTTAATTGTTTCCATGTTTCATAACATGCCAATAAGCACATGAATTGGTCTGGGTAACCACACGGAGGGAAGAAAGAGTTCGGAAAAACTGAAGCACTGGTAGGAGAGTAAAATGTATACAGCTGGGATTTCCACCACAAGGGTGTTATTTGTGGGCAACTGGGAGGCATGGCTGGCACGCCTAGGTTGAAGAATGGGGGTCTCCAAGGGAAGATTTGCAAAGACCATTCCTGGCCCAGGAAGCTCTATTATTTCGTGGGTGATTGTTCACTTTATTCCCCCTTTATCTCTCTGCTTTTGGCTATTTCTCTTCTACTTTGTTTCCCATCTTGAGGCACAGAAGGGAACATGTAGGCCTATCATTGACAAATTCTTGAGCAACCTTGATTAGTGTTAGAAGGTGAAATGGATTCAGTGAGGTTAAAGGGTATTTGTCTTTCACTTGTCTCCCAGCCTGCCTTCAGTCAGTTCCCATAGTTGACACTTATTGTTGCTTCATGTCTTGCAAGCTTTATAGTGGGAGTTGATTCATTTAAAAAGTTAGTATTGTAGTGAGACTTAGTGCTATAAATGTCAATGATGGGAGTAAAATTTTGACACACCCTAACATGGGAAATGATTTGAAATGTCATCATTGGGCCACATCTGTTAGTGGTAAAAGCATAGAATAAGATGTGAAGAAGTCCGTAGTCAGTTTCCAAACTCTAAATACCATTTTCTGTTCCCAAATAGATAACCAAGGAACCTGGTTAATAGCATCCATTGCTAGAGCAGATCAAACATTTTGTGCAACATGACTTATTTTATGATAGGCCGAGAATGGGAAAATCCATAACCCAGTAAATTCGGTTGTTAATGAATGGAGGTTAGATGATGTCAAGACCAAAGGGGTCAGGCTGGCATTAACTACACTATGCTAACAGTTTAGGGAGTTAAACCTGACGCTTGGCCACTGGAGCACTTTAGACCTAAAGACCACTCACTCTTCCTGTGTCCTCTCCATTCCTTGAATGTCATCATAGTAAATTTACCCCAACAGAGAGTGACAGTGAGATGGAGACATATTTCACTTGCTTCTGTAGCTAAAAGAGACATTCTGGACAAAAAGCAGCAAGAAAGGAGATTCTGATCAAACACTTTCTTGTTTTTCTATAGAACAAAGCTTGAGATACTTTTCAGATTGTGAGGTCCTTTTGGGTTAAAAGTTGGCAGAATCCCTTTGAAGATTATAAATGGCAGTGTTATTGTTTTCATTGTCGTTATCGGTTTTGGAAAGCCCAGCCTTGGCTGGTAGCAGACTAATTCCTGGACCCTCTGGTTTGTCAAGGTTCAGTAAGTTTAATGGAGAGCAAATGCTTTCCAAATGCCAGGTCTGTGTCCTCTTCCAAACAGAACTGGAAGCACCAGAGGCCTTGAACATTCAATTTCTCAAACTGTAACCTGAAGCACTGCCTAGCTAGGGCTACAGAACTGCTTTTTCCTTAAGCAACTGTTGTGATTGCAGCACAAACGTTGCCTTTGCAGTCTGCATGATGTATGGGATTGTTTTTAAAAAGCAGTGGATACTTAATGTATATAGGACACTGGCAACAAAAAGAAAGATACTCATGTTGGCAGCCTAAAGGATGTTTGGGTCCTTATCTAGCAAGTTCCACATTCTTGGTTTTCTTTTGTCAACTGTGTCAGATAACAGAGAAAGGATCCCGCCAATTTCTTACTGTCTGTTAGCTTCCTGGAATTTCTCCCTTCTTTGTCCATCCCACTTCCTCTGTTTAGGATGGAAGACTACAGATGGTGGCTCAAAACATCCATACTGAAGTGAATTATAGGCAGCACAACCTAAGGAATGAGAAAGAAATGCAGCTTTGCTCCCAATGACAATGTGCAAAGCCCCTGTGATTCTTCGCAGTCATGCTTACAGTGCTCCCGTCTGGTCTAGGCTATTTCTAAGATTTTGAAAACTGCGAGTTAATCTCTGTGCCCAGGCAAGGCAGATATTCAGCTGGTATGCACCACTGTAGTTTTACTGGGAGTTACTATATTGAAATGTATCCATGTTGGCTGGTATTGAAACTTTAAGTCACAGCAGATGAAGGCAGGTGCAGAGGTGAACAGTGAATCTGTGTGGAGTACCCAGTCATTGCCAGGAGGGACTGGGGCTGAGGGACTGAGGGACTGGACTGGGGCAAAGAGACTCAAGTCATGAGGGAAGGCCTGGTATGCAAGTGCCACCTGGCCATGCCAGGGACGTTTCATACATTTTTCCTCCGGTTACAACAACGTGCTAGAAAGTGGAGATATAATGGGAGAAGTCATTAGAAAAGTTGAGTGCAGCTCCATCTGTTAATTCCTAGCAGATGCGTTTGTCTTATCCGGTTCGGGTTGCTATAACAGAATGCTATAGACTGGATGGTTTACATACAACAGAAACTTAACTTCTTACAGTTTAAGACTAAGGTGCTGCTTCCTGGTTCATAGAAAACTGTCTGTAAATGCAGCGGTGAGAGAGCTCTCAGGAGTTTCTCTTCTAAAGCACTGATTCCATTCTACCAGGCGTCCGCCCTCATGACCTAAGGGCCTCCTCAAGCCCCCACTTCCTAATACGATCACATAGGGACTCAGATTTCAACATAGTGCCAGGAGAAATGTCCACAACCTCAGATATGCAGATGATACCACCCTAAATTGGAAAACTCAGCAGTGGCCACAGGACTGAAAAGCTCGGTTTTCATTCCAGGGCCAAAGAAAGGCAATGCCAAAGAACGTTCAAACTACCACACAGTTGCACTCATCTCAGACGCTGGTCAAGTAATGCTCAAAATTCTCCAGGCTAGGTTTCAGTAGTACATGAACCAAGAACATCCAGATATTCAAGCTGGATTTAGAAAAGGAAGAGGAACCAGAGATCAAATTCCCAAATCTGTTGAATCATCAAAAAAGCAAGAGAATTCCAGAAAAACATCTAATTCTGTTTCATTTACTACGCTAAAGCCTTTGACTATGGATCACAACAAACTGTGGAATATTCTTAAAGAGATGGGAATACCAGACCACCTTACCTCCTGCGAAACCTGTATGCAAGACAAGAAGCAACAGTTAGAAACAGACATGGAACAACATACTGGTTCCAAATTGGGAAAGGAATACATCAAGGTTGCATATAATCACCTTGCTTATTTAACTTATATGCAGAGTACATCAGGTGAAATGCCAGGCTGGATGAAGCACAAGCTGGAATCAAGATTGCAGAGTGAAATATCAATAACCTCAAATATGCAGATGATGCCACCTTATGGCATAAAGTGAAGAAGAACTAAAGAGCCTCTTGATTAAGGTGTAAGAGGAGAGTGAAAAAGTTGGCTTAAAACTCAACATTCAAAAAACAAAATTGTGGCATCTGGTCCCATCACTTTATGGTGAATAGAAGGGGAACCAATGCAAACAGTGACAGGCTTTAATATTCTTGGGCTCTAAAATCACTGCAGATGGTGACTGTAACCATGAAATTAAAAGTGATTGCTCTTGTGAAGTGAAGCTATGACAAACCGAGGCAGCATATTTAAAAGCAGAGACATTACTTTACCAACAAAAGTCCATCCAGTCAAAGCTGTGGTTTTTCCAGTAATCATGTATGAATGAGTCTTGAACCGTAAAGAAGGCTGAGCAAAGAAAAATTGGTGCTTTTGAATTGTGGTGTTGGAGAAGACTCTTGAGAGTACCTTGAATAGAAAGGAGATCAAACCAGTCAATCCTAAAGGAAATCGATGCTGATTATTCATGGAAGGACTGATAGTGAAGCTCGAATACTTTGGCCACCTGATGTGGAGAACTGACTCATTTGAAAAGACCCTGATGCAAGGTTGAAGGCAGGAGGAGAAGAGGATGACAAAGGATGAGATGGTTGGATGGCATCACCGACTCAATGGACATGAGTTTGAGCAAGCTCCGGGAGCTGATAAAGGACAGGGAAGCCTGGCGTGCTATAGTCCATAGGGTTGCAAAGAGTCAGACATGATTGAGTGACTGAACAACAGCAACCACCCTAATGATAGAAAGCAAATATAACTAAAGAGGGTCTTGATGAAGGTAAAAGAGGAGAGTGAAAAGCTGGCTTAAAACAACATTCTGCCCTATATCAACATGGATCAGCCATAGGTATACATATGTCCCCTTCCTCTTGAGTCTCCTCCCACCTCAATCCCACCCCTCTAGGTTGTCACAGAGCCCTGGTTTGAGTTCCCTGAGTCATAAACCAACACTATATTGTAATTATCCTTCAATGAAAATAAATACATGTTTAAAAGTAGAAAAAAAAAACAGCAGGAAAAATGTAAAATAAATAAAACAAAACTCAACAGTCAAAAAACTAAGATCATGGTATCCTGTCCCATCACTTCATGCCAAATAGATAGGAGGAAAATGCAAATATTGGCAGATTTTATTTTCTTGGGCTCCAAACTCACTGTGGATGGTAACTTCAGCCATGAAATTTTAAAGAAGCCTGCTTCTTGGAAGAAAAGCTATGACAAACCTAGCAGCATATTAAAAAGCAGAGATATCACTTTGCCAACAAAGGTCCATATAGTCAAAGCTATGGTTTTTCCAGAAGTCATGTATGGATGTGAAAGTTGGACCATCAAGAAGGCTGAACACCAAAGAATTGTGGTGCTGGAGAAGACTCTTGAGAGGTCCTTGGACTGCAAGGAGATCAAACCTAAAGGAAAGTCAGTCAATCCTAAAGGAAAGCAGTCCTGAATATTCATTGGAAGTAGTAATGCTGAAGCTGAAGCTCCAATACTTTGGCCACCTGATACAAAGAGCCAACTCATTGGAAAAGATCCTGATGCTGGGAAAGATTTAGGGCAGGAAGAGAAGGGGGCAATAGAGGATGAGATAGTTGGATGGCATCAAGCTCAATGGACATGAGTTTCAGCAGACTTTGAGAGATAGTGAAGGTCAGGGAAGCCTGAAATGCTGCACTCTATGGGATCACAAAGAGGCAAACACAACTTAGTGACTGAATAACAACAACATGAATGGGGGGGAGGGGCACAGATATTCATTCTATATCTCACATCAAAAAAAAGAAGAAAATGAATATCAAGTTTTTAAATTAAGAAATGGTTTAGTAAGTGTTTGAATGGTTCAGTGAACTGATAAGCAGCAAAATTTGGTTTATTTAGAGAATAATATTTTTGACATTATAGTTTTATTTATGAAAAGCTATGACTGTACTGATAGTCAAATGCTTTAATATCACTCTCATTTCAGGGACTCTATTGCCTTTGATCCTTCACTAAATAGTAGTCAGCAAAGAGAAAATGAAAGCAATTCATAAACCAAATAGTTTTGCCATCTGAAAATAGATATGACTAAATATTAGTTGAATGGAGAGAATGACACTATTATTCAAAGAGAAGAGAATCATTGGGAATTATCTCTCCTGATTTTGGAAAATCAAGTATTAAATCTGGTCTTTTAAAAAATGCCAAAAAGAGATATAATAGCCTACAGAATCAGTTTGGCGTGTAATTTTTCTGTCCACTAAAATATATCCAATATTTACCTGAAACTTTCTTTCATTGTTTTCTTCTTATTAAATGTATATTTAGTCATGGTAACATTTCCTTTTCCCCAAGAACAGCCTTGATTTGCATTATCTAATGCTAACATACTGTCCCCTCTTTACAGTAGAATCCTTTACCCAAACGTACTAAACACTGATTTCCAAATATCATTTATTGTCTCTTCTAAGTTGACTAAATAACCCTAGGCAGGCTTTCTCAAATACTATGTGGCAAATGTGTTTGGGTTCAATATTGCTGGGGCTCTTTGGAGTATTGCTTTGTTACATTTGGAATTCTGATGCCTTCCGCCATGCTGCCAGGCTCAATAAAGCTTTGTTAAATTGAAATGAGGTTTTGTTTTCATAAAGTTTCAGGCTGTTTAAAAATAAGCCAACCTAGACCACAGTATAGTTGATTATAAAGTCGGCTTGCATGTGTTGAGTGCCCTTAATGTGCCAAACCACGACCAAGATAAGCCATGTGGAAGTAAAAATGAGACAAGGAGAGCATTTCCCTAAAGCACAGTCAGTAGACCTGCTGGATCAAATCCTACGAGACATTTCCAACAATGAGTTGCTCTTTTGAATGCATTTAAATATGTTCTATCATGCCATCAACTTACTTTTAATAATTTGCCATGAAAGGGAGAAAATGAATGAATTCCACAGCATACGTGTAGCAATGGTCAACCCGGTCTTTCCATAATTTTGGAAAAAATGAAAGCTTACCACATAAAAGGATTCTCTTTGTGATAATAAAAAGAAATATCTCCCCTATATTCAGCCAGGAATCTGAACTGTCTCATTCAATTTGGGCCTCAAGTAGAGTTACAGGGTGATGTTTCTAAACCACAGCCTGGTTCTACTTTATTCCTTTTCTACTCTGATTCTAGTACATTCTCTCTTCACAGGCAGTTGGGGCCCAGGTCCATTAAAGGACTGTTTGGAATGTCACAACTACCTATTTGATGAACCAGGAGATATAAGCACCCTACATATTTAGTCAGTACGGCGATGGACTGAGGACAGGACTGTTTTTCACTTTGGTATTTTCATTGCCACTGGCACCTCACCTCCCATCTAGAAAATCCTGAATACATATCTGCTAGGATTAATAATATATTCAATTTTTCACATTCAGAATGATTTCAGTGGTTTATAACAACAAACACAAAAAGCTGAGAACATGGTTAACTAATAATAAATATTCCCACCGGATACCTATTTGTGTTGGCCATTGGGTTCAGACAGAGAAGGCAATGGCACCCCACTCCAGTACTCCTGCCTGGAAAATCCCGTGGATGGAGGAGCCTGGTAGGCTGAAGTCCATGGGGTCGCTGAGGGTCAGACACGACTGAGCGACTTCACTTTCTCTTTTCACTTTCATGCATTGGAGAAGGAAATAGCAACCCACTCCATTGTTCTTGCCTGGAGAATCTCAGGGACTGGGGAGCCTGGTGGGCTGCCTTCTATGGGGTCATACAGAGTCGGACACGACTGAAGTGACTTAGCAGTAGCATTGGGTTCAGAGTTTCAGGTATACGATTTCCAATCCTTATAATAAACCTGTCATACAGGAGATTATCATTCCCATTTTATAGAAGAAGCCACAAGGCTTTGGTCCTGGAAACAGAGAAGCAGCTTACTGGTCAAACAGTGAAACTGCCTGACCTTCCATGACTCAGTCCTGAAGGCCACTTGTAGTCACTTCAGAAGCAAATAAGAAAAGACAGACATCAGTATTTGTACTATAACTCTCACCTTCAGTATACCCCAAAGGGAGCCTTCTGCACAGCACATCTTAACTCTCACACTCAGCTCTATGCATGAAGCCCAACAAGTAGAACTCTGTTGATTCTTCTCTGAGATTCTTCTCTCAGGGAAAAAAAAAGCTGGTAATGGGGGAGGGTTATTGCCAAAGAAAACATTTCAGGAGAGGGAAACAGCTATCCAAAAGTCTACAAGCAATAAATGCTGGAGAGGGTGTGGAAAAAAGGGAACCCTCTTATACTGTTGATGGGAATGCAAACTAGTAAGCTACTATGGAGAACAGTGTGGAGATTCCTTAAAAAACTGCAAATAGAACTGCCTTATGACCCAGCAATCCCACTGCTGGGCATACACACCGAAGAAACCAGAATTGAAAGAGACACGTGTACCCCAATGTTCATCGCAGCACTGTTTATAATAGCCAGGACATGGAAGGAACCTAGATGTCCATCAGCAGATGAATGGATAAGAAAGCTGTGGTACATAAACACAAAGAAGTATTACTCAGCCATATAAAAGAATACATGTGAATCAGTTCTAATGAGGTGGATGAAACTGGAGCCAATTATACAGAATGAAGTAACCCAGAAAGAAAAACACCAATACAGGAAACTAACACATATATATGGAATTTAGAAAGATGGTAACGATAACCCTGCATGCGAGACAGCAAAAGAGACACAGATGTATAGATGAGACTTTTGGACTCTGTGGGAGAGGGAGAGGGTGGGATGATTTGGGAGAATGGCATTGAAAACATGTATAATATCATGTAAGAAATGAATCGCCAGTCTAGGTTTGATGCAGGATACAGGATGTTTGGGGCTGGCGCACTGGGATGACCCACAGAGATGATATGGGAAGGGAGGTGGTGGGGGGGTGTTCAAGATTGGGAACTTATGTACACCCATGGCAGATTCATGTTGATGTATGGCAAAACCAATACAGTATTATAAAGTAAAATAAAGTTAAAAAAAAAAGATAATAGATAAAAGACAATAAACAGCATTTTATATATAAAAAAAGAGGGAAACAGAGCTAGCTCATTTGTATTAGCTGGCTAGGAAAAAATATATATAATTTATATTATTATTCTGTATCCTTTTAATTTTTTTCCTCACTAGACTTCTGACTCCCTCTCTAACATTACAATCAGAAATTATTTGTTTAGTGTATGGCTAATAATGCAGGGCTTAAAGTAATATTTGTCAGTAAGTCTAAGCCCTTAAATTTAGCCCTCAGGATGAAACCTATACAGTCTACTCAGAGAATGAGGTGGAGAAAAGAGTGTTGCAGTCCTTGCACTGAAGGGAAGCCTGTGTTGCTGCTCAGAGGGCTCAGGCAACCCTTCTAATCCCACTGCTGAGACTGTACGTGTGAATGTATGCATACATTAGAACATTTATTTTTTTCATAAACTCCCCTTGCAAAATATTTCTTGAGGAAAAACACAGATGTTTAAATATATTGACTTTTTAAAAAGTTGCTCCTAGTTTTTGCAGTTTCACTTAAAACATTTCAGAGGGTTGTTTTTTTGTTTGTTTGTTTTTGTAAAGAGTAAGGCTAGAATACATTCTTTAAAATGAGTACAAGAACTATTTCTTTATTCTTTTAGCTAAAAAATGTTCACAATATTTATTCTTTTTAGTAATTTTGTGGAATTTTTTTTTCTAAAGAGGTCAGAGTCTAAGCCAAAAATAGTTGCAATTCTCAAACTTTAAAATAATCATAAGTTTGGGTTTTCCTACATTTTAGGGATGGAGTGGATTTGTAGATGGAAAGTCACTCTATTATAATGGAGTCATTTTTCTAGAGATCACATAAAGGCTGGCTTATGGTTCTTTTCTTGTTTTCCTTTGTCTTACCTCACTAAAAGATCTAAGGATAACCATTCTCCAGCACTGAAACATAATTACATTGAACTGGGTTTGGTGAATTGTACTGAACTTCCAGTTCATTTTGTTGCATTAACTTGCTGTTTTTGTACCCATCATAGTGGTATTTGTCCTCCTGGGATATGACCTGTTGGTTTTGATTTGAAAGGGCTCATGTTCAGCTGAAAGTCTTGAATCATGAGTTTTGAGTTTCTCTGTTGATTCCTAAACTCAGTACATTGTTGGCATCCCTTCAAATGTTACAATAAGAGGCCTCCGGTTTCTTTTGTCTTTTGCAGCAAGACATCAACTTGACATCTATTTCATGGTTTAGAACAGATCCTCTGACTTCATTTTTGTGATTTTTTTTTCTATCTTAATTAGGGTTACTTAAGTAATGTTGGCTCTATGAGGGTAGTAGCCTTTGCTAAGTTTTCCAAGTATGACTTGGGTTTTAATGGATGGCTATGGCAACCCACTCCAGTACTGTTGCCTGGAAAATGCCATGGATGGAAGAGCATGGTAGGCTACAGTCCATGGGGTCTCAAACAGTCGGACACAACTGAATGACTTTACTTTCAGAGAAGACACAGAGGTACCCATCCCTGGTCTTACTACGTCAATATTCTCCTTAAAGAACCATCTTTCCTTTGTGTTATTTTTAAGTTAGAACGTATGATATAAACATGAAACAAAAGAATATTTTGTCCATCTAGAAAATGCAAGCCTTTAAAAAAAAATCTTACTAAGATGTAATTATCCATTTTTATGTTAACATTTTCATTCATTTTTCTTGAAATAGATAATGTTTGTGTGGGTCTCACAGTTGAGATAAAGGCATAGAAGCAGACCTTGAGAATGCAGTCTCTGCCTTCCTGTGTAATGGTACCTTTTCTTTTATCTTGTCTAGGAAACTGTGTAGAGGATTAACCCTCTCCCTTTTCACAAGGTCTGATATCTACACAGAAAGAGGCTGACTCTGAGCAACAAATGCTTTAGTTGTGAAACAGAAAATTACAATATTATTTACAGAATGGTATATTCAACATAAAAGCAAATGATTACCTATAATTCTATTTACAAAGCCAAAAACCCAAGTACCTATGAAAATGCCTCATTGCTTTTGTTTAAATCCAAAGATCATAATTTTCAAGTATTTTTCAAGTAGAAGATGTACTAATGTAAAATAGTACTAGATTTCTTTACCTAGACATGCATTTTAATTGGCTTCAACGAAGAACTGCTCCCATTTTTTTTCTTTTAATCTGAGATGGAAAAGGGTAAATATATTCTGATGTATCGTCTTACTAAAAACTACAGTGCTATCTTTGCTATTTTTCATTATACTTTTTAATACCCAAAGGCACATTCAGTAAATTCGAGGCATACAGCAGATTTGGAATTATTCTTTGTTGCATATTAAACTAATTGCATTGAATACTTTTTACGTGCTTTTCTGTCCAACTTCACATAATCACTGTAGATTATTCATCTGAAATGAATGGATTTTAAATTATTTAAACTTTGACAGTGCTAGTGTGTGACCCTCCGAGACTTTGTAAAGAACAGACAGCTCTTTTTCCCCAGACTTTACATATTTCATTTGTTTTTGATATACATACACATTTATCTTGTATTAAAGAAAAATGCTGTGTTGTTTGTTATACTTTGACAGATTTACAAATTATTTCTACTCTTCTTTAAACAAGCATATTTCAAGATAGCTCAAGATGAAATCGTTTGTGCCTTTTAAACCTTGATGGATGAACACTAACTATCTCACCATGTCATTTAAGTGCCTAAGTGTAATCTTTCTGAAGCGATTCTTAACGTCTATCCTAGAACAATTTTGTGTTTTCTTTTCAAGTCCTCTGAAGTTTCAAATACCTCTCTCCTTATTCTACTTGGCGACAATCTGCAATTTATTTTTCTCCAGGAAAATTGAATCTGTTACTGCTTAGTATTCCTACCAGTTTGAAAAATGTGGTTTACATTGGCATCAGAGCAGTAATTTACATATATTGGGATAACAAGAATGCATGCCAGAAAAAGATCAACATAAAATGAAATGCAGAAAAGCTGTTTTCCTTCAACAGCAACTCAAAATAAAGCTAATAGAGAAGTTGATGAGGATCTGCCCTGAATGTGTCACTTGTGTCTTCTAGGTGAAGTGTGACCAGTATTGGCCCAGCAGAGGCACAGAAACCCATGGGCTGGTCCAGGTGACGCTGCTAGATACAGTGGAGCTGGCCACGTATTGTGTTCGAACATTTGCACTTTACAAGGTTTGCTTTTTCTACCCCCCCCCTTCCCCTTTCCGTTATTTAAAGAAAGCTTCTTTTGAGAAATCAAATATTTCAAGGCTTTACTTAAATCTTGTTTCTACGGGCAACAATGGAGAATGAAATGATTCTTCCACTATCGCTCAGCAGTTTTTCTCCTTGTTAGTGATTTGTCAATAAATATGGAACTCTTGCTCGAATGAAAGTTTCGGCAAATGAAGACTGGAGGAAGAAGAACTAGTTCTTTCTGTAAAATATGACAGGAGCACTCCTGATAGTTAAACCTGAGAAATGGAATGCTTCTCACATAGGAATTTTGTCTTCCCAAGCAAATATTTGTCATTTACAAATAGCTTGTAGTTATAACTCCAAAGAGTATTTCTTCCCAAGGAATACAGGATAGGGGAAGGAATACAGATAGCACATCTGCATGTTACCTTTCCCATGTTATTACACATCATACAACTTGAGGCTAAGAACACAGAATTTCAATCACTGTTCTTACTTCACAGAATGGTTCAAGTGAGAAGAGAGAAGTAAGACAATTCCAGTTCACTGCCTGGCCTGATCATGGAGTTCCAGAACACCCAACACCTTTTCTAGCTTTCTTACGGAGAGTCAAAACCTGTAACCCTCCTGACGCAGGTCCAATGGTTGTACACTGCAGGTAGGAACCTCTGAGAGCATTTTCCTCACAGTCAGAACGTTTCTGGGGAAACACAAAACTGAGTGATTTCTCACTGGATATTCTCTTTCTAACCTTTTGATACTCTGGGAGAGTAACTGCCTTTATAAATGATACAGGGAGTATTTTTTGGTCAAATGAGGTCTATACTAACATCAATAGGAAAGATTTGTAGAGTGCATAGCTGACTTCCCAACCCTGGGAGATAAAAGCAACTATGGTTCATGCTGTTTCCTCTTTGGAGAAAACATAAATACATTCTTTTGAAATATATATATGTGTATATATATATATATATATATACACACACAAACTATTGTTTGATAGACTCTTGTGGGCTGGGCTGATACAAACTTTTTACTACTTATAGGGAAAAATGCTGAACAAAATAACATTATAAACATACAAGCTTACAGAGATCATTTCTTACTGCTTAAAGATGCCTTCTGCATTAGTATTATCAAGTCACATACAAAAATATCCTATTTTGAGTTTTAAATTTTTATTTAATAAAATATGTACAAAGACCTATAGTTGGAAGAATTTTTTAAGTATTCAGAAGTAATGAACCTGCATTTTTCTTAATGTATAATTTATTATTTTGTACTTAATTCTAACATTCTCTATATCACCACTCAGATTCTACTATAAATGTGTTCATACATTTTTAATACTAAACTGATTTTTTCCAGTTTTCTGAATTCCCCTGAAGTAAGATATCTGGTCAGTTGTTTATTGCTATATAAATTACAGTTAATGTAACTTCATTATAGTCTTTTGTAACCTAAGTAATTCAAATACTTAGAAACTATATAAAAGAAGAAAAGAAGCATCTATCATAAACCACTTTTATCATGACTTAATAGTATAACTTTCATTCACATCCCATATTATACTATAGCATAATATAGTAGATTTTAGAAATAGGGTCTATTTTTATAAAAAGCTGGATACCATGGATAGGTCAGAATAAAAACAATAAAATTTACCTGACTAACTCATGCTAGAAGAGTGATGTTAAACAATGGCCCAGCAAATTCCAAACAAGATAATGTTTTATTTCTCTTTTCCAGCATTTTTACCCTAACAAAAACTGATAATAACATTACTCTTCATTCATTGAGTATTTTACAAATTCCAAAGCACTGCACCATGCTTTACTTTTACTGTTTGATGTTCTTAGGCACCCCACTCCAGTACTCTTGTCTGGAAAATCCCATGGACGGAGGAGCCTGGTAGGCTGCAGTCCATGGGGTCGCTAGGAGTCGGACACGACTGAGCGACTTCCCTTTCACTTTTCACTTGCATTGGAGAAGGAAATGGCAACCCACTCCAGTGTTCTTGCCTGGAGAATCCCAGGGATGGAGGAGCCTGGTGGGCTGCCGTCTCTGGGGTCTCACAGAGTCAGACACGACTGAAGCAACTTAGCAGCAGCAGCAGCAGCAGCAACAGTATATCAGATCAAGAGATGAGAACATAGAGTCTGGTTCAAGTAAGATAGTTGAGAATTTGGAGGTACAATCAGCCTCACCTTACAATCAACTTCTTACTCCTCTTAATAAGAATAGGGGTCTTTGAAAATCTGCCACTATGTTGAAGTTGTTGGTTTGGTTTTTTTTTTTGCATGATTCTGAAATACTATAAATTATTGTTATTAATTTGAGCAAATTAGTATTAATTGAGCAAATGCTTTTATATCACAAAATCAGATTTCTGATTGGTTTTAGCAGGCAGTCCGTGTGTTCTGTTACACAAACATCTTTGCAGACCTCAAAGAGCCATTGAAACTGGTTGCATGGTGCCCCTGCTTGGCACAAAATCAATTTAATTATGAAAACCACATGTGAAACATTTGTAGATGGAGTTTGGCCACAAGAGAGAAAACAGGAAGTTTGGCCTCACTCAAGAAATGTTGCCCTCATAAGTCTCCTGGCAAAGATGCAATTCACACAGATGCATGCATACATACACACAGGTGTATACACTTACACACAAAAAAAAGCACATACATCTATATATACAAAATAATAGAAACAAAAATTAGAGAAACCTCACATGTATGATAAGATATCTTGGCCTCTTGATTTAGCGAGGCAGTGTCCACACAGCCAGCTTCCAGAGCATCATGAATCTTTGACTTGGTTACCTGTATGTTTAAACCCACAAGCATAAATTTTTTGATGGAGTTGCAGAGGATAGTCATTTCAAATAGCAACTGCTCCTGTGGTATTCCAGCAATGCTGGTTTAAAAAGCTTCTCTAGGCAGGAAGAAAACTGCAGAAAGTGACACTATCCATGTCACAAAGGGATCCTGATTAGTTACCATGGGCACTGTTGCAAATAATCACAGAAAATACTCTGGAGTTTAAATATTCAACTTCATGATTTCTCTTATGATGGACTTGAATTTTTTTTTACTAAATGATGAAGAAGTAGTAACAAACTCAAAGTAAGTCTAAGCCTTCTGCCAAACAGATCCTGTGAGAAAGGAGAAGTTCCTGAAAGAAGACTGGTGGCAGACAACAAAAATGGGATGGGATTGGAAAAGGAGAAAATTAATTTCCCTTAAATAGTTTTGCTAGGCAATAAAAGTGGCAGGACTAAAGAATCATTATGAGTAAACTAAATTCTAATGATCAATAATAAAAAGGACTTATGAGAACAGACTAGTACAAGCAGAGACAAGACCTTAGAAGGTCAAGGAGAAGGACAGATTTAACAGCATTCCTAAAAGAGCTAATGTCTGGTTCAACAAGTATGGGAAAGAAAAGTCACTTCATACAGAACATGTAGTCTCCACAATGAGAGTGCACACTCTGATCTCGGAAGCTAAGCAGGGTTCCCCCTTGGATGGGAGAGTGCACACGCTGAGAGAGAGCCTGCCTGAGTAAAAACTCTGGTTTGTTCACTTATTGGCTGTGTGCCTCCGGGCAGTTCCTTCCTATCTATGAGCCTCTGTTTCTTCATCTGTAAAATGGGGTAACAGTCTTAGCAGTAAGAATTTGACAAAGATTAAATGAAATGATAGGAAATGATAAACATAAAACACTTAGGACAGAGCATTTTATAAAGTGTGCAAGAATGTTATTTATACTTGAATCGTGGAGTGTTTTCAAAGATGTATGTATATTTCTAACTTTAGGGAGAAAAATTCCACAAGAACTTGGATATTATCTATATGATGTGAGTCATTCATCCTATGAATAACCAGTTGTTTATAAATATTCAACTATTTAATTGAATAAAAATTTTAAAATTTAGATATTTTCCATCAAAGAAATACCATCAGATATTTCACAGTGACAGAGAACACTAATGCTATGACTTTAGAATCTTTGATAATAGTAAATATGTTTTCAAGAAAGACCAAAGAAACCATTGAACTCTTAAAATGAAGCTGTTAAGGATACATAGAAATTAACCCTGTGGGTCTAAAGGCCTTCAAGATAAAGACTGAACTTCTTAGTATTACGTTTATCGTGGAGGCCAATCTCACCCTTAGTGCCTCGTTCTTCACTCTCGCACCACCCACTGCTAGGTATGTATTTCAAGCATAATACTTTCATCTCCGACTCTCAGCAAATGACTTTATCCACTCTACATTTTACCTGTTTCCTTTTTCTACCTGATGATGTGTAAGCTTACTTCATAATCTAACTTACATCTTACATAGTACTTCCTATGTAAGTACTGCAGCAAAGGCTGCGGACCGGCCTTGAATGATCCTGCCGATATACATAATTTTTTTTCTTAACTTTGAACTTGAATGTCTTTAAGCTGGCCTGCACTATCCAGTTTTCCAAACTCTCACCACTCATTTTTTTAAACACACAATTCAGTTGATCTATTTATAAGAACTGTTTCATCTTGTAGACATTTGAGTTGAAACCCTGGAGAAGACTTTTAAGCTCATTCCCCACTCCTCTTCTCATAGGAAAAACTGAACCTCTTATTCTCTGAGCTCTCATAAAATAGGTTCACACTTAGTTTATTCAGCTCTCTCTTTGCAGATCACATATGTCATGCAGTCACAGAGGGCATGGACTATATGGATTATGCATGACTGTATCTCAGCTTTTACATTGTAGTAGGTGCTAATAGTTGCTTGATGAAGTTAATTGGATTCCATATGGCATTTTTAGGAATATTTACAGAAAGAGTATGATAATTTCAAGGCTGGACTGTTTTTGGTTTTTTAACAGGAGACTGTATTTTTATCTCATGTTGGAGTAACTTTTCAGAGCTTAATTATTTTAAGTTGCCTGTATCTTTCTAATACAGATTTCTGAATCCCCTCTTCTACTGCTGTATCCTTTATGTTCTTTCCCACATACCCTTTCATTCTTCAGTTAAATTCTTCAGACGTAGATCTCTGCTTTTTTAGCCACACTAATAGTTAAGGATATTGAACCATTCATCCACATCAGATAATCTTCCCTCTAACTGACGAGGCCTTTCTCTAAGTGCTTTATGTGTGTTGCTGTATTTTTCTCCTTATCGTCTACAGAGGTAGGAATCCTGATTCTTCCCTCACACATATACAAAAAAAAAAAAACCCCACAAGGTAAGAAAAATCAACTTAATTGTCTAAGCTTCTGCCACTCGTGGTGCCAGAGCCATTGGTGCCCCAGGGTTACCGGTCTCATAAATCAAGTAACTTTTCCAGTTTGTCCATTACTTTATTGTTCTCAGCTTCTCCTTTGGCCAACCATATGGAGGGCATTTCACTTATAGACTCATCCTGATGACTTGGTCAGCAGGAGAAACTTCTTCCTTTCTGACTCCACATCACATTGAAATGCTAACCTTTATTTCACTCTTTCCTTGTGAAAGGTGATTGCTAGCAAATGAGTTTCTTCTACCACTTAATCTTTTTCACATAATCACAACATTACAAATTAGTGCACCATTACTATTTTCCAAGTAATACTAAGCCCTTAGGTGTTCACTCATTTAGTCTACTAAACAATATATTTTAGCTGTGAGTCATATTTAGGCACAGGGAAGTTATAGGTAATTTTCCCAGAATCAAACAGCTCATAAAATAAGGCCATATTTCAAAGTCAATGACCTGCTTATCCACCATTGTATCCAGTTCAGACTTTTTCTTGTCGAGTTTACCTTAGTTCCTTATACTAAATGTCTTGTAGATATCTGTTGACCACATGGTTGCCAGGTGGATATTTGCAATTATCTCTACAAACATCTTCTCAGTGTTAGAGACATGCCATATTTTTTTCCTCATTTATAAAATTTGGTTTTGAAAGAGACTAAGGAAGGGAAGTTTCAGGATATTTCATAAAGTTAGTTACACATTGCATTTAAGCATATCATATTATTTCAGTCATCCTCTTAGGAAATAAAGACACTTTCTTTTTCCTCTTTCAGCCCTATTTGTGTTGTTTTTTAGAATTGATGGTTTATTTCTATTGGTATCAAAGGGATACAACAGCTGATTTTCTCTAAGTATTTGTTTCTTGTTAGTTCAGTTCAGTTACTCAGTAGTGTCTGACTCTTTGCGACCCCATGGAATACAGCACACCAGGCCTCCCTATCCATCACCAACTCCCAAAGTTTACACAAACTCATATCCATTGAGTTGCTGATGCCATCCAACCATCTTATCTCCATTGTCCCCTTCTCCCCCAACTTCAATCTTTCGTAGCGTCAGGGTCTTTTCAAATGAGTCAGTTATTCACAGGTGGCCAAAGTATTGGGGTTTCAGCTTCAGCATCAATCCTTCCAATCAATATTTGGGGCTGCTTTCCTTTAGGATGGACTGGTTGGATCTCCTTGCAGTCCAAGGGACACTAAAGAGTCTTCTCCAACACCACAGTTCAAAAGCATCAATTCTTTGATGCTCTGCCTTCTTTATGGTCACATCCATACATGACTACTGAAAAACCATAGCTTTGACTAGATGGACCTTTGTCAGCAAAGTAATGTCTCTGCCTTTTAATATACTGTCTAGGTTGGTCATAACTTTTCTTCCAAAGCAGCAAGCGTCTTTTAATTTCATGGCTGTAGTCACCATCTGAAGTGACATTGGAGCCAAAAAAAAGTAAAGCTTGTCACTGTTTCCGCTGTTTCCCCATCTATTTGCCATGAAGTGATGGGACCAAGATTGCCAGGAGAAATATCAATAATTTCAGATATGCAGATGACACCACCCTTATGGCAGAAAGTGAAGAGGAACTAAAAAGCCTCTTGATGAAAGTGGAGAGTGAAAAAGTTGGCTTAAAGCTCAACATTCAGAAAATGAAGATCATGGCATGTGGTCCCATCACTTCATGGGAAATAGATGGGGAAAGAGTGGAAGCAGTGTCCATCTAGTCAAGGCTATGGTTTTTCCTGTGGTCATGTATGGATGTGAGAATTGGACTGTGAAGAAAGCTTAGCATCGAAGAATTGATGCTTTTGAACTGTGGTGTTGGAGAAGACTCTTGAGAGTCCCTGGGACTGAAAGGAGATCCAACAAGTCCATTCTGAAAGAGATCCGCCCTGGGATTTCTTTGGAAGGAATGATGCTAAAACTGAAACTCCAGTACTTTGGCCACCTCATGTGAAGAGTTGACTCATTGGAAAAGACTGTGATGCTGGGCGGGATTGAGGGCAGGAGGAGAAGGGGACGACAGAGGATGAGATGGCTGGATGGCATCATGGACTGATGGACGTGAGTCTGAGTGAACTTGAGGAGTTGGTGATGGACAGGGAGGCCTGGCATGCTGCGATTCAAGGGGTCACAAAGAGTTGGACACGACTGAGCAACTGAACTGAACTGAACTGATGGGACCAGATGCCATGATCTTAGTTTTCTGAATGTTGAGCTTTAAGCCAACTTTTTCACTCTCCTCTTTCACTTTCATCAAGAGGCTCTTTAGTTCGTCTTCACTTTCTGCCATAAGATTGCTGTCATCTGCAAATCTGAGGTTATTGATAGTTCTCCCAGCAATCTTGATTCCAGCTTGTGCTTCCTCCAGCCCAGCATTTCTCATGATGTACTCCACATATAAGTTAAATAAGCAAGGTGAAAATATTCAGCCTTTACGTATACCTTTCCTGATTTAGTACCAGTTTTTTGTTCCATGTCCATTTCTAACTGTTGCTTCCTGACCTGCATACAAATGTCTCAAGAGGCAGGTCAGGTGGTCTGGTATTCCCATCACTTGAAGAATTTTCCAGAGTTTGTTGTGATCTACACATTCAAAGGCTTTGGCATAGTCAATAAAACAGAAATAGATGTTTTTTCTGGAACTCTCTTGCTTTTTTGATGATCCAGTAGATCATCAAATTTGGCAATTTGATCTCTGGCTCTTCTGCCTTTTCTAAAACCAGCTTGAGCATCTGGAAGTTCATGGTTCACGTACTGTTGAAGCCTGGCTTGGAGAATTTTGAGCATTACTTTACTAGCATGTGACTTGAGTTGTGCCATAGTTTGAGTATTCTTTGGCATTGCTTTTCTTTGGAATGGGAGTGAAAACTGACCTTTTCCAGTCCTGTGGCCACTGCTGAGTTTTCCAAATTTGCTGGCATGTTTAGTTTGGCACTTTCACATCATCATCTGCCAGGATTTGAAATAGCACAACTGGAATTCCATCACCTCCACTAGCTTTGTTTGTAGTGATGCTTCCTAAGGCCCACTTGACTTTGCATTCCAGGATGTCTGGCTCTAGGTGAGTGATTATACCTCATGATTATCTGGGTCGTGAAGATCTTTTTCATATAGTTCTTTTGTGTATCCTTGCCACCTCTTCTTAATATCTTCTGCTTCTGTTAGGTCCATACCATTTCTGTCCTTTATGGTGCCCATCTTTGTATGAAAATTTCCCTTGGTATCTCTAAATTTCTTGAAGAGATCTCTAGTCTTTCCCATTCTATTTTTTTCTTCTATTTCTTTGCATTGATCACTGAGGAAGGCTTTCTTATCTTTCCTTGCTATTCTTTGGAATTCTGCATTCAAATGAGTATATCTTTCCTTTACTCCTTTGCCTTTTGCTTCTCTTTTTTTAAAGCTATTTGTAAGGCCTCCTCAGACAACCGTTTTGCCTTTTTGCATTTCTTTTTCTTGGGAATGGTCTTGATTCATGCCTTCTATACAATATCATGAACCTACGTCCATAGTTCTTCAGACACTCTATCAGATCTAATCCCTTTAATCTGTCTGTCACTTCTACTGTATAATTGTAAGGGATTTGATTTAGGTCATACCTGAATGGTCTAGTGGTTTTCCCTACTTTCTTCAATTTAAATCTGAATTTGGCAATAAGGAGTTCATGATCTGAGCCACAGTCAACTCCCAGTCCTGGTTTTGCTGACTGTATAGAGCTTCTCCATCTCTGGCTGCTAAAAATATAATCAATCTGATTTCGATATTGACCATCTGGTGTGTCCATGTGTATTGTTCTCTTGTGTTGTTGGAAGAGGGTTTTTGCTATGACCAGTGTGTTCTCTTGGCAAAACTCTATTACTCCAAGATCAAATTTGACTGTTACCCCAGGTATTTCTTGACTTCCTACTTTTGCATTCCAGAATAAATTGGGATGAAGCTATAATTTCACTGAGTCTACTTAAAATCTTGACTCATGATACTTACTCTGAGTCATAGTAACCCCTTTTAGGATCAAGGGAGTATACTTTCTTCATAGGAGAAATGTATTCATTTATGAATAAATATGAAACAAGGTTAGATCAAGACCTCTCTGCATCTGTCTTTAAATGAAACAATTCCCAAAGAGAGTAAAATAGAACTTCTGACAGTAATTTAAATCTTTTACATCATAGAATCAAACCAATCTTCAAAACTGAAAGGAACAGGAACTGTGGGCCAGATATAGCTAATGTCCTGGAAGCATCAATGGACCACAAAGGGTGACCCAGTAAAAATCAGATGACAAGATGGGATTGGAACAATTCCTTGGATCCAATCTTCATAATACTTTCTGACTTTATAGGTGAAAGCATATCCAAGAACTACTTAGGTCATATTCATAGCATAACCCTTTACTCCTAATTCCTACCCAATTTGATTTTAAAAAGCCTTTTAAAGGTCAAAGGATTTTAGAAGGTATTTCATATGAGCATAAAAAGAAAAGACCTTGTAATCTAAAGGGGGTAAGAGTGCTATGGAAAATTATTTAATCCAGTTTTAACCATTCATTCTAAATTTCATCCTTTATTCTTCCCAGTTCCATTCAAATATCTCTTTAGATCAAAGCCCATAAGTATTGCCAAAGCATGTGATAGTTTTGAGATGCTGACAAGTATGAACCATAGACCCATATTTTCCTTAAAGCTGGGATTCATTTTCACATATAAATTAAGTAATAAGAGACTCTAGCCTTCTACAGATGAAAGACTGGATTGTTAAAAGTACCAACATCTCTGGATAAGAAAATGGGTAGAGTATACAAATTTATGGAAACATTTGAAGGAGAGAAGAAATAATTATGCCATGTGGAAACTATTATGCCAGATTCTGTTCTTATATGTCAATAAATCTGCATTAAAAAAGCAAATTTTTAGCTAATGAAACAACATGGTGATATAAAACAGGAGGCCAGATCCTCCATACTGTGATGGCACAATCCTATAAGAGAACAACACCTTGCCTCCCTGAAGTAGTTTAAAAATAAGTGAATCAAAAGAAAGCATTAAAGGAAATTATATAGTGGCCTCATAGACATAAAATTTAAAACACAAACTGAAGGAGTTTGGGGTACTCGCTATCTAAAAGGAAAATTTGCTTGAAAAGAAACATTATAAAGGCAGTAGAGGAAAATTAAGACCAATATTACAAGGAACTAACTTCAAAGCCATACATTAGGGTTTATAATATAAAAAATGCCTTCCACAGCTACTGAGAAACTATCACCTTTCCATTCTCATTCCACGCCCAAGAACAAACAAATCACTTTTATGTAGGCATGTGACGATTTACAGAGCATCTCCCACTATTTATTCAGTTTAATTCTAATAAGGAGAATGGTAATTGCAATATTACTATCTACACAGATAAGGAAACTGAGATGAAGAGTCTTAATTTGCTAGAGTGACTTGCTGTATATCTCATTTTTAACTAGTTAGTAGAAAATCTGGGCAAGAACCAATATTTTATGATTCCAGGTCTTCTCTTTGTTTGTACTTTAACTGCCATTCTCTATTTTGCTCAATTTTTGTTACACGTGAGAGCAGACTTGGCCCCAGCCAATAACAGAGGTGGCTTTTTAGCAGATCAGAAAGCCCCTTTAGAGGCAGCATTGCATGATGGTGAGTACTGTGCATTTGAAATCAGCTTCCTGAAGTTCAAATCTCAGCTGCACCATTTACTACACCTATAACCTTCGGCAAGTTAAGTAAGCTAGGACTTGACTTCTGGTCAGTAATATGGGATAATGATAGTATATCCTTCATAGTATTGTCTATAAAAATTAAATAGGATGATAGAATATTTAATACTAAAAATGCAGAAGTACTGTAATAATTATTTCATTGCGCCGAAAAAATTTATTAGAACAGATTGTGACTATAAGACCAGTTTTCTCAATTCAACACTGTTGAGATTTGAGTCATGAAATTTTTGTTTTGAGGAACTGTCCTATTCATTGTAGGAGGTTTAACAAGATCCCTGGCCTCTGCCCACTCCCTACAGATGCAACAACCAAATATGTCTTCAGCCATTGCTGACTGTCCCCTTGGGAGTAAAGTCAATCTAATTGAGAACCATAACTATATGACAATGAAACTGATTTTTGATTTAGCAAAATGTACACATCCAAATGACAGCCCACCTCAAAGTTTTAAATCTCGAAAACCCTTCTTTGAATGGCTCTCTTATTTTAAGCTTTAGGAGAACTTCTCTCTGAGACTTACATTAAGAATCATGTTTTAACTTTCACAGAGAACTACACTAATTACTTGAAAAATCATCCAATAATACTCCCTACCTTGATCACCAACCATACATACCAAGACTTGACTGTAACTGTCTCTTGGTACTTAAAAAAAAAGTAGCCAATTCCAATATCACTAATATCAGAGAAATGCAAGTCAAAATTTCAATGAGGTATCACCTCACAGCAGTCAGAATGGCCATCATCAAAAAAGTCTGTAAACAATAAATGCTGGAGAGAGTGGAGAAATGGAAACATTCCTGTGCTGTTGGTGGGCATGTAAATTGGTATTGCCACTATGGAGAAGAGTATGGAGGTTCCTTAAAAGAACTAAAAGCAGAACTACTGGGATCCAGCAATCCCACTTCTGGACATATATCCTGAGAAAATCACAAATCCAAAAAGGTACATGCACCCCAGTGTTCACTGCAACATTATTTACTATAGCCAAGACATAGAAGCAACCTAAACGTCCATTGACAGAGGAACAGATAAAGAAAATGTGGTACATATACACAATGGAATATTACTTAGCTTTAAAAAGAACAAAATAATGTCACTTGTAGCAACATGTATAGGCCAAGATATTATTATACTAAATAAAGTGAAGTAAGTCAGGCAGAGAAATATTTCATATGTCATATGTGGCATCTAATTTTTTTTTAAGTGATAAAAATGAACTTATTTACAAAACAGAAACAGACTTACAGATATTGAAAACAAAGTTATGGTTATCAAAGGGGAAACATTGGGAGGAGGGATAAATCAGGAGCTTGGGATTTATATACACACAGTACTATATACAAGACAGCTAACCAAAAAGGACCTACTATTTAGCACAGGGAACTCTACTCAATATGCTGTGATAACCTATATGAGAAAAGAATTGGAACAGAATGAATGTATGTGTATGTATAACTGAATCGTGTTGCTGTACACTTGAAACTAACACAATACTGTAAGACAACTATGCTCCAATAATTTTTTTTAATTCCACCTTCAAGGACAAAAAAGTGCCATCATTAGGCAATTCCAAAGAACAGATGATAAGCCCTCAGCTCTGTTGCCAAAAAGGAGGCATGGCAGCACAGCTGCAATCAATCTTCAGGCTCCAAAGGTGGCTACTTTTATTGGCTACACTGATCTTTCTTGCTAGGATATCAGTCACATTGCTTCATGTCCATGCTTGGTATGAACGTCCTGCATTCTGGCAGTTCAAAACAGTAAGCCCTCGGAATGCTCTTAAGTGGCCTATGACTCAGTGGCTGTCCCTCCTTTTTAAAAAATCTAATGGAAGCCAAAATAAAACATTAGATGGATATTAGAAAAGTGAGTCATAATGTCAGACCTCCCGCTCAAACTTGCAAGTCCTGAAATCCCTTGCTCTTTTTTGGGGGTAGATATTTCTGGGACAGCATTCTATTTGTTAAATCATAGATTTTTATTGAAGATAAGCTTTTTTGTAAATAATCAAATACTTTTATCATTTTCTATACCTTCTTCTAAGGGGACCTGAGAAGTCTCTCCTCATCTTACCTCCCTCTATAATTCTCCTTCTCCCCTTCCAAAAAAATCATTTTCTTTCAGTCCACTGAGAGAGGGTCAGTAGTTGAGACTTTTACTGGCCAAAGTGGAACTTGTAGTGCCTATGGTTTCTGATATAAAAAGAATTAGATGAGATGGGACGGGTTTAACTGTGGTTCCTTCATTTTAATGATAAAGGCTAAAGACCTTCTTGTTCAAATTTAATATTTTTAAGGGGAGGATTATGAATATTATAATTAATATGAGAAAGTATTCCTTCTCTATTCTTTTATTTTTTTTCAGGTTGGGTTGGTTTCGAGCATTGAGCTTTTTTTTTTTTTTTTCCAAATTGTAACCATATTTCTGTTTCTGGTAAATCTGTGTGCTTAGAACTGGCATCTTTTCTGAAAAGGAGAGTATATCTATCACTTAACCAACACTGCTATAATTACCGACTCAAACGTATAGGGTTCAAACCACCAGAGTCTATTAGTTCTTATCGTTCTGTGGGTCCACCTGGGGCCTGGGCAGGAGTCATCTGCTGGTGTCTCCTGAGTTCTCTTGTGCAGCCAGCTAGAAAGGCTGACAAAATGGGGCCTTTGTGTCCCCATGGCCTTTCATCCTGGTCTGTTGATCTCAGAGTTCTGAGAATCAAAGGAGAAGCTCCCAAGGCTTTTTGAGGCCAAGGCTTGAAGGTCACCTATCATCCCTTCCACCACGTTCTTTTGCTCGGAGCAAGGCCAGCTTAGATTCATGGAGTGATGAAACGAGACTCTACTTCTTGAAGCAGAGAGAAGTAACAAGTAACGTGTGGCCTCATTTATCCCACCACTGAGTACTGCTTAGCCGAACCTTTTTTCTTGACTAATGGAGCTCTTCTCTCTCCTCTTACCTCTCACAAGCTTGGCTAAGTCCACTGTGGATTTCCCTCCCAACGCTGGATGGGAGGGAAAAAAGTACTCCCTCCCTCCACCCCCAACTCCTGTCCACCCTAAAATACAGAGGTTTTTAAATATATGAAGTAGTTTTTTGCTTTTTTTTTTAAGTGGAGGAAAAGTCAATGTAATTTGTTTCACAACTGCAACTGATTATTTTTGCTGAGATATCAGCTTGTGTGGTGGGAGAAACTCATATTCTGGACTCCCATTTCATCCTGCCTCAAAAATATTTCCTTTACATCTTCCTATAATTTAGGATTTATTGGGGTTAATAAGCTTCTCCTTAAATTCAAAAACTAAGGGAGCATTATTTACTCACAGTGAATTATAGATCTGGAAAGGATATTTCAAGCCTCCCAGACACTCCCCACTCCTTTCTCTCTCTGCCTCCTTCCTCTCTCTCTTTCCCTTCCCACCCTCCTTCCCTCCCCACTCCTCTTTAATTTCAGAGATAGGAAAATAAAATGACTCTAAGAAGGCTGACAACTTTCCCACAGATTCTTCCTAGACTCAAGTCTACCAACTGCTAATCCAATATGTTTCCCACTGCATTATGGTCCTTTGAATTGTATTAAGATCAATTTAGTTAAGGATTCCCCAGCTTAATTTCTAGCTGAATTAAGAACATAATCAGAAAGCACCTATATAACCCACGTAATGGCAAGGAGGCGCTATGGTGAGAACCAAGATGATCAGAGTAGATAACTTGGTGCGTTAAGAGTTCATTAACTATCACAGATCTCCAGGGTTGTGACTGGCTGGAAAAAGGGGCAAGTGCATAACTGGGGAGTACCCTGAATGTGCTCAGGACCCAGGTGGTCAGTAAGGCCAGAGCAGCAGAAAACAGTAGAGGGAGGCCAAGAGAGGCAAGAGACTGTCAGAGAGAAGCTTATCCAGCTGTGAAGTGAGGTCTGGAGCCGTGATGGTGGAAATCACTTCAGGCCACTGAGAGTGGCTTTGCATGCTGTCTTGGCAGCCCTGCTTTGGTTTCCAGTGGCTGCCTGATGTATGTGCTCCTCCCATTGGAGCTCTCGCTTGGCTATGCCCGTGGCTGTAGTATGAGCTTTTATAGTGGCCATATGCCTGGGAGGCTCCTCATCTACAATTTCCTCATTCCAGGCTCCAGCCAAGTATAGCAGATGCTATTGTTACCTCTTCTATTGAATAAAGTAGGAAGCAAAGAGAGAAAGAAATTTGTCAATATTGTTTTTCTGCTGGAACTGAAATAAAAACTGTGTGTGGTATATTGTCCAATAGCAGCCCATGTGTCAAATCCCCATTTTGTGTAACACACTTACAGAAGATAAGAATCTGCCCTTATGTTTCTTAACATAATGTAAATGACCTTCCTCCTTCTACTGTAGATGTGTTACAATTATAGCCATTCAGACTCCTCAGCTTGGATCTGTGCAGTTGCTTGCATTTGCAAAGCCTTTGCCTCTGACCATGCCATCTGCTGGGATCACTCATGTTTCCTTAACACACTCATGGGTTTGTTGTATGCCTGAAATCTAACTGTGCAAAACTCTGAAATCTTCCATATAAATAAACAAATGTTTAGCAAGTATTTTTAAACCTTTGCTTGATAAGTAACATTAACAAGGTACATTTGCATTTCTAAAGTCAGTACAGCTGCTGAGAGAATTTCTTGTTGCAGAAACATGAAGTGACACCAAAATCAGAAGAGAATCCCTTTTGAAATAAAAGCTTGCTTGGAGAAATGCTCTCTGTGCTGAAGACAAACCACACGATAGTAAATTAAGCTAACAGAAAGGCCCTCATTTGGAATAGGACATATCAGGTTGGGGGTGGGAGGATAGTCTTAAGACTCTATGTCACTGGACCCCCACCACATGCTAGTATTAAACCTTTCTTTCAGCCTAAATATGAAATTGATGGGCCTGCAAAACTCCTGTTGATGTCCTGTACAATTATTTCTCTGCTCTCAGCAACCTAGCTAGGTGTAATGTGAATTTCTTTCACAGAACAGGATAAGAAGAAACCCTCAAATGTAACCCAAAATACAGGTTCGTTTTGCCAATCTATGAAATAAGTAAGAAAGCAGACAAAAAGGGCATTTAATTTCTTGCAGAACTGCTACCTGATTTTTTGCCATTGTCTCCTGTTTCTCTATTTTCTGATTTCTTTTTTTCTCCTCTTGAATCCATAACTACCCCGAGATTTGTATGTAAGAGATGGAGGTTGGCGTGCCTTTTTATATCTGTATTTTCTTACCTAACTGCTGTGGTGTCTGGCCATAAAGAACAGTGCTAAGTGGTCAGCGCTAAGGTCATTAGGTCCTTCATGCTACTGAGGTAGGACTGTTACTGAGATTGGCCCTACATTCTACTGCCTGCCTGAAAACATATTTGAAGATGCTAGGAGTTTGAGTACACTATCCATTAAGATAACATTCAGGTTGGGTATTATAAGTGAATACAGAAAGTAAATATACAAAAGATTCAACCTCAGTAGGTCACTATGCTAAGCCTCTAAATTTTATCCAGAGCCAGGCTGTTAGATTGTAATATAAACAAAGGTGGACCATGAATCATCTCAAAATATGCAGTAGGTTTCATATACATCCTGGAACCCCAGATGCCAACTCTTCCTAAAGTAATTCAGACATAGCAACAAAGTTAAAAGTGCAAAGTAACAAATGAAGGTCCTGGAGCTTAATGCTTTCTTGGTAAGTGTGTGCTACTAAGAAAAACCAGAATTCGATGACTTTCACCACACGTTTAGCTTTCAGGCTAAGAAATGGAAATGGTGTACACAGAAAATTCGCCCTGAAACTTTGAGATCTCTTACAATCTCTTACCTGAGTTTCTGCTTCTCTAAGAAGGTGGAGAACAATCTAGTCATTTGCCAAAGACATCTTATCTACAAGGGAAAACTGCATAAAATTTGGTAGATGAAATGCTTATTTACTCACGGTTATGATGACGAGAAGCAGGAGGAGGAGGAATTTTGGTCTTATGGAAACCATAGTAACAAGTTTTATCTGACTGCCTTCAAATTAGTCCCAACTTGGTTCATGAGTGATCAGTCATTCTAGAGAAAAACAAATACTGTGTGAACTCTCTCATACGTCAGAAACAAAAACAAAACACCACAATGTCACAGATAACCAGAACAGATAGGTGGTGGCTGGAAGGGGTGGGGGTGGATGTTGGAGAAGTGGGTGAAGGGGGTCCAAAGGTTCAAAAACTAAATGAAAATGTTAAACTTTGTCAGCCTACACCCAACTCCAATTCTAATCAGTTGAACAGAGAGCCTTGCTAAGTCTGGACTCTTGCTCACCACTTATGTTTGAAAAACCATAACCAATCACGTTGCAAACCACACAAATTCTTTATAACCTATGGTTAACATTTCATCCCTCCTTTGTGTGTCTGGAAATGATTGACCGGGCTTCAGACTATTTTCTCTGATGTACTGCAGCTTGAAATCCAATTGTTATCTTGGTTCAATTAAACTCAAACTTATTGGTTTGTAGGGCACAATAGTAAAGCCCAAGCTTAGCAAAACCTTTCAGAATTCAGTAAGAAACTCTGTGAATGCAGTCCAGCTACCAGAGCTATGTACACATGCCTCTGTTGTTGTGTTTATATTTCCTAAAGGCTTATGAACAAATATATTTTTTAAAAATCTGAGATGACAGTTCTGCATGGATGTCATATTAATAGTGAATCTTTTGTGGCATATATAATGTACAAAGATACAACAATTCCTAAGATGGTCATCATGTCTTTTGCTGGATTCTCTGCCTATATTTCATAGAGATAATCTTACCAAGGAGCATTTCTAGAATGGTCACTTAGCTCATATGTCCTTTTAAAGGTACATCACATCACAGTTTGGCTGTAACATTAAAAACTTAGGTACAGTCTTAGAAGTCTTAGCTATTAGAACTAGATTAATGGTTATAAGCAACATCTTCTTTGTTGTTATTTCTCTCCCTTAGGGATCCTATATTTGGAGGGGGAAGCTTTATATTAGGGGGATAAAAGGGGGCTATTTCCTACTCTTTTTTTAGTTTGGACATTTCCAACATACCCAAGAGAAGAGAGAATGTATAATGAACCCTCAAGTACCTATCACCCAGCTTCAGTTATCAACATTTCAGGCAGTGTTTATTAAATGGCAGTTCATTTTGTTTTTTTAAAGGAAACTCATTACATAACTGCCATTCAACATTTGAGGTTTTAATAACCTGAGCAGCCTTATCTCGGGAAAATGCTCAAATTCCGTGGACAGATTTAATGTAAAGGGCACTCATTACCACTTTCTCAGGTTCATTTTAAGTACTCCTGGACTATATCTCTTATGCTAGTATAATCTGTTACTCACTCTGCTTTTCTAAGTCTAGAGTCATATGGCATTAAGTTTTAAAGTGATTCCAAACTATGAAAACCATGTCTCTCCATGGAAAACTTGTTCCCAAAACTGTCATTAGCAAATTTTAGCTTGTGTACATTTTTTTAAAGAGTTTTTATTTTGAAATTATTTTTTTAAAGGTCCAGTCCATTCTAGGCCCTACCACTGTTATTTAACTCTATGCTTTATACTCCCCTGACTAAAGCTGACTTCTTTTGATCTATGAGAGTAGAGCTGAATTCAGAAATGATTAGCTACCTTATTTAGAAAAAAGAAAACAGAAGAGAACTCTAAATAGCAGTTTTATAAATACAAATTTTGACCAGTTCCCAAACAATTATTGGCATATATAATCTGACAAATGATTTTCACACTCAATCTGGGTTCTATGAGAAGTCTGAACAGAGTCTACAGGAACAGAATTATGATTTGAACATAAAAAAAGCCAGTCACTCAGAAAATTCCAGAAACCTCATCAAGGTATGTGCACTCTGAACCCTGATTTATTACCGGATGTTATGTGGAAGATATTTTCAATAGTCAAATTAGAATGGGTTAAACTAAGTTAAATTCTTTTACAACAGAGTTTCTCAACCCTATAAAATACAATTTCTATTGAGAATTTCCAAGAGGGGATTTCTGAAACCTATTTAAATATGGAACTCTTCCCCTTCCCCTTGGATTTTCTCAAAGTATTCTAGGAAATGCTATCATAAGAGATAATTTGGCTCAGTGATAAAATAGGACCATGGACATTAAGAGTAATTGTCTAATAAATCAGTAAATACAATGTATAGATAAATATAAGAAATATTTATTAAAACTAAACAATGCAAAGATTCAAACTATTGAGTATGGAGATGAAACAGTGTGTCATCTTCATCAAACAGCTTATAATAACCTATGGGGAAGATGCCTAAAACAATCAAGTCCCTTTGCAAGAAACCTTGATATATATATAGAGAGAGAGGCCTAAGATATTACATATTCAGTTATTAACTTCAAATGCATAATTATATATTATATTAGTTCATTAGTTTTTACATTTAGGACTAAGAACTTTGAGTATGACATGGTTACTAGACTAACACTTTCACTTTCAAGAACTTTGAGTGTGACATACGGTTAGCACAGTTAGTCTGTTTAATATGGACAACATTCAATAACTTTTCAACAACTTACATATTAGAATTCTTCTAATTTTTTATAAACTATTTTCCATTTATTTATAGATATCTTACCAATGCCTATCTCAGCTGTACTTTTAAGGGAACAATAGAATGTCTTCCCAAAGCAGTTAATTTACCTTTCATAAAAACAACTCTTATTTGTAATCATATCTTATTATTTAATATATACTTCAGTTATTTCACTAAAATAACTGACCGTTTTGGAATAAACACCATGGCATCAAAAAAGAACATAGCTATCCTAGAGAACAGCCTCCTAGTCTTTGGCAGACCTGGTGCAGTGAGCGCTAGACTGGGGCTTTTCGGAGGAAAGGGGAATTTGGGTGGCTTGGTTGGTAAATGGAGACCAAATAAGAAAATGCATACAGATATCTACATGCATATATTAATATGAATTAATTAGTAGTAAGCCTTATGCACATATTAAGGAACAAATGAAGGAACAAACAATAATCAGTACTTGCGATAAGGGAAATGTTTTGCATTTCTACCAAATTTGCAGATGATGCTAACGTTGCTGATCATGGGTCTGCACTTTGAGAACCACTGGATTGGATCATCTTTAATGTCCCTTCCAAGTCTCAAATCTGATTCCATTGTATATGACTATTCCCCCTCACCAAAGGATAGAAATCTGGAAATGAAATGAAATATTAGTTTCACAGATTCATAGTGTTAAATCTTTAGTATAACCATGCAAGAATAGGAAGGTTGCATATCTACTCTGCCATTATTAGGCCAATTGATTTCAAATATTCAACTCTAGGTCCTCAGTTCATAGGAAAAGGAAGTAAGGAAATTAACATGTATCAAGAATTAGTTAAAAGACATTTTGCTAACAGTAGCCTTATAGAAGCCTTAAGGAATGCTTTTACATTTTACAGATGAGAAAACTAAGCCTCAGGGAAGATAAATAACCAAATATCATTTATCTACAGTTGGAAAAGCCATTTGCCAAACTGACTCCTCACAAAACAAACATATCACAACAGATTACTTTCCCTATCATGTTTATGTGAAAATAAAGAAGTTTTTTTTTTTTCAATTCAACTAATACTTTATGTTTAAATTTTTTTAACCAGTAAAAAGTGAACCTTCAAGGGGAAAAAGAAATGGCATTTCAAATGTGGTATTTACTTTTATGGGCAAAAACTCAATTTCTTCCCCAGACTATAGTGTCCAAATCTAAGAGCTATGAGGGGAGAAATAGTGCCTAGGAGTTCACCATTGCATCCTTCTTTCCTGGAGTTATGTCTGCATGAAACAGATACTTAGTAGGTATTCAATGGATAAGTGGACATTGAGTGAGAATATCAGTATCCAAAACAATTCCATGGGCAAAGCCACACAAGAATGTGAAATGATATAACCTGTTACATAGGTAAAAAATACTAAGAAAGCATAGTGGCAGTATTTTTAAATGCCAAATAAAATGTTTTCCATTGTTACTGGGGGAGAGGCTGGGAATAGGCTATGGGGTCAATTTTTGTGGGTACTCAGCCCCACAGGTTACTTCACATTCATCATGTAAAGCTTTGTAAATGTTGACTCTGGGGTTTGCACTCTAATTAGCATTACGTCTGGTGTTCCTGGAAATGTATGCTGCATCTTGGAGAGTTATCGGGTTAATCAGCATCCCGTTCCCAATATCTTCCTCCCTATATGAGGTAGATTAAGTCTGAAAAGAGAAGCACTTATTGCTTCCAGAAAGGGAAGCACCATTTAGTGTCCCTGATGTTAAGAAAAAGTTCATTTCCTTGAATGGGTTCCTTACTAAGGAGCAGTTTGCTCATCCCTCATCATCACATTCCCTCCATCTCCAGAACCAACAGACAGGAAATAAAACGAGCTATTGCTCTTCTCAAATGCAGTATATTTGCAGCTTATATGGTCTCTACTGAAACCAGCCCTTGCTTTTCCCCTCTTCAGGGGATTCTGGTCCACTAAGGAAGGCAGCCTGGGGTCCCCAAATTGGCCTAGATTTCATGAGCGAGGCTGCCAAGGCGTTTGATGGAATGAACATTGCCAAGCTGTTCGTGTACCTCTTGGGGAGTGCTAAAATGGGGCATTGCCTTTGAACAGAATCTTCCAGAGGAAATAGCTCTGATTTCAACAAACTTGTATTCCTCTTCTGGTAAACTTCAAGGAAAGCAGTTTGTCCATAGCAGTGATTGGAGAGCAAGGAAAAGAGTTGGTTGTTCCCAGAAACTCTCCCCTGCAGAAACAGGATTATCTCCACAGCAGCTTCCCTGGTAGCTCAGTGGTAGAGAATCTGCCTGCCAATGCCAGAGAGGCACAGATGCAGGTTGGGAAGATCCCTTGGAGTAAGGAATGGCAACCCACTCCAGTATTCTAAGGAATGGCAACCCACTCTAGTATTCTTGCCTGGAAAACCCCATAGACAGAGGAGCCTGGTGGGCTGTACTACAGTCCATGGGGTCGCCATGAGCTGGATGTGACTTAGCGACTGAACGACAACAAAAGTGATCTCACAGCACGTTTGATTCTCCAGGATAGGCGCTGATTTTGGCAGGATTCTTAGTTCTGTGTAAGGAGTCTGATAGATAGATATGCCTGAGCCAATCCTTCAGTACATTAAATGCCCTGTCAGTTACTCAAATGTAGTAATTTATAAGTTTCTTTAATAAAAGGATAAATTTTCAGATGCTGCCACTCATCATCCCTATATTTGAATGCTTGTGAATATTTCTATATAATTATATTTAACACTCTAAATTGTAAATACTATAATTTCCTTTGACCTATGTTGTAGTTAGAGATATTACTTGATCAGTGCTCTCAATGCTTCATTTTACGTGCACATATTTAGTTAATTGGTTATTTTTTTTCCTGCCTGTGTTTATATGTAATATACACTATAAGGGAAAAAGAAATCAGTCTGCTTACAGCTGAGTCTAGTAAAAGAGCAATTAGGTTCTATCAGAACAAACAGTTGTCAATAATGAGTTCTGAATTAAAATTACTAGCAAAGAAAGGAATCTAGACATCTGCAGGAAATGTGAAAATATTTTTATAACCAAATAGCTGATATCTGGACAGGGGTATCACTGAGTTTCCCAGCTGTACCTGCAATGTATTTTGAAATATTCCCAGACTGAAAGAACACTGAAATTCACTGCATAAACGAAGCTGAATATTTTTTTAAATGTTGGCTGCCTTTGAACAGTGTGTATTTTGATTTCACATAATCAGCATGAACACTTTCTATTTCAAACTATTTTGCTGTGCCCCCAGTCATAAAAGGAAGCCTAAAAATATTTCTCTTTGTATTGTGTCTTTCCAATCAGGGTTCTATTGCTTGGATATTTTTCTTTCTGTCTTTGGAAGAGATACTTTTGGGTCTTATTACCTGGTATCTGATTTCTTCTTTTTTTTCCTAAGAAAACTTGCAAGGTGGGCTTCTGGCGTCTGAGTTTTATTACAAGATAATTTCATACATTTGCAGGTATCTGGAGATAGTAAAGTATTTGGCCTTTTTAAAAAAAGGCAAACTGTACAGTTTTGAATGCAGATGTACATTTTTGAAAGCAGACTTTGTGTTCCCCCATTTGCACTGAAGTTTTAAATCAGTTAGGTTAAAAAAAAAACAATGATTAAGAATGGAGTTCAAGATTTTTTTTTAAAAAAGGTATGTATATGAATACACATACATACACTCATGCATAGATAATTAGTAGCAGTATATTTGATACATCTTTTGGCCCTCTTTTACTTACAAAAAATATTGGAAGAGGAGTACCTCTGGAGCATTGTTACACAAGGCATGGCCCATGAACCAGCCTATCAGCATCGCTTTGGAGCTTGAAATGGACAGTCTTGAGTTCTGCTCCACACTTACTGAATTAGAATCTCTGGGGGCAAAGCCCAGGAATATATATTTTAATACTGCCTAGGTATGTGTACAGATTACTTGGATAGACATATAATGCCTAACTGCCTAGGGATACATCACATGGTGATTGAGATCTTAATACACAGAAGAGGGATCTCTCTGAATTTATTGAGTTAATGAATATTACCTTTCATCTCTTTGGTGTCCCTGTCTTGTGCCTGTTTTCCATCTTCTACTATTACCCGAGTAAGAGGCAAACCTCTCCTTTCTACTCCCATCCTCAAACATGACCATTATGGCCTCCTAAATACACTTAATACTGGTTTTCATTAATTAATTAGCTATCATGTATGAATACTGTAATGAAAGTATTTCATCCATCTGTCTCAAACAGAGTTGTCATCAATCTAACTAGCTAGTACATAGTCAGGTACATGAAGATCTATCTTGACAATGCTTGAAAGCCACTTAATTCCTTTCTCTTTGGGTAGCTGAATAGCGTGGGAGAGCTTATGTTTTATTAATAAAGGACAGTTAGAGGCACAACTTAGACCCTCTTAGAACCAACATTGTTGTGGCCTAAATTGATGGAATCATGGTCCTTGGGTCTATCCAGGGAGCTCAAAGGAAAACTATACCTTGTTTTCAATAAAATCCCATTGGTGGAAGCATGAGTTTGGGAAGAGTAGACAGAGACCCAAGTCTTTGCTCTGCTAGTAACAGCCACATTTCAGTTTCAGTTCCGTTGCTCACTCATGTCCACCTCTTTGCAACCCCATGGACCGCAGCACACCAGGCTTCCTTGTCCATCACCAACTCCCAGAGCTTGCTCAAACTCACGTCCATTGAGTTGGTGATGCCATCCAGCCATCTCATTGTCTGTCACCCCCTTCTCCTACCTTCAGTCTTTCCCAGCATCAGGATCTTTTCCAATGGGTCAGTTCTTTGCACCCTGTGGCCAAAGTATTGGAGCTTCAGCTTCAGCATCAATCCTTCAATGAATATTCAGAACTGATTTCCTTTAGGATTGACTGGTTTGATTTTCTTGCTGTTGAAGGGACCCTCAAGAGTCTTCTCCAACACCACAGTTCAAAAGCATCAATTCTTCAGTGCTCAGCTTTATGAGAGTTGAACAACTCTCACGTCTGTACATGACTACTGGAAAAACCATAGCTTTAACCATATGAACCTTTGTCAGCAAAGTAATGTCTCTGCTTTTCAATATGCTGTCTAGGTTGGTCATAGCTTTTCTTCCAAACATCTGCATACTTGGTCAAATTCCTAACCCAGCCTAGGTCCTCAGTTTCCTCTTTCAAAAATCTAAGTAGGTAGAGGAATCAGAAGAGGCAGTGAGCAGTATCGATGCATTAATTCAGAGTTTAAGAAGATCAGGCTCTGGGAACACCAACGCAAAGGCCTGCTGGGGTTCTGTGAAGTGATACTAATACAAACAAGTGAAGGAGACCCTGGTAGCCGGTAAACTGTATTTGGATTGTGATTCTCACTGCCTTACGAAAGCTTGTTTGAAGTGAACAAAGGACTAAATAAAACATAGCTAACAGTCTGTGACCTCTGATTAGAGCCTTGAAAACCATCGGATCATGTATGTTTGTATGAAGACAATTGCATTTTAAAAAAGAAAAACACCAAAACAAAATTCCCTGAATCTTGCCCTTGGAGGAAAACACAGATACACTTGGCAAAACAGTTGAAATGAAGTTACTAAAGTTTCAGTAATTTTCAAATATCTTTCAGTAGCTCTTCTATTGCTGCTGAATTGCAGCACGCAGCCTGTGTAGTTTTATCTGGCAGGGCTGGTTAATGGCTGTATCCACCCAAGATGTAGATAATTTTGTGTCATTTTAAACAAAATTTAGAATATGGATTGAACTGATATGGTTATTTACAAAGAAAATTTCAGTGAAAATGATATAGTTCCTCGTAATTCCATAGCATCATCCAATTGACCTCATTCAGATTCAAGTCAGCTACCAATAAGGGCCAGGGGGTCTGTTTTATCTCTGCCCAATGGCCTCCTCTATCCGTCTGTAAAATAAAACCTGCCATGACATATTCAGGTGTTCTTTATATAAATATATTAGCCTTATACTTTATCTTAAGCATCACATTTTAAGAATAATAAGGAATGTATTCGGCAGACAATGTTGAGATAGAGCCAAGATTATACAGAAAAGTCTCTGGAGAATTTTTGTTTGAGTCAATATGTTGGGGGAGGATAGTCAGATTAGGCCCATGTGGATTTTGTTTTTTACAGGCTTAATTCACTTAAGAAATCCCCCTTCACCCATCTAGAGAAATTAAATGCCTTGAGGAAATATGATGGGTACTGACCTCTCAATATGCTGAACTAGGATCCTTGTCAGATCAGTTGTTCTCTGCTTAGTCTCTAAGCGTTCTCCTCTCTATGCTGTCTGTCTGCTTTCTGGAATCCACTCCATAAAGGCCAGCGCATGATGGCAGGGTCAAGGCCAGGCTGCAAAGGCCCAGTATCACCCTATCGTCTCCTGAGAATCCATGTCTGGGCAGTATTCCCAAGCTAGAGTGAATGAGATTTCACCTTCTCTCTACTTCTTTGAGTCCTCAACTATTAACTGATCTTTCATATTTTTATAATGGTAACTTTTTTAATCTATTACATTAAATTTCTTTTTAATTCCATTATTACTGATTATTAATATATTGTCCTTGCTTAGAAAAAAAAATCATACATTTCAACTGAAGCGAAAATCTTCCTTACCACCTTTATCACCACTTCTGTGCTTCATTAAGAGGTTACTATTGGTATAATTTGTGTATCTTTGCAGATCAGTTTCCATGCATCAATAAGTATGCATATAAAATATGCTTAATTGTATTGTGTGGACTTGTAAAAAAATATGTTATCATGATATGTATATTGCTCTGCAAAACATTTAGTTTTTTTGGAGGGGTCATGACATGGATTTACTTCGTTCTTTAAACTGCTGCATAGTATTCTCTATATTTAGATGCCATCGTTTATTTAACTGTTTCCTAGCTACAGTACTTTGCTATCTCAAATAATGCTGAAGCAAAGATCCCTTTCTAACATTCTCTGTGCATTGTTGTTTAGCCGAAGTCATGTCTGACTGCTTGTGACCCCATGGCCCTGCCAGGCTCCTCTAGGATTTCCCAGGCAAGACACTGGAGTGGGTTATCAATTCCTTATCCAGGGTATCTCCCCGACCCAGGGACTGAACCTGCATCTCATGCACTGCAGGTGGATCCTTTACCACTGAGCCACCTTTTAAGCACCTCTCTGTGCAGATATTACATATATTTTCATGAAAGTTGTCTGAAAGTGCTGTGTCAAGGGATAGGTGCAATTTTAAATTTTTATGCACACCGAAAAATTCCCTCCCAAACAACTCTTAATAGCATAGATACATTCCACTGCATTTCACTGACAATTTGTTGCAACATATTTTTTACATTTTAGTTCATAATAATATATAAAAACTGATTAGTCAGATGAATACTTATATATAAGGAGTCTATATAGTTTCTCTGTCACTCAAGGTACAAAAGATGCCAGAGAATGTAAAAAATAAAATGGTTATGTGTCTATTTTTGTATAAAGTCCTAAATACTCTAGAGATGCTCAAGTACAGCTGTATACTAAGTTAAAAGTTAATTTTTGTCAGAAAAGAAAGAGTTTCAAAACAGCAGCCATATCAGGATCACATCACAGTTTCATCAGGAGAGTCATCTCATTAATCTTATAAAACTCAGTCATAAAACCCATTCTATTAGATTCCTTTTTTAATAAATAGTCTTGCAGTTCATAAATGCCATTCTTGTTATAGATGAACTATAATATCCAATCAAAGCACAAGCTGATATATTTACAAAATGCTCACCATGATTTCTGCATCATATTTCACTGTCTTTGCACCCAACTAAATGATCTGTAAAATCTTCTAGTTCTATTCTTTCTTTGCCAGATCATTGAAGTATCAATAAAGGGTCAGCATTAAAACTCCACCAGATTAATCAGAAAAGCCAACTTTTAAGCACATACCCAGAATGGTTTTAGTACAAAATAGCCCCCTCATGTCTCTTAATGTTTTCCTTTTGCACATTACTACTGTATCGCATCACGGGACATTAAGCATATTTCAACTCGTGGGACTAACTCAATCATGTTTTTAGAAATTGAAAACAAATGTTGTAACTGGATGGATGATAATATGGAAGTAATAACAATTTCCTAGTAGGCATACTTGTTTAATGGATTGCATAGTTTTTCAGCTTGTAAACACTGGAATGTCTATCACTCTCTGAAACCTTATTTTTTTAATCAAGGCAAAAGTTTGTCAATCACTTGGTTTACTTTAGTGGAATTACTGTCTTCACTAGAAGGTAACTTAGAAAGTTGGTTTTACTCCAAGGGTAACAGAGACCAACCTAATCCTAGACTTGATTTAAAAGTGCTGTCCTCTTCCCTTTTTGTTGGAATTTTCTGTAACATAATAAATGTACCAAATTGTGCTGGCCTCAGCCTGAAGCACAGGGTTATGCACTCTTTTTCTTCCCAGAGATATTTAGAAAAATCTGTCTTTGTGCTTGGCAACTACTCTGACAGAAAACAGATAAAAATAAGGGTGGTTTATCAGTTTTGCTGTTCTTATCATGTTTCAGGTTGAAAGCTGTTGAAATGATGAAAAACAAACAGCACTAAATAGGGTTCCGTCATTATTGCTGCTATGAGGAGCTAAGTTTTTCAGGATCAAAGAAAAATGCATTTGCTTTTAGAACTACAATCCTTCATTTTGAAAGGTGCACTGCACTCAGATACTGATGGGTGAAAACTGGAGTAAATTGGAGAAGGAAGTAAAATATGTTTTGCTGCGGGAACTTGGAAATTCAAACAAGAGTAGACTGACGTTCTTTTAAAAGCTCTGAATGTACAGCGTTCAGCTTCTTAGGAAAAATGTGGTGCCTCAAGTCTGTTATTTCTGAGTAACTGGAGTACAACATAAGCATAGGCAGTTTCCATCTCATCAAATTACAAGAACTCCCTTTATCTGTGTAAACATGTATCCGAGGAATATCCCCATGCATTGTTGGTGCTAGTGGTAAAGAACCCACCTGCCAATGCAGGAGACATAAGAGAAGCAGGTTCAATCCCTGCATCAAAAGACCCCCTGGAGAAGGCAATGGCAACCCACTCTAGTATTCTTGCCTGGAGAATCCCATGGACAGACGAGCCTGGTGGGCTACAGTCCATGGGGTCGCAAAGAGTTGGACACGACTGAAGTGACTTAGCATGCGCGCATGCATCCAGGGAATATCCCCAAGCAGGGGCCTTTGAGGAATGTTCCTGTGCATGTCATAGAAAGTCCAGAAATATACTTAATATTTTTTAACTTATGTTTTTAAAAATTTTGCAACTCAAAGTGAGTGCCTCTGATTTCCCTGGCATAGAAATTGACAAGAGAAATTGTCAAATGCAATAGAGACAAGGAACCTGTTGTTCTTCCCCTCAAGGAGCTTAGCAACTTTGCATAAAAATAATAAACAGAAAACAAAAATAAGGTATGGCAGTTACCAATAAAGAGGTGTACACTATCATAAGGATACAAATAGAAATAAACCAAGGACAAAGTCCAGATCAAGGATGCAGAATGTGAGATGAGTCTTGAAGGAAGGTAGATATCAACACATATATCTTAGGAGGAGGAAACAGTAAGGAAGAGGAAGACTCTGGTAAGGAAAAACCCAGAGAGGTGGGAAAGCTGTAAATAACATCTAACTTTCCTGGAGTTGAAGCAAAGCTGTGACTCTTAAAGTAAAAGTATTATCTGAGAGCCATGTGGATTTAATGATGAGACTGGTGCCTAAATCACATCCAAATATTTTTGAACTTCTAAGTGAAAGAAAAAACCTACATGTATTTGGGGTAAAATTGCTACTGAAAGACCAAAAATAAGACTGGCCTATTACTTCTTCAAAATACAAAGACAGACTGTGGGGCAATAGATTTAGAGTTTGAGCAGATAATATTATAGCCCAGTAATCATGTACATAGCCAAGTTGTTGGCCCTATGTAAAGGCAAATAAAGAACTTCTCAGGAAGATATCAGAAATAATGCTAGCAAAGATGTATGCTAGCAAGCCAGTAATTGTATCAGAATAAAGAACTCAAGAATAGATGAGCCATGTCATAATGGTAGTCTATGAATAAGTAAAACAATTATGTTAAATAATTGCTGTTAATAGTTATACATATAATAAAAATATTAAACCATCCTTAAAATGGAAAACAAATAAATATAAAAATAAATGTGTCTTTTTTCCCTCACTGCCTTCCAGCCACCCTGGCTTTCTTTCCATTCTCCAATATTCTAAGCTATTTTCCATTCCAAGGCCTCTTGGGATATTTTTTTCTCCTCGGAGGCTTTCCCACCCTTCTTCACTCTGCAAACCATGTCTTATCCTGTAGGTAGTGTATTACTTTTGCTGCTGCTGCTGCTAAGTCGCTTCAGTCGTGTCCGACTCTGTGCGACCCCAGAGACGGCAGCCCACCAGGCTCCACCGTCCCTGGGAGTCTCCAGGCAAGAACACTGGAGTGGGCTGCCATTTCCTTCTCCAAGGCATGAAAGTGAAAAGGGAAAGTGAAGTCACTCAGTCCTGTCCAACTCTTAGTGACCCCATGGACTGCAGCCTACCAGGCTCCTCCGCCCATGGGATTTTCCAGGCAAGAGTACTGGAGTGGGTTGCCTTGCCTTCTCCGTATTAGTTTACTAGGGCACCATAATAAAGTGGCACAGCCTAGGTGCTTCAGATAATAGAAATGTATTTTTTCACAGTTCTGGAGGCCGGAAGTGCAAGGCTGAGGTGCTGTTAGGGTCGGGTTTTGGTGAGACCTCTCTTCCTGGCTGAATTTAACAGCATCTCCTTCTAGCTGTGTCTTGCACAAGCTTTCCTGTGTGCATGTGCAGAGTGCAAAGTCTCCGGAGTCTCTTACATTCTCACGAGGTCACCAGTCCTCCTGGCCAAGGGACCCAGCACTGTGACCCCACTGAGCCTGAAACACCTCCCTACAGACCCTAGTTTTGGATAGTCACAGTGGGGGCTTAGAACTTCAACCAATGAATTTTGAGGAGACACAATCCAGTTCATAAAAGATATCAATTTAAATGACACTTCCCCAAAGGTTCTCTGCCAGGATTCTACACATTTACCTCACCACAGTTGTTGGGACCTCTAATTATGTGTTTATTCACATGATTATTAATATCAGATTCCCCCACTGCACTGTCATCTTCATGAGGGAAGAATCGCGTTTGTTTTGTTCTCCAGTTCCATGATATCTTAGTGCATGATAGAAACTCAGGCGATAACTGTGGGATGATACCTGCAGTACAGAAGGGTAGTATAGCAAATGTGGATCCAAGAACAAAGTAATGAGCATTTCCTGTCTGTCCTGGGGCGGTGGTAAGAATGGGTGAACTAGGATACTCTGTGTGCTGATAATAAGTAGCCACCAGCTCGGGGTGGTGGGAGTGGATTGGGTGTAGGCAAGAGTATTTGTCAATTTCCTTGGTGTAAATACTCCAGGCTATAAATGTGACATCACTGAATCCAAAAGCTGGGAGAGATACTCAGTCGCACACCGTTATATAATACTTCACCTGAAGAGCATGAATATAAGATAATTAAGAAGCAATGCATTTTGAGTTTGCCTTCATTTTTAATTTAATTGCTCAAGCAGGATTTCTGAGAATTCAGCAATTGAGTTTTGCCAGCTCCAGCACACCACTGATGGGTAGTTGAACAAAACTGTAGAAATTGAATGTGTAGAAATTTATAATTTGTTATTGGGCAGGGCAAAAGGCAAGAACAATGCAAGGTGATCCTTCAGTTTTGGATCTGAATGACAAGGAGGAACATGACAGTGGGAAGAGCAGATCTGAGCAGAGATGTTGATGATTCTTGGGATATGTTTATTTCTAGAGAAACCTGAGAACGGTTTGAAATATAGGTATCCCTTATGCTCAGAGAAAGAGCAATTACTTTAGGAATCATTTATTTGAAGATTATTGCTGAACCATGAAGGAGAATGAGAGAAAGGAGGACAGAACTTTGGGGACATTATGTACATTATGGGGCCTGGCAAAAATATGTAAGTTAGAGAAAAGAGTTCAGATGGAAAAATCCAGAGAGGAAGAATAGCCAGCACAGGAATCAAATAGAAAAAACAAAAAACATTATGTACTGAGGCACAGTCTGAGAGCTGCCTATAGATTTCTGAAGATGACATTTAGGATTGATCTTTGATTTTGGTTTCCAACTTGAGATAAATTGTACCCTGTCATGGAGACAATGGAACCATTATACACACGAATCAGATCTTTTTGACTAATTTCATATGCTACTGTTTCAGGCTATTTTGTATTTGATATCATTATAAAATCTTCTTCCTTCCTGCCATCAACCCCAAGAGGAGTATTTGATATTCCCTGTAGTCCCCCAATTAGCATCACAGAAACCAAGGAAGAGAGACTTTTTAAGAAACCTTCATAAGGATAGTTAAACACTACTAAAGGAATGTTGTTGGAGAAGGCAATGGCACCCCACTCCAGTTCTCTTGCCTGGAAAATCCCATGGATGAAGGAGCCTGGTAGGCTGCAGTCCATGGGGTCAGACACAACTGAGCGACTTTACTTTCACTTTTCACTTTCCTGCATTGGAGAAGGAAATGGCAACCCACTCCAGTGTTCTTGCCTGGAGAATCCCAGGGATGGGGGAGCCTGGTGGGCTGCCATCTCTGGGGTCACACAGAGTCGGACACGACTGAAGTGACTTAGCATAGCGTAGCAAAGGAGCATCGCAGAGGGGTAGGTCACAAGAAAGTATCTATTTTTAACCCAGATAGCAGAAACGGTGATGCCCTATTGAAGTGCCCTATTGAAATGCCCTAATGAAAGCTCAGCATCTCAGAACCTGCATTTGAGTCCCTATTTGGCCGTTTACCAATAGCTGTGTGACTTCGAAGAAGTTTCTGAATGTTATGAATCGCTGAAGGGGAAAGCAAGCTGACAGGTCATGTCAGATGCCTCCAGGACACCCAGCACTGTGGTGAGAGGCCGTTCATGGCCATCTCATTTACCGTGAGAATAAATGTGAAAGCACAAACTTCCTCAAACATAAGGTATTATTATTGGAAATTGGGGAGAAAAGGAAGAACAGCTAGAGGGAGTAGTTTAAAGCAAGATTTTGAGAGCCTAATCGCAAATGATCCTGTGGTGATTCTATAAAAAATTTCCCGGTATTAACATTGCCTGTTTCTTGTTGTCAGTTTCAGAGGTAGAATCTTTAAATGGAATTTCTACCTACAAAGCAACTGCATCTTCCTTTCTGCATCTTCCTTTATGTTTGCAAAGCAAACATGTTTAAACAGTCTTAAAACTTACTAGATAATTAACAAGTTAATTAACATTAGAACAACAGAAAACCCAAGAGAGGTTAAGTGACTTTCTCAAGGACACCCAATCACTGACATGTGAAAAAAGTATTTTGAACTTCATAGTCGCTTAAAGCTAAGAGACACCTCCAACATTTAAAACTGCCAAGAAATCTTCATCTTTGAAAAGAGGTAACATGTTAAGTTCCAAGGAGCACTTTCTTCCTCTCTTCCATATAAACAGCAAGATTGGGCTGTTAACAATATTTTCTGTTCTGAGGAGAAAAAATAGCTTTTGCACAAGTCAGAGCCTCTGTTCCTGTTTTGTTTTCTTCCCACAATTCATGAGTTAGACACAGGCACGTGTTTTATTATTTTCCCTCTTCATTTTTGTTTTTGAAAAAATGCAGTATTACCACCACGAAGAGGTTGAAATTGTTAGGATCTGGAGTTATCCCTACCAGTTTTGTAGGATTCTGTAATATCTTTCTGCCAGAATTCAGAACCGTGCATCATTCAGAGATTAGGAATGGCCTCTGATGTATACTTGGAGAAAATATTCCTGTTGTTGTCTAGATCTGACTTGATACATCGTTACAGTTATATGGCTTACAGTATGGCTTCCATTAGGAAGAGCTACATGATACTGTATCTAGTTAGAAGCAATGAACAGTTAGGATGAAAACAGTTTAGAAAGACAACACAGGGCAAAGGAAAAGATTTACTTAATCTTATGCTTTTAAACTGTGGTGTTGAAGACTCTTGAGAGTCCCTTGAACTGCAAGGAGATCCAACCAGTCCATTCTGAAGGAGATGAGCTTTGGGATTTCTTTGGAAGGAATGATGCTGAAGCTGAAGCTCCAGTACTTTGGCCATCTCATGCGAAGAGTTGACTCATCGGAAAAGACTTTGATGTTGGGAGGGATTGGGGGCAGGAGGAGAAGGGGAAGACTGAGGATGAGATGGCTGGATGGCATCACTGACTCGACGGACGTGAGTCTGAGTGAACTCTGGGATTGGTGATGGACCGGGAGACCTGGCATGCTGCAATTCATGGGGTCACAAAGAGTCAGACACGACTGAACGACTGAACTGAACTAAACTGAAGACCTACCAAACAAGGGGGGCTGCCTCCCTTTTCCAGGCTAAGTCTTACCTAGTTTCTTTTCATTGCAATGCCTTGGCTCGTCAGGAGACCAAGATGTGGAAAACCACTCAAAGCCTTTCCCTGTCTCCCTCTTCCCTACCGGACACTTTGTGAAATCGTCTTTAGGCATTCTTCGCATAGTTCTGAACCTGTGTCAAATGTACCATTTCTTTCGCTGACTGAGGGGTCTTATTACCAAACCTGGGTGGGCTGCTCATTACACAAGGCCTCTCATGCCAATCACTAATTCGTTCACTTTTCCACACACATGACTGCACACTGGCTGCATGCTTGGTGCAGAGCAGAGAAAGATAACAGAAAATGTTGTTCCTGCTCTCAAGATATGCTCATTATTTGTAGACTAATAAATGACAGAGTGTGACTTAGACTGCAGGGTGCTATTGAAGACACCAAGGGATCCAGGACAGAGAGTGGTTGTGATCCTGCCTAGGGCACAGAGGAGGGACCTGGTGGGGTGTGATGGTAAACACCATCTTACTGGTTTCTTTGGTAAAACTAACTAAATAAAATGGAACTCCATGCATCTCAGTGCATCAAGCTTCTGATCGTTCTGTGCTAAGAAATGTGCTATCCTGTCTCAGACTCTGCCCCAGAAGGCTTTTGCATTACATCTCAATGTCATGTCACTTTGTGGTTTAAATTCTGAATGGTGTGTCTTAGAGTCAGTATCCAGAGGCTCTCTAAGACACTGACAGTTTCTATGTCTAACAGAACACAAAAAAGTAAATATTTTTTAAATAGTGGTTATACCCTATTTCCAACTCTTTATTAGTGTACAAACCACAGGACTCCTACAAACCCAGGAGGCTGGGTTCAATCTATACTGCTCAGCAGTTAAATAAAGGTAATATATGTTACAAAATGCTCACTACTACTTGCAGCCCCTTGGCAATTGAATCAAATACCCTTTTGCTCATTAAGCTCATTTATATAAAGTTTGGTTCGTTCCTTACACTGGAGCTTCACTAGGTCTATGAAAATTTTACATGCAGCTCCCAGAGTCAGTAGTATGACTGCAAAAGCCGTTCTGTTTCTTCTGTTATTCTAGCCTCCTCAGTTCTTCATCCTTCCTGTCCTTCAAGACCAGGTTCAAATGACACGTTACCCACAAATCAGCACGTCTTTTTTTGCTTCTTATGTTGTAAATTGTTATATAAAGTATTGTCTCTATCAATAGTATGAGCTCTAGGTGGGATACAAGTCACCTTTAATGTTGTATCTCATATGTTAGCTATCAGAGTACTTCACTGCTCATTGAATGAAGAGATGGATATATCAATGCATAGATAGACAAATAAATGACCGCAGAGAAATACAAAAGATGGGAAACAGTGGCACATAGTGAATGAAGGAGGTTGTCCATTGCCTGGCGTCTAAGGTGCTGATATATATTTATATTTCCATTGATGACATGTTTCCTAGCCATGTTTCTTCCATGATTGGAAGAAAAACATTTTGGATTCAGCCATGCTTGACACAGAGACAAGTAAGGGCTTACGTTGGATTTCAGAGCACAGATGTGTTCTTTTGTTGGTATTCTTTCCCACATTCAAGGAAGCTCCCGTGTTCCCACCATCTTCCTCTGTAATTTCGTTCAGTGAATTAGATTGTCTCCCTGGAGCAGCAGAACTTGTCACCATGCATTGTTTGATCTTTCACCTCCTCTTCTTTGAATCGGTTTCCACAAACTGGAAAACAACCCATGAGTTTAAAAAAATAATAGAGTTTAAAAAAATGCCTCAGAGCTTCTCCAGTAACAAAGATTGAAGCTTTTATTTTCCCACACAAGAATACTTGAACTTAACCTGAAATTCCAAAATACATTCAACTCTGGAAGAAAAGGAGTAAAAGCAAGAAACACACCCACACTCTCTAGTGATTGCTTTTTGTTAGAATGTCTTTCCATCCAGACTACACTAGCTATTCTGAGTATGCGACAACATGTTAACATTTGAATAATATACTTCTCACTAGGTTGGTTTTAAAACTTCCTTGCTGAGTTTGAGATTATGAAATGTTTCAAGTTGAATGGTGTACTAGTTTTGTTTTTTTTTTTCCTTTTTTATAAATTGAACGAAAATAGACTGAAATGGTTTGTAAAAGATAAGTCTAGTTTGATCTTGACCAGATTTTTTTTTAATACCTTTAATGTAAAAAGCGTAAATGTAACTTTTTCATAATGATTTCAAAATAACAGTACTTTGTGTTACATGATCAAGGAGCATAGTAATTACAGATTTAATATTTTTATATTTTGAAACCAGTCAAATGTTAATTTGTTCCCTGCCCTTTGGTTTAGAATGCTCCAAAACCATCACAGTAGCTATTTGAGTAGAATTACTGGGTTTAAAATCTAGTTAATTAAAAATAATCAAAATAATTTTATGATGTGTTGGTTTCTCAATAGATTCATTTGTACTTTTCTCTCTCTCTCTCTTTTTTTTTTTTTTCCTTTTTGTTTTCCTTGTAGTGCGGGAGTTGGCCGGACTGGGTGTTTCATTGTAATAGATGCCATGTTAGAAAGAATAAAGCATGAAAAAACTGTAGATATTTATGGCCATGTAACTTTAATGAGAGCCCAGAGGAATTACATGGTTCAAACAGAAGACCAATACATCTTTATCCATGATGCACTGTTGGAGGCAGTGACTTGTGGAAATACCGAAGTGCCAGCTAGAAACTTGTATGCCTACATTCAGAAGCTGACACAAATAGAAACAGGAGAGAATGTCACAGGAATGGAGCTCGAATTTAAGGTATGATATTGGATGTGATGTGGTAATTCAGAAGCAAGTCATTCTGGAATTGTCTTTCTTAACCTTTCAAATGGGTAAAGTTACAAGATTCTCTTAACCTTCTCCCTCAGGTGTCTGACTATAGAACACTTTCTTCATCTTTCCCTTTTCTATTTTTTCTTCCTCATAATACCTTGAGCTCTTCTGTACCCTAATTTAAATTGAGAGAACATATTCTGAGAACATAATATTTAAAACTTCCTTAGTCTATATGGAGTCATTAGGTAGAAGTGAAAAGCAGTGCAGTTGGAAGATTGACTGGGTTAAAAATAAACAGAATCTTTGTATCTAAAGAGAAAATCTTGGAGTCACTGCAGTTACACCACAGGCTAAAATTATCTTTGTTGGATTTTTCTTTTTTTTTGTTTTTCTGTTCAACAGCGTCTAGCCAGTTCTAAAGCTCACACCTCAAGATTCATCAGTGCCAATCTCCCGTGTAATAAATTCAAAAATCGCCTTGTTAATATTATGCCATATGAATCCACAAGGGTGTGCCTGCAGCCTATCCGAGGTGTAGAAGGATCTGATTACATCAATGCCAGTTTTATTGATGGATACAGGTATATATATACTCTTGCTCCCCTGACAGCCCAAACTCTTGGTATTTACATGTGCCCTAGTTTCATAGCCAAAATGAATTTCATCTCAATTTAAAATGTTTCATTCTGCATTGGTCAGCATTCAGTCCCTTGATATTCATTTTTTGTTATTTTGGACAGGAGTAAGAGGAAGCAATCATGGAATTTATAATCTGCACTCCTCTTTCAGAAGCCATTTGGATATGGAAGGAGTTAATATAGAAATTGTTTTGAGTCAAATTATATAAATGTCATAGATTGTATGAGTCATTTCTACAAAATGAAGCTGCACAACTGTTTCTTAAGTGATTTATATGAGACATGAAATTGAACTATTAGCATTGCTCTAAAGTTTAAATAACAGTGATAAAGACATACATCATAATATTAACAAAGCAATTTCTTTTGCAAAATTCCTAAAATGTCTTAAATGTTCTTATTTGATTACATAATCTTGATGGAAATTTACTGCAATAGCATTAATATTTTCATTTTTATTACCTGGATTTGATATTTACATATCAAATGTGAAGCCTTTGCATATTTTCTGATTAACGTGCTATTGTGATTCAGACAACAGAAAGCTTACATCGCTACCCAGGGGCCCTTGGCAGAGACCACTGAAGACTTCTGGCGGATGCTCTGGGAACACAATTCCACCATTGTTGTGATGCTCACCAAGCTGCGTGAGATGGGTAGAGTGAGTATCTTCACATAAGACATTCACTCCACAAAGAAATGAGGATTTCATTGAAAAAACCCCAGTGCTGATGTTGTTTCTTTGAAATGTTGAGCACTCCAGACATGTTGTGGGTCGTTCATTACTGTATGTTGGTTTTTAACTTGCAAAGCCACATCAAGTTCTTTCATTTTTGTGTTTTGAAGAAAAAACAGGTATTTTATTTCCAGTGTAGCACTGTCATAGAGACTAATATTGCTGACTTGTTCTGATTCTCAATGTAGTCTTACTTCCTTTTGCTCTGGACAAGCCATAGCTTAGGTGCCATCATTACTTTGTATGAAGGAATTTGACTTTTTGTCATCTCTGAGACAAATTTTTCCTTCTTCATCTTCCACTCTGATTAAACTATTGGAAAGTTACATAGTTTTTCTATGAATAAATCTGATAATCTCTGCTCTACTTAAAAAAAAAAAAACAAAGGTTATTCTGAAAAATACCATGAAATAGTATTAGAGCCACCTAATTCATAATAGTATTAGAGCCACTTAGATTCAACAGATACAAGTACTCTGCCGTATTTGCTTAAGAGGCTTTTTTTTTTCTTGTCTTTGTATAAATTCAATGGTAGAGATGCATCTAAAACCCAAATTTTAGAGCCCAGACAGAGAGTGAAAAAATACCAAACTGGGAAAGAAACTTGACTTTTCTGATTTGGTTACTGAAGTCACTAAAACTGTATGTGCTCCAGGTTCTTCAGCTGACGAAGGAGATTGGACAAGTTCAATTCAGAGGTTTCTTTCTGTGTTCACACTTGACGGTTGTCTTCATTCAAAACCACAGTGGTGAATGTCAATACATGATTGACATGGCTAGCATTATGCCTGAGGACTGATGTAATTATTTTCTAAATTAAGTATGAAGATGCTTACTCTATTGAAGTAGCCAGTTCAACTTATGTGTATTAGGCACCTCCTGTATGCCAAGTACTCTGCTTGGTACCGTGAGCAAATAGTGACCCACACAATTTCCCTATCCTGAGGAAACCTATGCTTTCAAAGAGAAGATGTAATGGAATGGTCTTAAATTCTAAAATGGTGTTAGTGAAAGAAAGACATTAAATATATAGACGGATGATAAACAAAACTCTATTTACACTTTACATAGCTCGTCATTAATCTTCGTTTTTCTTAGGAGAAATGTCACCAGTACTGGCCAGCAGAACGATCTGCAAGGTACCAGTACTTTGTTGTTGATCCCATGGCTGAGTACAACATGCCACAATATATCCTAAGAGAATTCAAGGTCACAGATGCCAGGGTAAGTTGGCACAGCCTTATGCTCTTAAACATTAGCTGAAATATAGTCTAAAAGACATCTCTGGGAGAAAACATTTGCCAAGCGACCGTACTCCCAAACTAAAAGAAATCACCCATCTTGGAGAATTTTTTTTTTTTTTTTTTTTTTAATATAAGAGTAACTTTGCCTGTTTGGCAAGTTTTCTCACAAACCCAGGCTTGGCTCACATTCAAAGGGAACATCTGGCAGCCCAACTTTGGGGACGCGCTTGGTGAGTGTGTGTGCCGGGAAGCATTTACCGACTGGTTAGCTGTGCTTACATTCACCTTCTTAGCTCATTCTCTTCGGAGCTTTTTTGACTTCTTCATTACTTGAGGCTGTAAATATGTTGTTGTTTTGCTAAGCCCTGTAGGTCATGTGGGCTTGGAGGTTAATTTGGTATGATTTTAAAACTGCAGAGCAAATGACATTCTTTAGAAGAATCTGACAAGCTTTGCACATTCTAATTTGATTCCTGGCATGGTTTATTCCTCCGTGTGCTAATGTGTCTGTCCATGAGAGCTGTGCACCCACGACCCTTCTTGGCTAATTTTCATCCTGCATTTCTGATCTAGATTGCTGAGTCCAAATTCAGCCCTGATGTAAGATGTTCTATGCATAAACTTTAAAATCCTTGCCTTTGGCCACTTTTAAACCATGATTACAAACACATCTTAGGAGAGATTGGGTCAGTGCAAAGCCTTACTTTGTTTTTGGAACTGTCACAGTGGGTGGGTTGAATAAAACTGTAGGGTAGAACTATTTACTTGATCCATTGTTTTTTCTGGAAAGCAGCTTTCTCAACCAAGACTCATGTTTAGAGATTGTCCACTAATCCCCAAAGCCTGGCCCTGGCTGTTGACCTAAAGTGAAGGAGAAATTGGTTAGCAGGTTGCTTGGCTCAGGTGACAGACCTGTTAATCCTAGAAAGTCTGAAGTCTTAACTACTCTAAAGGTGACTATACTCAAGACAGTAGTTAAGCCTCTAGGTCTCGTTTTGAGTCCTACTCTGTGTTTTTTTTGTTGTTGTTTTTTTTTTTTAAAAGAACACCCTTTCAGAATTTGAAGCTAGATATCTGAGTGAAAATTTTGAGTGCATTCCAAGCAAACACACCAACCATTTCTAACGAAAGTATAGCAGCAGCCAGGCACCACAAACAGCAGAGACAACTTCTTTATTACTCCCTGATTGCCCAGATTAAATCTGACCATGATAAGTAAAAGAAGCCTTGGAGGAACTTGTTCACATGTTTTGTTTTGAAGGCTCCCGGTGACTGTATAATTTTTTTAGCTGCCGTTGCATGTGCTATTTGTGCTCCTAATGTGTTTCTAATCTCAACTTTCCAGTTTAAAAAGCAAGTTGGCACTTGAGAATACAATCTCGTTAAACAGGCAGCCTTTAAATGCAGTCAGGTGGTCTCTCTTCCAAATCATAAAGGTTTGTACACATGACTTCTTCTTGCTGCTAAAAGCAACTGTGGTCAGAAATGAAATCACCAGGACAGTCAGAGAAGACAAATCTGTATCACCTAGTCACTGGCTTCCCTTCCTGTGCTTTTCAAACCCTTTTCAGAAACCGAGGGAAGTAAATCATGCTTCTGTAGTAACAATCATAAGTTAGTTATGGGGCCAAGCAGTTATTTTTATATTCCTCAGTATTCTCACAAAGTTGATGTGATCTATGTGTTTTATCTCAATTCCCAAATGATGCCAGTCAGGAATATGCCCTGTTCCTATGGAAACTACCAGACTTGGTGATGTGTCCAGCTCGAGTTGGGCCATGCTTTCTTCTCCATACAACTCAATGAGAAAGATTGGGTCTGTGTTTACTTACTCAGAGGGCTTCTCAGGTGGCGCTAGTGGTAAAGAACCCACCTGCCAATGCAGGAAATGTAAGAGAAATAGGTTCAATCCCTTGGTCAGGAAGATCCCCTAAAGGAGGAAATGGCAACCCACTCCTGCATTCTTGCCTGGAAAATTTCATGGACAGAGGAGCCTGGCGGGGTATGGTCCATGGGGTTGCAAAAAGTCAGACACAACTAAAAACGACTTAGCATACATGCTACTTACTCAGAATCTTGGGAACATGAGTATCTGTATCAAAAAGGACTTCATTGAGGAGAAAGTTATTAAAGAAGTGGAAAGAAGAACCACACTGAAGGCTTACCTAGGAGCAGGGCCTCCTCAAACGGGATCCACCCATCTGAAGTTGGAATTTGGATTATCTCTGTCTCTGTAATTCAGGGAAGAAAGTTGATGGTGATAGTTGTTATTCCTGCTTCAATAAACAGAGAGTCCCTTCTGCTTTTGTTATCCTTCCAAACACTATAAAATTCCAGAGTGAATCCAAAGTCTCTTAGTATTTTCTTTTGAAGCCATTTATACCTCAGAGTACTTCTGCCTAATCACTTGAAAGAAAGATTGCTTCTGCATCTGGCTTTTGGTTTGTCTGTGTTAAAGCCACGCATGGACACCTCAGCTTCTGTGGTCAGCCAGAAAGAGTCCTTTTTCAGAACACAGCATTTAGTCATTAATAATCTCTCCTGTCTCCTTGAGGGACGCCTCACTTCCTGCTCGACGGCATAGTCACCTGGTACACGCTGTGTATCCTGCCTTGGCTAGAAACAGTATACCCTGAGACGGGGGGCGTCCAGGTTAACAGCCGCTACCCAATTTGTGTCAGATCCTTTCAGTGCTGCTATTTGTCATCTGACAATGCTGCAAATAAGCAAGCACAGCAGATGTGACGGTGTCATGACAATAGCGGAATCTCTGGTCTGGATGACATGCCTGGATGTTCCTGTCAGCATTAAGAGGTTATTGGATTCTGAAAATTTTGAAATGGAATGTCTTTGTTCCACTTTGGTTTTGAAGACAATCTCTGGGGTTCAGAAGCATTTCCTAATATGAGAATGACGCGGCTCTTTTTGAGAATTCTGGTTTTTAACTGGGCATTGTGAGAGCAAATCAATTTGCAGTTTAAATAGATGTGAAATGTAGACAGTGTTACTAGCAGGTAAGATATGAATGTGACTGATTTTCTAGTTAAACATGTTTCTAACTTTTTCTTCCCTTTTTTGGAAAAAAACCATGCCTGCTCTTATGGCCTGTGCACTGGCTGAATCCTTCTGGCGTCCTCCTCTGTGGTTGGGTGTGTGGCTTTCGTTGTGAAGGACGGGCAGTCCCGAACCGTGAGGCAGTTCCAGTTCACGGACTGGCCAGAGCAGGGAGTGCCAAAGTCTGGAGAAGGATTTATTGACTTCATTGGCCAAGTCCATAAAACAAAAGAGCAGTTTGGCCAAGATGGACCCATTTCAGTCCATTGCAGGTGAGTTAAGAATCAGGAATGATGAGTTTCCATTTGTGCTTAATGCAGTGATAACTTTGAAAATATGCACTGTTGTCTGTCCATTATTGGTACCAGTTTTCTCAGAATCTGCATAATCCAGATTTTATTTTTCTCAGAAATATATTGTAAACCCTAAAGCAAGGACTCATTTCTTTTTCTTTCCACAAAGTGAAAACAATCAAGGAAGATTTCTATCTTCAAATTTTACCTCTTGTAGCAAAGAACCAAACTATGTTTATCCTTGCCTGTTTTACCATATCAGGAATTATTGGTATATCCCTGAGTGATAATTTGTTCAGTTTATCATCCTTAGCTTTTTTGCTTTCATAGCATTACCGTGATAACTATCTTTCTGTATCTTTCTCCTGTGTTTGTCTTCTTGAGAAAACCATAAATAGTTATTAAGCCTTAATGACAATACTAATTTCTTGTCAGTCAATAAGTGATTAGAATGGTACCTCAGTTAACATTGCAATGTGCTTGAAAATTGTTGCTATATCAGAAAAGGAAGCACCTTCAAGTTAATTATTTTCAATAGTTTCCACAGCATTTTATAATTCAAATCATTGAAGTTAATAGAAATAGCAAGTAAATGGCTCAGAAAGGACACTTGCGATAAATGTAGTGCTTTTGGAAGTTACTATGCAAAAACCTTCTAGCAAAAGGAATTAACTCATTTTTTTAAAAAAAGTCTCAGTTTGTAATTCTTTAGAGTCAAAATCTTGAAAGACTATTATTAAAAAATTTGCTTTCCCCCTGCCCCAAATCCAGAACTACATTTCTTAGTGATAAGGGTGATAGTGTGTCAAAATAGGGGAACTATTACACATGGGCTTCAAAATACCTGAGCTCCAGTCCCACTTCTGCCATCATGTAATAGCTCTGTGACAAAAGGGAAACTTCTCTAAACCTCAGTTTTCTAACTGATCTCTGAGACCCTTTCTAGCACATTGTTTCCCAGGCATGGCATATTACATGAGAAGCAGACCTCATTTCTACGTATTTGCTATGTGTTGGGTTTACCCAGAATCCTGTGCCCTAGACAACCAAACAGCATGTAGGAAATGATGCATGGACTCAATATTCAGACTAAGTGGATGGTATACACTGGACTTGATTTACCTGGATACTCCCCTTAATTTTCCACGTAATTTACCAAAATCCTAAATCACATTCTCTAATATAAACTGTAAAGAAAAGACTATATTTAACACATTTTTCTTTACCTTCAGGCATTCCCATAAGTATAAATAAGTGTGCATATGCACACTTTTCATTGCTTTTGTCACAAAATTATTTGGATAAAGAGTATATACAAAGACTCCTTTATAAAATACCACGATGAGTTATTCACATATCTTAAAGACCTCTAGATATTTCCTTTTATCTGAGAGTATTTGTAAAATACCACTTATTTTATTTATAGCTTATTAATAACATGACAAAGTCAATAAATTCAGAAGTTATAAGGCTAGTGTCTGTTGTTTTCTTGGAAGTACCTAGTGGAAAGTCAGAAGCCCTGTATTTTTGTAACATTTGAGCAATAAAATCAAGGTAAAATAGATTCTGGAGTACTTGAATCATTCAACAAAAAGATCATAAATCACAGTCTCTTGGGATTAAGAGAGACTTTCAAGGTTGAAAGCAACCCTGAAGGTCATCTACTCCGTTTTGACAGAGAGCCTTGTCTGCCCCTGGATATCCTTAGCCACTGTGTAAAACCTGCCTGTGGATTTACATTTCTGTTAGGACTCTTTAGAAATAACACAGTTTATAAAAGGACACACTATTTATATATCAATTACATCCCCAAGTAAATGAATCCATCCAGTTTCTACAGCCTGAAACCAAGCGTTACACATGCTGTTTAATTAGGATCCAAAAATGTAGGGATTTTTCAGATTATTCACTCTTCTCCTCATTGCCTAAACCTCCAGATGCTTTCCTACTTCTTAAGAGCACAAAAGCTATGAATTCATTTTCTTCTTTTGCTACAATTACAATTCTGGAATTATCTTAAAACAATCAAGAAAACAGAAACCCCAAACCTTACTAACATGGTGGAAAGAATCCTGATATTTAGCTACTGAACATCTAAAAATAGTAGATAAGTGTATGTATATAGCTGAGTGGCTTTTAATGAACATTTTTTTATTTTTAAGTTTAGAGACCCATTTGATAATATGCTAAAGCTATAAGTTTCAGAAACAGAAAAAATATATACATTTACATAATCCATACATAAAAAATATTCATAGACCCTTATGAAGACTAAATGAAGTCTTATGAAGATCCTGTGTCAGAAAATCCTACTATAGCATCTCTTTTTGTCTCACCTGATCTGAATCATTTCATAGCTTAAAAATATTAAGCAGGCGAGGCCCAAATTTCAGGATCTGATGAAGAGTGTAAATATATATCTTATTCTCTTTCTTTAATCAATTTACTTTATATTTTTATGTTTCCTGGGTCTTTCCACAATGATATATAATCCCTGTTTTAAAAAAATCAGTTACTCATATTCATTGTCACTGTTATCATGGCACACTGTCCTAAGAGTTATTCATTTTGTGAACCCAACAGCACATTTTCTGAAACGTTGCTGTAGAAGAACCTGATGTAATATGGAAGCTGGTCGACATATGTCCCCCTCCAGGAAAATGTAGCCATGACTGTGTGTGTCTCATCTAGTAATATTGCCTTTGTTATTATGACAGTGCGGGCGTTGGAAGAACTGGAGTCTTCATAACACTAAGCATTGTTTTGGAAAGAATGAGATATGAAGGAGTAGTAGACATCTTCCAGACTGTCAAAATGTTAAGAACACAACGGCCAGCCATGGTGCAGACAGAGGTGAGAAAACTCTCCAGGAGTATGTCACATCTCAAGAGCCAGATACTAGCCTTTATTTGCCAAGTTCTCCTAGAGTCCAGAGACTTTCAACACCAGAGGCAAAATACAGGAAAATACTGTGGGAAAAACACCCAATTGTTTAATATTTTTGAACCTTATTCCCCCTCTTTGTAAATGGGAGTGGCAGTGTCAACATCTTAGAGCTGGTTTGGAAGTTATCTAAGAAAATATATCAGGTTGAAACATGTCAAATTGTCAGTATTTGGTCATTTGGGGCCTATAAAAATGGCAATTTCATATAATTAATTATATACATAGTAAGGTGATATACATTGCACATAATTAATATATGTAAAAAGCACAAGAGTTGATAATATACCTGGTAGATAACAGACCCTTGGTCCATTTTACTTCTCCATTCCCCTTCTGTTTGCCTAGGTGGTATCAACTGCTCCATATTTCACTTCTTAATAATGATATTTTTAAATATTTGCATCCTGGATATGCCCTAATGAAATTAGCCTGCCATTTTCTACTCCAATAATTGATATGAAAATTCTCATATTTCTCAGAATAATAGGAGTTCATGATTTAGTCAATCTGGCCTATATATCAGGTTGAAACATGTCAAATTGTCAGTATTTGGTCATTTGGGGCCTATAAAAATGGCAATTTCATATAATTAATTATATACATAGTAAGGTGATATACATTGCACATAATTAATATATGTAAAAAGCACAAGAGTTGATAATATACCTGGTAGATAACAGACCCTTGGTCCATTTTACTTCTCCATTCCCCTTCTGTTTGCCTAGGTGGTATCAACTGCTCCATATTTCACTTCTTAATAATGATATTTTTAAATATTTGCATCCTGGATATGCCCTAATGAAATTAGCCTGCCATTTTCTACTCCAATAATTGATATGAAAATTCTCATATTTCTCAGAATAATAGGAGTTCATGATTTAGTCAATCTGGCCTATTGACTTCATTTTAAGGATAATTTAAGTGATAGATAGTGTTTCTGTTTCTAAAAGGCCACCAAATTATACAATTTATATGTATTCCTAAATTCATCACCCAAAGTATATTCCAGGCTTTGATTTGAAAATAGTGCAAGCATTTGGCTTGCAATACCCAAAACATTATGTCAGCCTGACAAACTTAATAGGTATTGGGGGTGACAGAGGGAAATTGGACTTTTAAAAAGCCTTAACACTTAGCCAAGCAACTTACTGTGACAAGATAGGAAAGCAAACTCCATTTATTTTGCATTACCATTTTTATTGTAGAAAAATGCACATTTAAGCAAAATAGAAACTATCTGCTTTCAGCCCCATTGGCTACTGAAAATAAGTTTCCTTTATGGGAAAATCCTACTTTTTTCTCATCCCTTCTCATCTGTAAATTATAATTTTTCCATCTTATAATGCCCCCACTTACTCCAATTTGACAGTGTTCTTCCCTGTCTATAAAGGGACATGTTTCACGCTGTTTTAGTTTAGTGTAGGTCTTTCTAGAACAGACAACTAGCAATCACACTGAATTAGGCCAAATGGCACAAGTATTTTTTGACATGGGCAGCTAGTCTTATGATGCCGTTTTCAAGGGATGAAGAGCTTGACAGTTCAACACCCTGTGTATTCAGCTTTATATGCCTGATGTTCATCACAAAGATACCTTCTGGCTGCCTCCCTCACTTACATAAGCACATCAGAAACAACAGTGAGTAATTCTGATTACAGGCAATAAGGACTACTGTCTGATAAGATTTTTTTTTTAATTTAGATGTTTTTGGCAATAGCCCAGAAAATAAATGAACCCATATGTTCCTCTGGACATGTGTATCTGCATCAGCCTCTGTTAAATATGCAAACTGAGAATTACTTATCACAAATAATTAGGTAATTATAAACGACAGCTGTGACATATAAGGAATTCACATGTTCAGTTGGTAGTACTGTCTGGTACTACTTGGAGAACAGTTCACATGTGTCTGGAAGGTAATCTCCACACAAGCTTTCACTACTTTAGGATTAGGAGACGATTTTAGTAAATTGATTGGTAGAGTTAATAAAAAACCTATGTGGCTAATGGTTCTTTGCTTAAAAGAAAACAGTCGGTCATCGGATTGAATTGATTGACGAAAGTAGTGGTTTTGCCCTCCACTAGCTGTAGCTGAGGCTCCCAGCATCGTTTCCGTTTTTCTGTCACCATGGACTCATGGCCCCTTTCCTTCCCCCCCGGCCCCTGCTTTGTCTCCTGCAGGATCAGTATCAGTTCTGCTATCGAGCCGCGCTAGAGTACCTGGGCAGCTTCGATCACTATGCAACGTAGAAACCCCTGACCCACTCTGGATTTTTACTACAGGCCCTTCAATATCCATGGAGTCTCTTCTGAGCCATACAGGGCACTTGAGAAGTCCTTCTTAACTTCTAGCTAACAACCACTTAGTGGGACTATCACACACAAAACAAAAAAACAAAAAAGAAAGAAAACACACAAGAAACAACGAACTCTTCTGGGTGGACCAAGAATTCACTGTTTAATAATCTAACCTGAAAAATAATAAAGAGAATCCTGACTGAGGAGGCATCTGAAGGATTTTATTTACAGATACCTCAAGGATTCAAAAGAAAGGGAAGAAGAAATCACAGCAAAGAACCGCCGTCTTGTTCAGGATTGTGTGACGGGTGTGAGGAGAAATGGCCTGAGTGCAGCAGCGCAGGGCAAGATCTTTGCTGGCTTCTCATGACAAAATGGACTTGCTTCGACATCGCCCCTTCCCACCATACTACTCATAATAACATTGTAGGGGGTAAGGGGGTGGGGAATGTTTAAAAAGAAAGTCTCTGATTTAGTTTTTTAGTATTGTAAAGATACTGCTGACCTGTGCTTCATTTTTAACTGTGTAAACTTTTTTTTAACAAAATGTATCATTCGATAAAAGTGAAATTTTAAAAAAAGTTACATAACTGTTCAGTTTTTATTTCCAAATTGTAGGTTTTTTTAAGCTGTAGAACTGTTATCTGTAATATCTTGCTGTAGAAATACCGAATAATTTGAAAATTTGCACTTTTTGTGCAATATTCTTAATCTACAGTATTGGTCTCGTCTGATATTATTTTTACATTTCTGTTTGGTTTTCGTTGCTGAGAAAGTACCCATTCTCTTCAAATAATCAAAGAGAACTTTGTTTTTTTTTTTTTTTTGGAATCAACAGGGAGGCGCAAAGTATAAAGTTGCTGCTAACGTATATACATATATATCCATATTTTATAGGGGTGTCTATGTATATATACAGTGTGTCCACACAAAAAGATAGATATAGCTATCATTCAGTTCTTCCATGATTCAGTTTTTAATTTTTTAAAGTAGAAAAGCTATTGTAACATCTTTCTCAATTTGTTGTTTTATGACATACTGATATTTCTTAATATCACACAATTTTAATTTTTAAGGGAAATGAGGAATGCACATCAGTGATTGTCAAACCTCACCCCCTTAATTTCCTACCCAATCTCCCCCAACCCCTCACTCACCCACCTAATCATAATGACAAATACTATTTTGTTAGCCAGGCTTCCAACAAAGTTCAATATTTCTAACACTCTAGTGCAATAAAACATTATTAGATATCTAAGAGGTGTGCATGTGGGAAAGGTCAGTGCATATCCCTTTAGGAGGGGAGAATGTTGTAATATATCAGCTATCAAGATGTTTAAAAAACAGTGTATTCAATCATATATTGTCTATAGTATGTGCTATGAAATTTGCATTTATGATATGTAACAGGGGCAAAGCCAAACTCATGTTACTCTGTTCAGTCAGAAACTTTTTTTTTTTTTGTGGCATACAGCATTCCTGGGAAGTGCTGTACTTTGTTTTCTTTTGGTTTTAGTTTTGCATTTAGAGTGCCTTATAATTGATGCCTGTTTTAATAGCATTTCTTTTTAGCTTTTGGTTCATATTTTCATTCCTTGTTCATATGTGTTTCTCTTCCAATTAAAGTATTATCTGTTTACCACATGTACAAAAACTCTTTGAATAATATGCATTCCTAGTTTTAACCAAGTCGGGGATGTTAGTGATTGTACCGCCCAAAGCACTTGGATAAGCAGGGCCCTTCTTCCTTTCATAACCATCAACATCAGGAAAAGCTACTTGTTTTATTTGTAATCCCTTCCAAATCTGCTCTGAAACATTCAGTAACTGCACCAAATTTATTAACAAACACCATTGTCAACTTTGAACATATTTAGTATTCCATTCAGATTTTTCTAAAAGAAGAATTAAAAACATATATATATATATATATTTACACATATCCCCCCAAATTTTTCAACACAATTTCTATAGGAAGCCATGAATGATGGCATGAGTTTGCCATCTCTTACATGATTTTAAAGAACACTCAAAATATTCAAGGAACTCTTAGAGTTTTGGTATAATATTTTGATTTGATATTAGCTTCATTGGTGTTCTGCATGGTAGGATTTTTGTTTTCTACATTTCCCATCACTGGCAGAATGAAATCCAAGAGACCAAACACTTGCAAGCATCATATTTGAGCACTTTTTTAAAAAAGAGGAAAAAAAGCTGAGGAAAAAAAAAAGAAAAAAGAAATAAAAAAGAAAAAAATATATAATACTAAAAAAAAAAAGTATCTAGAAGGCTACCTCAGAATGAGACTCTCTAACCTACATCAGAACCAGAGAAGAATGTGCACTATGTGGGTCTGTTGTTTCCTTTTAGTTTGTATCTTTTGGAGAATGATCCAAGTGCCAGATTACTCAGTGCTATAATTTTCATTCAGTGAAACAAAGGGGGTCAGAGAGACGTTGTATCATGCAGCCGTGCCGTGTTGGACACGTAGAATCTGATGGTGTACTGCACACCAGGCCATTGGCCAATGAGCAGTTTCTCTCCCTGAAACTGAAACTGCTCATGTGGCAAAGGGAAAGGGGAGAATAATCACAGGAAGAAAATGTATGGGATACATACCACAGACGAGCGAGGAGGAGACTATTCCAGATATCTTGCTGTTCAGGAGCTGTTCCGAGAACTAACTCCCTTACTGTCATTGATGTGCATTCCACTGTGCTTTTCTGTACGACCATCTACTTTATGTTCCCAGGTAAACACCTTTATCTACCATTACCATAAACTTTCAAGTTTTCAGTTATTTTCATCATCATAACCAGTACGGTGCTATTATTTACCTATGTATGTGTAGTTATGTATAATTTTGTAATTAGTTACAATGGTAAAAAAAATCAAAATATATAAAAAGTGATTTGTACAGAACTTTATTTTAGCTCTTTTTTAAAAATGATTTGCATGGTTAGACAACGGCAAGGACAGCCAGGGGAGGGAAGGGCCTCTAGGGAACTTTGCACTTTCTATACCTTTGTACTATGCACTGCCCTATTGATTCTACACCCAATAATGTTATTACTTGAACCCATCTGTAAGAAACTGCTTCAGAAATTCATTTGTGTGTATGTAAATAACCCAGCATAGAAACAAGAAAGGAAAAATTCTGTGCTAATATACAGGTTTTTTCTTTCCTGTTTTTTTTTTTCTTTTCTTTCTGGTTTTGCTTTGTTTTAGGCCCTTCTTTTTATTTTTAATAATTTTTCTTTTTCCTGTTTTGGGTTTTAGTTTCCTTTGGGTTTATGGGTGCCCTGATACTCCAGCAGAGATCAGAAGGCTACAGATCCATCCTATCCATCCGTTATGTGGCTTTGCCATCCAAGCTTGGAGTGTCTTTACAAAGATAATAACAGTTGTGTTCTTTGCTCTCGTTTTGGATGCATAGACTGAAAAATTAAAAAAAAAATAACTTGTAAAATGGCTTGTTAAAAAAATACAATTACCTCTAATTAGTAGTACGCGTAAATGTTTTACAGAATGAAAGGCGTGCTTTTTATTTTCTTACTTCGTTACATTGGTGGCGAAAGAAGTCTGTATGAAAATCAGTTCTTTGCTGACACAAGTTCCATTTGTTACAAATGAATTCTAATAAAAACGTCAGTGTTATGCAGCCCTGGCTTTTGCTTCTGTCCACTCAAGCACTTTGGTTTTGAAATGGCTATATATGTTCCCTCTTCTCTTTTGGTTATCTAGTTAGTTCCTTAATCTAGTAGTAATTCTTCTTACCAAGAGGCTTCTATCTACAGGTGCCTGCACTGAGGTGAACACCTTTCACTGGTAAGCAAACTGATGCTTAAAGAAACAGTTTACTCAAGTTTACAAGCAAAGAAAGAGATCTTGGTATCTCTCAAATTATAGATGATGGGCAATCTTAAATTCTGATGAAGATAACTACTATATACATCAGTTCAGTTCAGTTCAGTCGCTCAGTCGTGTCCAACTCTTTGTGACCCCCTGAATATACATGCATTATATATATCCATGTATACACATAATGTATATACATATTATCTTGAAACAACTGGCATCTCTCAGCCACATTAAAAAAAATGTTTGGGAACATGGCTAAGAAAATACTTGGCTTAGATTGTTTATGCAGTTATGGGTCAGACCTGTTGCAGGCATTGGGAAGGTAATGCCTCCCAGTCAACAAATGAGATACTACATAGAGACTGCAATCTAGGGAGAGAGGCTGGCATTAAATGATAAATTTACACTCTGACAAGTGTTATAAGAGAAAGTAGAGATTCATGAAGTTAGGACTTTCTATTGTGAAGGACAGAAAACCTGACTTGGCTTAAAAGAAAAGGAAAGTATTTTTTGGCTTACGTATTTAAAGATTAGGAATGGACTTACATTGCAAGAGTAGGAACATATACTCCAGAAACAATTGGCTGAGGTGCTATCTTTAGCAGTTGGCATCTCTCTCCTCCAATCTGGTTTCTACTTTCGTGTCAGTTCTAAGCAATCTATGTAGTCCCTGGAATCTTTGGGATTTTAACATGAAAAAGCAGGCAAGTGGAAGAGTTTACTTCCCAACAGTACAAACGGAAACGCTTGAACAGAATGGATGCCTGTTGGTCTTCAATGATGTGACCTGGGGAAAGTGAACATCTCAGGATCACAACTAAGGATAGGAAAAGATAATGTGCTCATTGAGTTGCCAAGTCAAAAAGGATGTAAGGTCTATCGTGAATAGACCTAGAGACTGTCATACAGAGTAGAGTAGTCAGAAATCGCAAAACAAATATAAGATTGTTTATACATAAAATCTTCCATATTATGTGGAATCAAGAAAAATAGTACAGATGAACTGATCTGAAAAGTGGAAATAGAGATGTAAAGAAAAACTTATGGATACCAAGTGGGAACAGGGATAGGGGTGGGATGAATTGAGAGACTGGGATTGACATATATATGCTACTTTGTTAAAATAGATAACTAATGAGAACCTATCATATAGCACAGGGAACTCTACTCAATTCTCTGTGGTGATCTAAATGGGAAGGAAATCTAAAAAAGAGGGGAATGTATGTATGCATATAACTGATTCACTTCGCTGTACCGCAGAAACACAACATTGTAAAGCAACAATTATAAAAAAATGAATGTAAGGTAGCTGTCACCTTGGCAAATAGCAATCAACGTGGTGGGACCAACACATAACTGCAAATAAACCTAATGAATTAAAGTAAGGCAAAGTACAGGTATGCTGGGTAATGTTACAATTACTTGTTGCCATGGAAATGATGAGGGAATGAAACAATACCATTATCCAAAAAGTATTTTGTAAATGTTGATACTAAATAGACAATTTTTTCCTTTCTTTCTTGTTCTCACCTAAACTGTTTCTTGATTTTATAGATTTAATCACTCTATTGATTGATTGCGTAAGCATACAATCCCTAACCAGAAAAACAGACAAAAATTTCAAGATGAATCATACTTAATATTCTGACCATTGTGATGCATGAAACAGATGTCTGGAATGCCAAAAATGATGAAATAGCTTATTTTACACATGTATTCACCCCACTCCAGTACTCTTGCCTGGAAAATCCCATGGACGGAGGAGCCTAGTAGGCTGCAGTCCATGGGGTCGCTAAGAGTCGGACACAACTGAGCGACTTCACTTTCACTTTTCACTTTCATGCATTGGAGAAGGAAATGGCAACTCACTCCAGTGTTCTTGCCTGGAGAATCCCAAGGTCGCGGGAGCCCGGTGGGCTGCCGTCTATGGGGTCGCACAGCTCGGACACAACTGAAGCGACTTAGCAGCAGCAGCATACACATGCAGCAATTATTAGTTAATAATGGAAGAACCCACTCCAAAATTTCTGCCTGGAGAATCCCAAGGACATAGAGCCTGGCAGGCTACAGTCCACGGGGTCATAGCGTTGGACATGACTGAAGTGACTGAGCACACGCACAATCATTAGTTTAGGTCTGTTTTCTTAGTCATATTTATGGTTAGACTCCATAAGTTAAGAGGATTTCAGTAAAGTATAATAATTCATCAAATTATAAATCTAAAACGTATTTAACAATTTTTTAAGAGTTTCTGAAAATTCTAAGAAAGTAAATACAGTAAGGAAACACTATGAATCTGAAATTATAGATTTTATCATTATTTGCAGTAGCAAAATAAAAATGAAAAACCCTAAATGTCCAATAATAGGAAATGATTAAGGACAAAGGTATATATGTAGAATAATACATACAATACACTGCCATTTAGTCATTAAGTTGTTGAATAGTTTGTGGGGGAAAATATAGCATGAAAAGTCATTAAAAGGAGGTATCAAATTATCTATACACATTATAATAAATGACTGGAAAGAAATGTATCAGTTACTAAATGATAACTGTGATGAAATTATATTGCACTTTCTACATTTTCTAAAATTTCTAAAATTTTTATAATTATTTTAATAGCAAAGTAGGAGTGCTTTAAAATATATGAGAAGATAGAGTAATTTTTAAAAATCAATTTAAAGAGGCAAGAATGGAGAGAGAAAAAAAATTCAGGAAAGAACCTAGGACAGGTGGGACAAGTAGAAAATAATAATATGATAGATTTAACAAAACAAAAATTACATTAAATGTAAATGTAATATATCCAACTTAAAGTGTACATTGTAGTCTAGATATATAGTGCTTATAAAAGTATACGAATGATAAACGTAAAAGAAGGCCAAGAAATACGCCATCCAAAAATAGCCAAAGAGTGCTGTGCTATTCTTAATTTCAGCAGTAGCATTACCAAATAATGGTCAATTCCCAATGGAAAAAGCTTCACTGCACCAGAAAGATGTAACAATTATATGTCTGTGTGTACTTAACAGCTTCAAAACAGAGAATAAAATTAGAACTAAATAGAATTGTATGCATGAATCACAATCATAATGGGAGTTTTAAAATACTTCTCTCAGTAGTAGCTAAAATTACTGTTTCAGAGCAGACCAAAAGTATTTAGTAACCTTATAAAGAACTATAAATAACCCGATTAACAAAATTAACCTATGTGACCTATATAGACCACTAGTGAACAACTTAAGAATATATTCCATAAGAACTGAATATCTTTTCAGGAGTACAGTTACCAATATTGATTAGGGACTGGACCATTAAGCAAGTCTCGACAAATTTTGAGTGTTTTAATTCTATAGAGTATATTATACCACATTACATATCGACCACATTACAGTTCAACTAGGAAGCTATACCAAATATATTTGGAAAATTCTCATGGTAATTAAGAAATACCCTTCTCAATAGCCAAAGGGTCAGAAAATAAATCACAAGGGAAGTAAGAAATTACAACTGTGAAATTAGAAAACACTGCATATCAAAACTTGTGGGATAAAGCTAAACTGTGCTTTAGAGAGAAATGCATAGCCTTAAATGCATATGTTAGTAAAAAGGAAAGGTTGAAAATTAGAAAATTAACTGTTAATTCCATCCCAAGAAAGTAGAAGGAAGAAAATAAGAAAAAAATAGTAAAATTTAGTTAAAAATAGTTTAAAAAATAGTAAAATTTAAAATAAATATACAATAGAGAGTATCAATAAATCTTATAGGTAAAAGGTGATTCTCTAAAAGGGAACAAAATTGGTAAACCCTAGAAAAATGATGTAAATGAAAGATGAACAAACAATACTAGGAACTTGAATAAGAGCATAAAACTTTAGAACTTACTAACATTAACTACGATAAGTAACAAAGGGTCCATATTCACAATATATAACCAACTCCTATAAATACATGTTAAAAATGCAGGCACCTCAACCCCCATAGAAAACTAGACTTGTGTATGTCAACAATTGGGGGAGGGGGTGGGGAGAAGGAAGCCATATTGGTCAAAACAAATAAAAAATTAATAAATAATCATGGAAATCCAAGTTAAAGCCACAGTGTAATGCCAATCGATACACACTTATCAGAACAGCTAATATTTAAAAGATGAACAACATCAAGTGTTGGTGAGAATCCATGAGGTCTGAGTGAACAGTTCTTACACATACACACTTCTAGGGAATTTGTGTGTCATTCCCTGTTAGAAGAATGCACTCTCCTTTTTAGGATGCAGTTTTACAGATAGTATAGAACACAGTTAAGCACTCTAAAGTAATGCAGAATATATACATTCTGCATTATATATCCAGAATAATATATTACATACATATATACATATATTTTTATATTTATTATGTAGTTACAACCTGTACTGGATAAAATGTGTGTGTGTATATATATATATATATATATATATATAGTAGTTATCCAGTAGTTACAGGTTGTAAGTTTATCCAGTAGTTACAGGTTGTAACTACATAATAAATAGAAATGCATGCATATGTGAATAAGAGACTAAGAAGATAATTCAAGATTCTATCCATTGCAACAATAATCATAGAGCCAAAAATTCTAAATAACATAAATGTCAATCCACCACAAGAATGGATAAATAAATTTTGATGTAATGGAACAATTGACTACAGTGATTAAGTATGATCAATATAATATCAAGCAAAAAGTGCCACACATAAAAAATATACACTATATGATTCTCAAGTGGTTCCCTCTTGAGAAGATAGAGGTAAGTAGTAATTAGGAGGGCAGAAAGCAAACTTCTTGGGCTGGCAATATTTTATTTTTTGACCTAGATGTGGTTCCATAAATAGTTGTTTTTGATAAATTTCTGAACTATACCTTTACTTTCATGTATTTTTCTCTATTTGTTGCATGTCAGTAAAGTTTTATTAATGGCTAGTGGCTCAGAGGTTAAAGTGTCTGCCCGCAATGCGGGAGACCCGGTTCGATCCCTGGCTTGGGAAGATCCTCTGGAGAAGGAAATGGCAGACCACTCCAGTATTATTGCCTGGAGAATCCCATGGATGGAGGAGCCTGGTAGGCTACAGTCCACGGGGGTCACAAAGAGTCGGACACAATTGAGCGACTTCACTTTCACTATTTATTCACACATATACATGTATTAAATCAATTAATTTCCTAACATAATTTTTGTAGCAATGTTTCTCAATGTACAGGATCCAGCCCACTCTTGGACCACAGAAATGTCATGCAATTCCACAGAAAATTTATATGGGTAAGGACCACTCATTCATAACTTGGTGAACTATTTAATGTTGCTAAAATTTAAGGTAGAAATACTTGTTAACATTTAGTGCAACCAAAAATATTTTTTTAGTTCTTATCATTTTTTTTTTCCTACTGAGACTGGAAATAAAAGAGCTAGAAGGGATATAGTGACTTTTACTCTGGGTTAGACTTGTCTCACGGTTCTAAATTGTGCTGCTAGCCTATTCAGCAAGTTGAAAGTATGGATCATTGGCTACCAAGACAGACAAGCATCAGAGTACAGATGAATCAGAGCTGGATTTGTTACATTTCAGGAAAAATAAACTCAAGTGCAAAGCCTGTTGATTATGACAATGTCATGTATCAGAAAGAAAAACAAAACCCTGGAATCAGATCTGTGTTCAAATACAACCTTAATCATGTATGAGCTGTGTTGGTGGTAATCAAGCAACTTAATTTTTTTTTCTTGATTATGTGTTTTTTATGAATGATGAAATAATGGCTAGTAAACCAATTCTATATCCACTAACAAGACTGTCACTAAAAGGCAAAAGTCAAGATGCCACAGAACGTACACACTTCATTCAACTAATATTATTTTTCAAGGTGATTAATTTTCTAAGCCTTTATTTTCTCATTTATAAAATGGAGATGAATTATCTACCTTCCAGATGTATTATGCACATTTAAACTAATACAACATGCATACCAGTTGTGATTCATGGAAGACTGATGCCATTGTGAATAAAATAGCATTTCCACAGTCCCATTAAAAAGACACACATGTCTTAAAGAACAATATTAAAGAAGGAAAATAAGTCATCTACAAAACATTTTTTAATGAATTAATATGCAGTTTGATTCTTTATCCTGGCCATGGAACAGTCTTTCAAGATATAGAAAATGGTCATCTCTGCAAAGTCATTCAAGTGTTGCTCTACAGATCTGTCCCTTACTGTATGCCAAATTAATTGCTGTGATATAGACTCGGTTGTGCCATGCTGGTGTTTGGATAGTGCTGTGTATTGCAGAGTGTTTTATAGCTATTAATTACTCTCCTCACAATATTGGGAAATGGACCACTGCAACCTTCTTGGAGCACTAATTAGACTCTGGCACAAAAAGGTCATATAACCTGCTGAAGGTCATTCACTGAAGAAAGATTTGAAGATTGCAGGGACTGAAAGGACCCAGTTGGGATTCTAGTACCGAAGCTCAGTTTTGTCATTCACTCTGTAATCTGGACAAGTCACATAATCTCTCTGTTTCACTTCCTCCTATGAAAAATGATAAGAATGACTCACAGATATTGAGATCTAAATCCTAGGACTATAATAGCCAAAGTCTCTTGAATAGAAACATACATTGACAATTTTATCTTTAAAAATATATCTTGCCATTTTTTTTAAAGTCAATAATTGTCTGAAACATTGGACTCAGTTGCCAAAAGGAACTAAATCCAAGATTGAGTAGAACAAGGCTAGAAGGAGTCCTACAGAATTGTATTTAACCTTCAAAAGACAGTTATGTCTAGGAGACATGGGATTTAGAGCAGGTCAACCAGGCTCCTGTGAGTTAGGCTCCTCCACTTAATAGCTGCAGGACTTGGGCAATTAACTTCACTTTTCAAAGCTCGTTACCTCCTCTATAAAACAGGGTTAATACTTCTCTTAGGAAGTTATTGTAAAGAGTAAAAGAGATGGTATAGACTAAATACAAAGTAAAAATAACTAAGAATACTTGTTTCATTTCTAGTAAGAAAGTACCTGGTGGCTCAGATGGTAAAGAATCCACCCGCAGTGAAGAAGACCCAGGTTTGATCCCTGGGTCAGGAAGATCCCCAGAGAAGGGATGGCTACCCACTCTAGTATTTTTGCCTGGAGAATTCCATGGACAGATGAGCCTAGAGGGCTACAGTACATGGGGTAGCAAAGAGTCAGACACAACTGAGTGACTAACGCTTTCACTTTTCTTCAAGAACAAAGTAAATAATAACTAAGAATATTTTGTTTGTTTCTAGTAAGGAAAGTAAAACATAGGACGGATGAACTTCTGCTCATCTATACTGACATAGTAATACCTAACACTGCATCTGGTCCCATCACTTCATGGAAAATAGATGGGGAAACAGTGGAAACAGTGTCAGACTTTATTTTTTGCGGCTCCAAAATCACTGCTGATGGTGATTGCAGCCATGAAATTAAAAGATGCTTACTCCTTGGAAGGAAAGTTAAGACCAACCTAGATGGCAAAACAAAAGCAGAGACATTACTTGCTAACAAAGGTCCGTCTAGTCAAGGCTATGGTTTTTCCAGTAGTCATGTATGGATGTGAGAGTTGGACTGTGAAGAAAGCTGAGCACTGAAGGACTGATGCTTTTCAACTGTGGTGTTGGAGAAAACTCTTGAGAGTCCCTTGGACTGAAAGGAGATCCAACAAGTCCATGCTGAAGGAGATCAGCCCTGGGATTTCTTTGGAAGGAATGATGCTAAGGGTGAAACTCCAGTACTTTGGCCACCTCATGCAAAAAGTTGACTCAATGGAAAAGACTCTGATGCTGTGAGGGATTGAGGGCAGAAGGAGAAGGGGACGACAGAGGATGAGATAGCTGGATGGCATCACTGACTCAATGGACACGCGTTTGGATGAACTCCGAGAGATGGTGATGGACAGGGAGGCCTGGCGTGCTGCAATTCATGGGGTTGCAAGAGTCGGACACGACTGAGTGGCTGAACTGAACTGAACACTGAAAATTTTTCAATACTTTTAGTAAGAAAATAGATTCTTCTATTTCTCCTCTGAAATGTTCTGAACTAAGAAAATGTGTTTTGAGTAAACAAAGATCATTTTAGCATTCCAACTGCATATTCTGCTGCTACTGCTGCTGCTGCTAAGTCGCTTCAGTCATGTCCAACTCTGTGCAACCCCATAGACGGCAGCCCACCAGGCTCCACAGTCCCTGGGATCCTCCAGGCAAGAACACTAGAGAGGGTTGCCATTTCCTTCTCCAATGCATGAAAGTGAAAAGTGAAAGGGAGTCGCTCAGTCATGTCAGACTCTTAGCGACCCCATGGATTGCACCCTACCAGGCTCCTCCATCCATGGGATTTTCCAGGCAAGACTGCATACTCTACAGGATGTTATTAGCAAGGGGCTTGTGATTATTGATAAAGTTACCTGCATGGTCATCTGGACTGTTTATTCCTTCCTTATTTATTCAGTTATTTAACATTCATCTCCTTTCCTTTTACTGAGCAAGTAACTGGCATGCATTTGATGGACCCTGAAAAGAACATAAAATCCCTATCCTCAAGGGGCTTCCAGACTATGAAGGAAGCCTTATATCAACAGATTATTGCAACAGAGCAATAACTTAACTCTACCCGGGAAAGTCCACTTTGACATCTTCTCCTCTGCAAAGCTGCACTGCGTCTTGAAAGATGAGTAGCATTAAGTCAGTTGGATAAGTTTGGGGAGCACATTATGGACAGAGAGAATAAGGTGCTAAAGGGCAAAGATCAGCATGTCAGGTTAGAGAAATGGCAAGGGTTTTGTCATCAGGGCTGCATGGGGAAAGACTGAGGTCAGGGCACAAATCAGTCTTTCTAACTCTAATTATGCTATCATTTGATTCCATCCTGAACTTCTAACCACATCTTATAGATCCTCACTAAATCTCTTGAGGATGCACTGGTGCTCTATCCTCTGCTCATTAAAAAAAGCTAATCCCAACAGAATGCAAAATGAGAATTTTAAAAGTTCACTAGATATTACATCATAAGCAATACACTTGCCACATTTAATCATTCAGATGATCTGCTGTGAAAAGTCCCCTGAAGATACATTTTAAAAATTACAGAGAATATGACAATAGATATCCATTAAGTGGGTGGTATTTACCAGACATTTTTGCTTGGATGAGGCTGCAAAGGTGAGTTAAATGCAGCACCTGCCTTAAAGGAAATTTTTATGTAATACGGTATACTACGATAACTAATTCAGGACTGAATATGACAAGAGCCTTAAGAGTAGTACAAGCAGAATATGCTATGACACGGGAGATATAAATGGTGAGATCAGAAAGGTTAATCTTGTCATGCCAAACATCCAACTCTGAAATTAGAATCTCTTTTAATTGAAAATGTCTATCTCATGCACAAACAACCTCAATGTCAGCATTACCATGAGCCCTACAGAACGCACAGCATTTTAATGGATCAAATCAAGGGAGAGCAAATTCTAAGTAGAGGAAGTGAAGACAAAGTTTTGAAGGCAGGAATGTGGGATCAGCTCTCATAGCCAAAACACCATGGGCATGAAGCCTCAATGCAGAATCTGTTCTCCCTGATGCTCCCATTCCACCCTCACTTTTCCACAAGGTTCTCAGTGTGTTTTCCAGGTGTCACACTGTATCTACAACAGGCCAGCTTATCCCCAGGCTTCCTTCCAGTTTTCATCCAGATAGTACTATAAATCATCTCCATTTATCTCCCCTGGGTTTCAGGAAAGGACTTCAGTTTCAGATAAATATTTCTTAGGACGATTCTCAAGCTTTCTTTTACTAACCAGATCACTGGAAGGTATGCCGAATAAAAGATTTCTGCAAGATAAATTTTCTGTGTGTTTCCAGAATAAAGTCTCCTTAGAGAAATCAAATAAATTCAAATAAATAAAAAAATCATTGTTTGCTCTAAAAACACTATTCAGAAGTGTACCTGTGACAGATATCCAGTTCTTAGGTTAAGATAAGGTCTGTAATAAAACTGGGAGCCTTTGACCTGTGAAAACTCCTTTGGGTGGACCTGCAGCCTACCTAGTCTCTGTGTTTGAATCCATGTCAGCTCCGTTCTTGATACAGGAGAGAATATTTTGTTTAATCTCCAAGGATATTTCCCAACCTATTCTCCAAAAGTAGGTAGGGACCAATCACAAGTTTCCCTTTACTGCCTCAGCCAGGAGGGCCCCTTGCATGTGTCTGTGGACATAGATGCCTTCATAGATGGAAAATGAGAACCTGCAAGTGCAGCATTGCAATGAATAGAGATTATCTGGCAATGGGGCTATAAATAGGGAGCTTTAGAACCCAAAGCACATTCAGCCAGCTACTGTCAGCATAGACTAAGAAATGAGGCTTTATTATTATAGCAGAAGCAAGCAAACAGGCTTTCCTTGTGAGTAAAAGCAGCACATAATACATTCAACATGCTGACTGGAGTCAGAGTACAAGTCACAGGTCAGTTCTGAACAGCACAGAGAGAGTTTTCTCTCATCTAAAGCAAAAAAGCACACCTGGGCAACTCGCCATCGGGAAAAAGAAATTAGTTACTTGGTCTTCCATATTTTCTTGTGATGTTTCAGTCATTGAGTGGGATGGATGTAGACATGTCTCCACAGTCTCCAGCGAGAGAACGAGATGGTGTAGGTGAGCAGGTGAGACACTGAGTAAATCGACCTGGGGCTTCTGAATACAAGGGAGATGTATCAGCCTGCCCTCGGTGATGAGATGAGTAGAACTAGCAGCTCAGGGTGGAGCGGTGGATTAAAAGAGCTTTCTATAAATGAGACATGATCAAAGGAGGACTGACCTTCACTGGAGCTGTCCCAGCAGAAGGCGACTGGCCACCAAGTCAAGGACGCTGGATTGACCATGTATGCGAGAAAGGAGAATAAGATAAGAATGGGTGGCCTAGAGGTTTACCTAATGTCGCTCCCATCTCAAATGCTTTAATAAATCAATTTCTCAGAATACAAAGTAACAGTCCCTATGGAAGAGCTCATTCCTTTTCATTCAGGGAAATGTGCCTATTCTTCGATAGCCCCATATAGGTTCACAGCTCCCTTGTCTACCACCTGGCAAAGGCAGGCTCCTCAACTGCAGTCAAGAGTTTGGAATATTTTCTTCTTTTTAAAAAGGTTAGTGTTGCCTGTGTTTCTATTACAAAACATGTAAGTTCTAGGAAATCTGAATTATAAGTGTTATTTTGAAAGCACTAAGGATATTTATTACATAAAGGAATCCTGTGAAAAATTAATCAGGACTATGAAAGAGATGGGAATACCAGACCACCTGACCTGCCTCTTGAGAAACCTATATGCAGATCAGGAAGCAACAGTTAGAACTGGACATGGAAAAACAGACTGGTTCCAAATAGGAAAAGGAGTACATCAAGGCTGTATATTGTCACCTGCTTATTTAACTTATATACAGAGTATATCATGAGAAATACTGGGCTAGAAGAAGCGCAAGCTAGAATCAAGATTGCCGGGAGCAATATCAATAACCTCAGATATGTAGATGACACCACCCTTATGGTAGAAAGTGAAGAGCTACTAAAAAGCCTCTTGATAAAAGTGAAAGAGGAGAGTGAAAAGTTGGCTTAAAGCTCAATATTCAGAAAACTAAGATCATGGCATCTCGTCCTATCACTTCATGGAAGATAAATGGGGAAACAGTGTAAACAGTGTCAGACTTTATTTTTGGGGGCTCCAAAACCACTGCAGCCATGAAATTAAAAGATGCTTCCTCCTTGAAAGGAAAGTTATGACCAACCTAGATAGCATATTAAAAAGCAGAGACATTACTTTGCTAAAAAATGTCCATCTAATGAAGGCTATGGTTTTTCCAATGGTCATGTGTGGATGCGAGAGTTGGACTGTGAAGAAAGCTGAGCACTGAAGAATTGGTGCTTTTGAACTGTGGTGTTGGAGAAGACTCTTGAGAGTCCCTGGACTGCAAAGAGATCCAACCAGTTCATTCTGAAGGAGATCAGTCCTGGGTGTTCTTTGGAAGGAATGATGCTAAAGCTGAAACTCCAGTACTTTGGCCACTTCATGCAAAAAGTTGACTCATTGGAAAAGACTCTGATGCGGGAGGGATTGGGGGCAGGAGGAGAAGGGGATGACAGAGGATGAGATGGCTGGATGGCATCACTGACTCAATGGACACGAGTTTGAGAGAACTCCGGGAGTTGGTGATGGACAGAGAGGCCTGGCCTGCTGCAATTCATGGGGTCGCAAAGAGTCGGACACAACTAAATGATTGAACTGAACTGAACTGATGGGGGGGGTTGCTTTTTTATTTACCAATTTATTAATCTATATTATGGTCCTGTAGAGGCAGAAGGAGCCTGATCCAGGTTTGGTTCACTGTCCTGGATGATGATACCACATATACTTCAAAAGAATATGAGTTTACTACTAACATAAACTTAGGTCTCCAGGAAGCCAGGGCATTCCTCTCAAGCAGGTCAAAATGGTTTGAGAGAGCAAGGGACAGAGGCAGACCTGGGCTGATCATGGTTAGGAGGTGGGGCCAGGCTGAGAGCACCCACCTTGCAGTGGCCTTGTGGTTTGAATCTCCCACTGGCACCAAAGGAAGAACTGCCCAGGATTTCTCACCACATGTCCAGAGGTGAGGCACAAGAGGGAGGGGTGAGACTTAAAAGCTATCAGACATCAGACATCAAAAAAAAAAAAAAGGAGTCAAACTCATTACAACCCACTACAGGGAAGGCAATGGCAACTCACTCTAGTACTCTTGCCTGGAAAAATCCCACGGACGGAGGAGCCTGGTAGGTTGCAGTCCACGGGGTCACTAAAAGTTGGACATGACTGAGCGACTTCACTTTCACTTTTCACTTTCATGCATTGGAGCAGGAAATGGCAACCCACTCCTGTGTTCTTGCCTGGAGAATCCCAGGGACGGGGGAGCCTGGTGGGCTGCCGTCTCTGGGGTCGCACAGAGTCGGACATGACTGAGTGACTTAGCAGCAGCAGCATAGGGACACATGCTGCCTTTGCTTTGGTTAACTCACATTTGAACCTCTTCCTAGGTTTGGAGAATCCACCGTCTTAGGCATCTTGTATAGAAATAGGGACCTGCCTTCTAGCCCCAGGAGCCAAAAAGTCCCAGACACTGGCACTCTCTGAAGCCTGGAAGCTTGAATGTAGGTATGTAATCAAAGCTAATTCAAACAGGAAACAAGTTTCATTCAGAGGTCTTGGTTAACGTCCAGCACTGGCAAAAGCAGAAACACCAGTCGTGGTGACCTGCTGTGGGGGCTGTGGTGCCCTGACCAAAGTCTTTTCAAGATGTAAAATTAGCTACAGTCATGGCATCCGGCCTCCCTTTGTTCCTACCTATAAGTTTGGTTCTTCAGGCCTCCCATCTGTGAGCCGGATAACATCTTCCCACAAATTCTTTTCTGTTCAGCCACCTGAAGTCAGTTTCTGTTGTTTGAAATGAAGAGTCCTGACTGGTCACACACACATGTGAGGCATTCACATGCAGGCGTATGTGCACACTCCGAGCAGGGATAATGCCCTACAGAGTGAACATGACGATAGGCCAAGGAAATAAGTCGCCTAACTTTGGCTTGACAATAAGTCTTTGGTATGGTGCTCAATAACTGCAGTGGCTGTTAGAAATATTTTCTGAAAAGGAAGTATATAAATAGAAAATTATAAGCCCTCAATTTTAGATTCAGCAGTTTTAAAAACCTATTTTGCATTAAGACCATTGATCACAAGTTATAATTGTATATTAGTGAGAAATCTTTAGAGAACCACAAGGTGGATGATGCAAGTATTTGAGAATGCAAAGTACTGGTTGTGTGAATATCCTGAAAGAGGTACATATAAACATCACATGTACCTCGGCAATATAAAAATTGAGTGTGTAGGCAGTTTATTCGCCGATAATGATCAGAACTTCTCCTGTGACAGTCTGCTCTTTAAGTACATGTTTTATTTCATTTCTTATAGAATAGAATTCTTAACCTTGAGGCTACAATTACTGCAAAAATGCTTTATATATCTGTTATTGGATATTGAATTTACTCTCTGTATGTTGTTAGAGAACACATTTCTTAGACTATGTTTGTTGTAGCAAATTGAATTTAACTATCTAAGTTAAATGTACACATCAGCTCTGTGATGATTTTCTCATTAAAAAGGACTGTGCTAACTTTATGTTCTACAAAAATATAAATGTCTTGAAGTTACTGCCTAGTCAAAGAGCAAACTTGTCTCAACTTAATCCTTCATGCAATTTCAGAAAACAAAGCTTGTGGTTCTAAAAGACTTATTTATAAAAGCAACAAGAAGCTTCTTTCAGTCACAGAAGAAAATGGATGTCATTGTCTTCTAAATTATGAACAGTGAAAAGTTAAACATATCCATGCATATAGATATAACCGCAATGATATTGCGCTATCTAGGTTTGTTATAGTTTTCCTTCCAAGGAGCAAGCGTATTTTAATTTCATGGCTGTCTTTCTCCTAGAGACACAGAAAGGTATATTATACCCAGGGGCAGAGGACTTTTATTCAGAGAGAGCCCCTGTGGACCTGCCTGAAGATTTCCTCAGCCGGGCCAAGGAAGATTCCACATCAGTATGCATGAGTAGATTACCCAAGCTGGGGACCAAAGGAGAGCATGGATGAAATTTACTAAAGATTGCCAGCATCACAGAATTGAGAGCATGCGGAATGAATATTTGCAATCTATTCAGTTACTGCCTTCTGCAGCAAGCATTGGGCATTCCTGGAGACAAACACATGCTGGATTCGACATCATCCATGATTGAGTGGAGATAAAACCAAGAAGGAAACCCTTTTCTCTCCAACACTGGACTATTAACAACATGCTTTCAAATTTTTCAGGGACCTAGTTATTATCCCAAAACTTATATATGAATGTCCATAACAGCATTATTCATAGTACTTAAAAGTAGAAACAATCCAAAGGTCCATCAATTGGAGATAAGCAAAATGTGGTATATCCAAACAATGGAATATTATTCAGCAATAAAAATCAAGGAAGTACAGATTGAGGCTATAACATAGATGAATATTAAAAACATTGCATTAATCTGAAGAAGCCAGACATGAAAGGCTATATACTGTATGATTCCATTTATATGAAATGCCCAGAAAGGTAAATCCATAGAGTCAGAAAGTAGATTTGTGGTTGCCAGAGACTGGGTATATTGGTGGAAAAAGGGAGATTGCAAGTGGTGATGACATTTCTTTTTAGAGTGATGAAGATGCTCTAAAATTGATTACGGTGCTGGTTGCACAGCTCTGTAAATATTATAAACATCATTTTATTTTACACTTTAATAGATGAATTGTATGGGATGTAAATTACATCCCAATATATATTATTGTAAAATTATTTTAAAAAAGAATCTTGATGGGGGTTAGAGGGAACTCTGGGGAGGAAGGACATGGTGAGGGGCTGATTAGAATTAATCATAAACTGGAAATAATTGTTATTATTTAATCAGCTTTAAAAAGCACCTAAAAGAGATTTAATATGTTTTACAGTCATCAGCAACAGGAGCTGGTCATGTACTGGTTCTTTTGGAAGGCTGACTTTGTGATACAAAAGCCAAATATTTTGTTTAAAGATAGAGAGTTGAGTTAGATAACAAAAAAAGGCGGTAGTCTTACCAAATTCTCTGGAAATAAGGAATTTTTAGAATCTCATGTTAAAACCAGATTTGTTTAGCAAGATGTGTGTGTGTGTGTGTGTGTGTGCGTGCGCGTGTGTGTGTGCGTGTGTAGTAATCAGAGAATGAAGGTGTACAGAAAGAAAAGGTGGGTAGAAGATTAAGTATTTCAAACAGGCTTTCAATATAGCTCAATCTTGAATTAATTAGGCAATTGAGAAAATCTAATTTCCTTCTTCCCTTTTTCCCTTTATTTTTTTCCTCTTCTCCCTTTGAATTTACCACTAGAAAAGACAATTCAGGACCAGCACTCCAATAGTTTGAGCCTGTATGACCTCTCCTCTCTCTTGCCTTCTCTGTGAGGTAATTTCAACCTATCAGATTTCTTGAAATCTTCTTTGTGTCTTCACACTCAAGAACACCATCAGCAAAATCACTCGTTCTTCATTTAATCTGGAAAACCACAAAAACTCCACTTGAATGTTCTTTCCCAGTTAGAAACTCATCAGCAGAAAATATGCCATTCCTCAGCTCAGGTCCAACTCTTATTGTACAATCCTGAGATGCTGCTGCTCTGGGACATAAGTGGCAGTGCCAAAAGGAGCACTAAAAATTCATATGCATGATCTCCCAGAGTTGGGGAGTCATTTCAGAGAGACTTCAGGAATGGAACTGCACAACAGTGCTGGGGGAAGGGAGGAAAAGAGGCTCCTTCTTTTCAGGCCCTTTGTCCAAAAAGATGACAAGAAAATGAACAGACACGGTGTCAATTCTGAAAAGAAGTTACATGGCTGGAGAGCATGACAGGCAAGAAGAAGCAGAGGCTCTAACCAAGAAGAGACCCTTTGTTCTCAACAACAATCCTTTCTATCCCCTGAAAATTCATCTTAAGTGTCAACAAGAAGTCATCCTAAGTCTCCTGTTTAAATATGTCCTAGTCAGAATTCTTTTCTGCTGGGCATCTTGGAACATCTAACATGAGTAGTTTTGTTTTATATTAAGTACCAGGGACGGGGGAGCCTGGTAGGCTGCTGTCTATGGGGTCGCATGGAGTCAGACACGACTGAAGCGACTTAGCAGCAGCAACATGTTAATAGGTTTCCCTTTAAAATCTTAAAATGTTGAGACACCTAAAATGGATTGGAAACCATGGTAGGAGAAGGAAAAGAGTAAGTATGTAGTTTTTCTTAATCCCAGATGTTTTTGACCTTAGAATCCATATTCTTCTAGAATACTGATTAAATTCACGTGGAAGTCTAGTGTTTCAAGACATGAAGCTTAGAAAGTATTGATAAATATCAAACTCCCATGGTAAAAACTGATAGTCGCTCAGTCATGTCCAACTCTTTGTGACCCCATGAGTTGCAGCCCACCAGGCACCTCTGTCCATGAGAATCTCCAGGCAAGAATACTGGGTTGCCATGCCTTTCTCTAGGGGATCTTCCCTACCCAGGGGTGGAACCTGAGTAACCCACATTGCAGGCAGATTCTTTACTGTCTGAGCCACCAGGCAAGTCAGCCCATGTAAACAGTAAGCCAAAAAGTTGACTGCATTCCTTTCCCAAAGAGTGTCTCTTGGAATTTTAGTCATGCATACTATCCCTCTATTGATATTCCATAGAGGAATTCCATGCTTAAGCAGATTTTGGGAAAAGTGCCCTTGCTAGAAATTATTTGATTTTTTTTATTCTCCTCAACCCTTACAGATTAATTTATATCACTTTCTCTTTGCCTCCAGGCATTATTTTATCTGACGGAAAGGGCTTTAATATTTGCTTAAGTGAAATAATCACACATATTTGAGAATGTTACAATTAATTTCTAGTCTAAGGTATGTCAGCATCAAATTAGATGATAAGCCTGCCCCAACCTTTTTTTATAATTGAAATAACCTTTATTTCCACTGGTTGCAGGAGAAGTTTCACATATGATTCATCCCTGGAGCTCCTCTCCTGCAATAACACCTTGAATACAGAAGATATGCAAGAAATTTTTGTTAAATCAAAGAACCAAAGATAATAAAAAAGCCACAGCTGACCACAAAATATAGACCTAGGTGGAAGATAGGTTTAACATATTTTTCCTGATAATCTATAGTAGCCATCAGACCTCTGCCACTCATGACTGTGTCCAGGCACTTTTAAAAGCCACAATACGGTCTGCCAGTTTCTAATAGGTATATATTCTACATATACCTGGAGAAAACGAGCAAAACCCTTTGACTGAGATTAAATGATGTCCAGAGGCCAAAATCAAACTTCTGGGATATTGTCCAAGGAAGCCCTAGCATGCAGGATTTTAGCCTTGAGGACTGGCCCTAATATCTCCACCGTGGAGATAACTGATCCCTCACCCAGTGAGCAGACATTCCTAGAAGGATGATGTTTGTAGCAAAGGACTGCCCCAAGCATTTTATAGCTTCCATGGTGGTTTCAACAAGAAGCTAAAGAAGCTGGCACTAATGGTCAAGTATTATCTGCTTCTCTGCACCATCTTTGTGCTAAGAAAGCTACTCTACTCAACATGGTAAACTTCTAGAAGTTACACCTACTGTATCACCGTCCCTCAGTGTAATTTGCCATTCCACTGCTCAAATATGGCTGTGAATATGGCAGTTCACCAGATTGGTGGTTATCCGGCCCAGGAGTCAAAATTATCCCAGTGTGTCATGATTCCTGGTATTTTGAGCTATTAAGTTGTTGAGAAGGAAGATAAGGCAAGTGTTGATCAATTCCTTCACAAATTCCTGTACTCATTTGTTCACTCAGCAACATTTATTGAATGCCTAGTATGTCCCAGGAGACGGCAATGGCACCTCACTCCAGTACTCTTGCCTGAAAAATCCCATGGATGGCGGAGCCCGGAAGGCTGCAGTCACGGGGTCGCTGAGGGTTGGACATGACTAAGCGACTTCACTTTCCCTTTTCACTTTCATGCATTGGAGAAGGAAATGGCAACCCACTCCAGTGTTCTTGCCTGGAGAATCCCAGGGACAGGGGAGCCTGGTGGGCTGCTGTCTGTGGGGTTGCACAGAGTCGGACATGATTGAAGCGACTTAGCAGCAGCAGCAGCAGCAGCAGCAGCAGCAGCAGTATGTCCCAAGAACTGCTAAGTTGATTCCTTAATTTAAATATGACCAACTCACACAAACCTTAGCTTCTACATGTGCTTACATTTTGCATCTGGAAGTTACATAGTTTTGGCCAGTCACTGTCTCTGCTATTCCTTGTTCCTTACATTTCTGGTTTCTTTTCCCAACTTTGACTCCATACCTCAGCTTTTACTCTCTTTCTAGCTAGTTGGTTTACATATCAAAAGGTTTCTCTGGAAAAATAGAATCAAGAGGAGATCAGTATGAATGCTTATTTTAAGGAACTGGCTCACATGATTATGAGTGCTGATGAGTTTGAAATTTAACCAGCACACTGGAAACTCAGGTAAGATTTGAAGTTCTAGTGTTGATTTTGAAATCTATAGGACAGGCCAGCAGACTGGAAATTCAGGGAGAGTAGCTGTTGCAGTCTTGAGTCTGAAAGTTGTAAGAAAGAGCAGCAAGGTAGAAATTCAGAAGATTTCCATGTTACTGTCTTGGGGCAGAGCCCCTTCTTAGATAGGAAATCTATTTATGTTCTTGAGGCTTTCAACTGATGGGATGAGGCCCAGAGACATAATCAAGGTCATTCTCCTTTACTTAAAGTAAATTTACTGAAGATGTTAATTACAACTATAAAATGCCTTCATAAAAACATCTTGACTAATATTTGACTACACTGGGTACCATAGCCTTGCTAAATTAATACACAACATTTAAGCAACACAGCTTGATATCCTGGATTTTGTCTTATTTTCCTTTGGTGAACATGTAGGATTTGACTTTCAGTTCCTGCATATCAGTTCTGTATCTTTGAACTACTAACTACAACAGGTTTGTGGGTTGAGAGGGAATCTAAAAATGGGAATGCATATATGGAAGAGATTTGGACCCAACCCTTGAGGAACTTCTGCTGTTGGTAAAGAAACATTATTTAGAATACTGTATTTGATCATAAGCCTAAGTCTCTATAACAGGTATGTATGTGTAAAATGATAGAATTCCACACAGTGGAATGAGGGATTAGTTCCATCTACTAGAGGCAAATTGTAGAAGTGTTAGTTGTTTAGTCATGTCTCACTCTGTATGACCCTATGGATTGTAGCCGGCCAGGCTCCTTTGTCCATAGAATTTTCCAGGCAAGAATACTGGAGTGGGTTGCCATTCTCTTCTCCAGGGTATCTTCCCGAGCCAGGGCTCAAATCAGGGTGATCCATTCGAATCTCCAACAGGCGGATTCTTTTGCCATCTGGGCCACCAGGGAAGCCTGGTGGAGGGAAGACAGGAGGGAATTCACAAAGTCAAAATGCTCTATCTTGAGGAAGAATACAATGACTTGTGGTGGGAAAATGGCAAGAGAACACTCTGGGTAGAGGAAACTGAAAGAATAAAGCCTGGGTGGAATACTATGGAGTCTAGTTGCTCATTTACCTGGAGAGAGGGAGGAGCAAGTAAAATGATCAGAAAGAAGATGGGAAAAGAAGATTGGGAACAGCATGAAAGGACTTTAGCTGTCATAATTAGTGGCTGTCACTTTAGCCTATCGACACCAAGACAAAAACAACACAAGATACAGATAGACTGGGAGGTTCCCATTCATAGGGACTTAGAAGATAAGGGGTAACTGTCTCAGAAAGATGATATGGTGAAAGATAAAGAGGCAGCCTTGCCAAAGGGCTGCGTCATCTGATTTTGTCGGAGAAACTTCATCACCGCATTGTCAGAATTAGATACTTGTATCAGCTAGCACCTTCCCACAGGAACCCTATTCTCTTTCACCAGGAGGACAGAGGCAGCTCACCCAATTTGTAGCTTGTCATCTGCTGGGATTTGCAGCTTCACCTGATCCACAGCCTCATTAACATTATGTGCAAAGGCCTTGGGATTTTTATAACTTGGTGTAAACTTTGTGACTGCTCGGGAGGTGAGCTTGAGTTTGTGAGCTGCCCCTGACTTATCCACCCTCTATGAAACCTTTAGCTAATCAACTCAGCTTATAAAAAGGAAAATGACTTTTTCCTTTCAATTATAAAAAAGAGGGAGGTGTTTATTCACCATATGACTTGGTCCCAATTGTAGCTTAGATGAAAATCAGTTGTAATTTTCTCAGATATATATGGTTATATAACTCAAGCAAATATGAAATAAATTTTCCTGAGATGAAGTAATGCCTAAAGGCTAGAATCAAGGCCAATGTCAAGTGAGGTTTTATGTTGCCTACTTCAGGGGTCACCATAGAGCATGTTCCATAACGTGAGCTTCAGGAGGTTGATCCTGAGGGCCAAGTACATGTGGAACAGTGATCTGTAGAAGGGAGGGGGTCACCCATGTGTAACCTGTTCCCTTGTTCTGACAGTTCAGAGTATGGATGAGGCAACTAGTTCATAAACTTATGCTAAGTATGGAAGACTTTGAATCATTGAGATGCCTTAAGACATTATTATTTCTCAACTTTTTTTCAAAGGACCTTAGAATGGAGGAATTACCATTCTGCTTTCTCCCAACATGGAATCTCTCTCCTTCACCTCTCTCTCTCCACTTCCTTTGACCAATAACAGAGGAAAAAACATATAGGTGAGTAGTACCCAGTCTACAAAACACTGTGTGTTTACCACACTGTTCATAGGGTACCTAATTCAATGAGAGAGCCCACATCTTTAAATGGGGTTCAAGAGCATGGGTGGAAGAATAAAGATTCACTCTAAGTCTTCTGACAGTAAAGTCCAGTTATTTCCATGCAATATTCCCACCCTTAGAAGGGCAAGATACTTAAGAGAAAACGGATCAGTTGTAATTACTTCAAATAACAGTGCCTTTTCAATTCCTCAAACAATATGGTGAGTGCTAAGCTAAGAATAGTTAAGAAGATGAAGAGGAAGCAGTGTGAACCCAAGACTATGCAATACATAGAAAAGGCCCTGACAGGGAAACTCTTTTATGTGCTTAATTTCGTAACATGCAGTAGCACAAGCATCCCCTAGCCCTCCCACTTTCAACTCCTCTATAGCTAGAACTCTCTTCAGCTTCTGTCTATCTTCTTTTTGTGGGATACTTTCACAAGTGACGTCCCTTGTAGCTCAGCTGGTAAAGAGTCTGCCCGCAATGCCGGAGACCTGGGTTTGATCCCTGGGTTGGGAAGATCCCTTGGAGAAGGGAAGGCTATCCATTCCAGTATTCTGTCCTGGAGAATTCCATGGACTGTATGGTCCATGGGATCTCAAAGAGTCAGACACGACTGAGTTACTTTCACTTCACTTCACAAGTGACTTGCTGAATACAGAGCTGCCCACAGGGCATGTTTCATATTGAAAAGTGTACCATTTACCTCACTACTATCAAAAGCTTCCGTTGGTCCTCTATGCCTCATTTAGTATTCAAAAGTAAGAGAAATGAAAGTTTAGTAATACCAATCCTACCCCTGAGAAATTATTTCAACCAGCCAATTAGATACACAGTTTCTTTACTAAAAATTATTTCTACTTACAATAGTCTCCAGAACAGTCTTTATCTTTACCAGGTATGCATTGGAGAAGGAAATGGCAACCACTCCAGTGTTCTTGCCTGGAGAATCCCAGGGAGGGGGCAGCCTCCTGAGCTTCCATCTCTGGGGTCGCACAGAGTCAGACATGACTGAAGCGAATTAGCAGCAGCAGCAGCAGGTACCTATTTAGGCATAGCTTTCCCTCAGAAAGCGATGTCGTTCAGTCGTGTCCAACTCTTTGCAACCCTATGGACTGTAGCCCGCCAGGCTCCTCCATTCATGGGATTTTCCAGTCAAGAATACTGGAGTGGGTTGCCATGTCTGTTTCCAGGGGATCTTCACAACTCAGGATGGAAACCAGTCTCTTGCATTGCAGGAAGACTGTACCATCTGAGCCACCAGGAAAGTTCTCCCCAGAAGGCAGTATGTAAAACCTTCCAGGAAATTGCAGCTAGCTGCATTAGACCTTCACACTAGAATGGTCAATGAATGACACTTTTGGATATCTACACCCTTGTTTAATTCTATATCACATTGACTCTAAGTAGGGAAAACCACTAGACCTTTCAGGTATGACCTAATTCAAACCCGTAAATATTATACAGTAGAAGTAAGAAATAGATTTAAGGGACTAGATCTGATAGACAGAGTGCCTGATGAATTATGGACAGAGGTTCATGACACTGTACAGGAGACAGGGAGCAAGACCATCCCCAAGAAAAAGAAATACAAAAAGGCAAAATGGTTGTCTGAGGAGGCCTTACAAACAGCTGTGAAAAGGAGAAGCAAAAACCAAAGGAGAAAGAGAAACATGTACCCATTTAAATGCAAAGTTCAAAAGAATAGCAAGGAGAGATAAGAAAGCCTTCCTCAGCGGTCAATGGAAAGAAATAGAGGAAAACAAAAGAATGGGAAAGACTAGAGATCTCTTCAAGAAAATCAGAGATACCAAGGGATTAGTTCATGCAAAGATGGGCTCAATAAAGGACAGAAATGGTAAGGACCTAACAGAAGCAGAAGATATTAAGAAGAGGTGGCAACAATACACAGAACTGTACAAAAAAGATCTTCATGACCCACATAATATGATGGTGTAATCACTCACCTAGAGTGTCCAGACATTCTGGAATCCTTAGGAAGCATTACTATGAACAAAGCTAGTGGAGGTGATGGAATTCCAGTTGAGCTATTTCAAATCCTAAAAGATGATGCTGTGAAAGTGCTGCACTCAATATGCCAGCAAATTAGGCCAAACTCAGCAGTGGCCACAGGACTGGAAAAGGTCAATTTTCATTCCAATCCCAAAGAAAGGCAATGCCAAAGAATGCTCAAGTTCAGTTCAGATCAGTTGCTCAGTCGTGTCCGACTCTTTGTGACCCCATGAATTACAGCACGCCAGGCCTCCCTTTACATCACCAACTCCTGGAGTTCACTCAGACTCATGTCCATCGAGTCAGTGATGCCATCCAGCCATCTCATCCTCGGTCTTCCCCTTCTCCTCCTGCCCCCAATGCCTCCCAGCATCAAAGTCTTTTCCAATGAGTCAACTCTTCACATGAGGTGGCCAAAGTACTGGAGCTTCAGCTTTAGCATCATTCCTTCCAAAGAACACCCAGGGCTGATCTCCTCTTAAGGAGAGGAGATGGACTGGTTGGATCTCCTTTCAGTCCCATGGACTCTCAAGAGTCTTCTCCAACACCACAGTTCAAAAGCATCAATTCTTCAGCGCTCTGCCTTCTTCACAGTCCAACTCTCACATCCATACATGACTACTGGAAAAACCATAGCCTTGACTAGATGGACCTTCTTCGGCAAAGTAATGTCTCTGCTTTTGAATATGCTATCTAGGTTCGTCTTAACTTTTCTTCCAAGGAGTCTTTTAATTTCATGGCTGCAGTCACCATCTGCAGTAATTTTGGATCCCCCCAAAAAACAAAGTCTGACACTGTTTCCACTGTTTCTCCATCTGTTTCCCATGAAGTGATGGGACCAGATGCCATGATCTTCATTTTCTGAATGTTGAGCTTTAAGCCAACTTTTTCACTCTCCTCTTTTACTTTCATCAAGAGGCTTTTTAGTTCCTCTTCACTTTCTGCCATAAGGGTGGTGTCATCTGCACATCTGAGGTTATTGATATTGCTCCCGGCAATCTTGATTCCAGCTTGTGTTTCTTCCAGTCCAGCATTTCTCATGATGTACTCTGCATATAAGAATGCTCAAACTACTGTACAATTGCACTCATCTCACACATTAGTAAAGTAATGCTCAAAATTCCCCAATCCAGGCTTCCACAATACGTGAACTGTGAACTTCTTGATCTTTAAGCTGGTTTTAGAAAAGGCAGAGGAACCAGAGATNCTCTGCATATAAGAATGCTCAAACTACTGTACAATTGCACTCATCTCACACATTAGTAAAGTAATGCTCAAAATTCCCCAATCCAGGCTTCCACAATACGTGAACTGTGAACTTCTTGATCTTTAAGCTGGTTTTAGAAAAGGCAGAGGAACCAGAGATCAAATTGCCACCATCCTCTGGATCATGGAAAAAGCAAGAGAGTTCTAGAAAAACATCTATTTCTGCTTGATTGCCTATGCCAAAGCCTTTGATTATGTGGATCACAATAAACTGTGGAAAATTCTGAAAGAGATGGGAATATCAGACCACCTAACCTGCCTCTTGAGAAATCTGTATGCAGGCCAGGAAACAACAGTTAGAACTGGACATGGAACAACAGACCGGTTCCAAATAGGAAAAGGAGTACGTCAAGGCTGTATATTGTCACCCTGCTTATTTAACTTATATGCAGAGTATGTCATGAGAAATGCTGGGCTGGATGAAGCACAAACTGGAATCAAGATTGCTGGGATAAATGTCAGTAAACTTGACACCATCATTATGGCAGAAAGTGAAGAAAAACTAAAGAGCCTCTTGATGAAAGTGAAAGAGGAGAGTGAAAAAGTTGGCTTAAAGCTCAACATTCAGAAAATGAAGATCATGGCATTTGGTCCCATCACTTCATACCAACTAGATGGCGAGACAGGGAAACAGTGGCTGACTTTAATTTTAAGGGCTCCAAAATCACTGCAGATGGTTACTGCGGCTATGAAATTAAAAGAGGCTTACCCTTGGAAGAAAAGTTACGACCAACCTAGACAGCATATTAAAAGTCATAGACATTACTTTGCCAACAAAGTTCCATCCAGTCAGTCAAGGCTATGGTTTTTCCAGTAGTCATGTATGGATGTGAGAGTTGGACTATAAACAAATATGAGTGCCAAAGAATCGATGCTTTTGAACTGTGATGTTGAAGAAGACTCTTCAGAGTTCCTTGGAGTGCAAGGAGATCCAACCAGTCCATCCTAAAGGAAATCACTCCTGAATAGCCATTGAAAGGACTGATGTTGAAGCTGAAACTCCAATACTTTGGCCACCTGATGTGAAGAACTGACTCATTAGAAAAGACCCTGATGCTGGGAAAGATTGAAGGCAGGAAGAGAAGGGGAAGGCAGAGGATGAGATGGTTGGATGGCATCAGCAACTCAATGGACATAATTCTGAGTAAACTCAGGGAGTTGGTGATGGACTGGGAGGCCTGGCGTGCTGCAGTCCATGGGGTCTCAAAGAGTCAGACATGACTGAGCGACTGAACTGAACTGAATCGATGCTTTTGAACTGTGATGTTGAAGAAGACTCTTCAGAGTTCCTTGGAGTGCAAGGAGATCCAACCAGTCCATCCTAAAGGAAATCACTCCTGAATAGCCATTGAAAGGACTGATGTTGAAGCTGAAACTCCAATACTTTGGCCACCTGATGTGAAGAACTGACTCATTAGAAAAGACCCTGATGCTGGGAAAGATTGAAGGCAGGAAGAGAAGGGGAAGGCAGAGGATGAGATGGTTGGATGGCATCAGCAACTCAATGGACATAATTCTGAGTAAACTCAGGGAGTTGGTGATGGACTGGGAGGCCTGGCGTGCTGCAGTCCATGGGGTCTCAAAGAGTCAGACATGACTGAGCGACTGAACTGAACTGAAGATTGACTCTGATCTTGGTCACATGACTTGCCACAGCCAACTGAGCAACAGTAAATATAAGGTCTGACAGTGATTTATCATTGTGGCTTAGCCTCTCAGAACACGGCTATTGCAATGTGAAGAAACTGTCTAAATTTAAAGATGAAATATCAAATGAAGATAAAATTCCAACATTAATTGACTTTTTCAGTGAAGCAGAATTCAGGATAGGATTAGATGTCAACACATTTATTGAGGGAAAACACCACAGGGAATAGAGGAGGGGGATAGCAATCAGAAGAGTCATCATGATGTTTTACAGGTCTGGCCTTTGTAGGAGAGGAGGAAGGAAGGGTACTAGGTAGGCTAAATGTGATTCCAAGAAAGTCTTAACTATGAAGATACAGACTCCTGGGCCCAAAGTGGCCTGTCACACAGAAGTAGGCCTGCCTTCCTGTGCCTTCCATGCTTACTCACTGGCCCTTGGGAAATGTGGTCTCCATGTGAACAGGCAAGTGGACACAGAGCCAGGAGCTGGGCCTGGGGGTCAATAGCCCTTCCCCAAGCAGGAGGTCCTAGTAACCTATTGTCAGGGCCACCTCAACAGATCTAGAATTTCACATTACTCAGTTTCCACTGCCAGAGAAAGACTAATGTGTGCCCCATAAGTTTGGTTGAAATATTTCAGTGGAAGGATCTAAATGGCCCAGCTTGATGTGCAACCAACACCTGGTCTAACTGGCTCTATCCAGAGAGGCAGTGTCATATGTGGTCACAGAGACATGTCACAGACAGTCCATCCTATGTGTTGGTGAGACAGCTCCTAGAGGGGGATGCATTGTGAGCCAACCAGTCATCAGCGCTGGGAGGAAGAGGAAGATTCAGCCAGAGGACTGTAGCTCACACCACCCATTTTATAAGATCAGGATTGTAAAGATGGTCCCTTCAGTCCATGAGCTTCCATCTGTGACAGCAGTCCTCGAAGCCTTCCTCACCTCCCAACTCAGAATAAATTCCTTCTCCTCTAAGTGCATAGCATTTCTCCCTTATTACACTATGCTTTATATGAGGATTAAATGAGTCAACACATTTAAGGGGCTTAGAAGAGAAAGGGACCTCAGGTCAGTAAGTGTTCAAGTAGTGTTAGCTCCAACTATCATTATTACTATTGTTAAATTCAGTGGGATCTGTACCCATCTCCTTCACTAGATTGTATATCTCTTACAACCAGGGACTACATCTTGGACATTTTAGCACATTGCAAGCAAATCAGTCTTCCAGGAATGCCTGGTGAATTGAATTGAATCTACTTTCAAGATCTCTAAGGATAGAGCCTCTGAAAACCTGGAGAGCCCCATGATACCACAATGTGTGAGCAGTTGTTCCATGGTCAGATCTTAATTATCCATGTGTAGAGCCTTCACTTGGATTAGCCACAACACATGTTTAATCCCCTGTCACCAAAATGCTTCTGAGACTCTGCCCTGAAAAAGATCGGTTGGGACTGGAAAAGTAATTTTAGTAATTAGCCTATGCAGAACCTGATCAAAAGGTTAATTTTCTACTCTCCAAAGCACACAGCACAGACAGAAATGATATTCAGATTCTCTACCCTTATCTCTCTGTTACATTATTATGAATGATTGAGAGGTTCCTAAAAAAAAAAAAATCACAATTATTGTGCTAGAATCAATGAAAATACTAGAAGCGATGGTCTCTAGGTGGTAGGATTAGGCAATTTTTTTTTTCACTTTATATATATATATATATATATATATATTTTAAATGAGGATGTTCTCTTAGTATAACAAGAATGTTCTCTCCTTCCCTTACCTACCTAATCACTGTTTAACTGTTTTAGAGTAAATTTCATGGTAATGATAAAAATTTCATTTGTCAAAATGCTGAGTCTCAACTTTCTCACTTGTAAAGTAGAATAATTCCCTTAAATAGTGGCATGGGAAACACATAGCACAGCACACAGTTCATGTTCTTAAAATGTTGTAACTTATTTTTTAACCAAGATTTTGTGCTTGTGAGGAGCACACACCTCAATAGAGGATATCCATGCATGTTAAATATTAAATTGGTAATAGAGATCCTCACATGATATATTTAAATGGTGCTATAGCACACAGTCTTTTTCTGAGGTATTTTTGTCATAAATGTAGTGTCTGAACACATGATACACATAACTCAGACTTACTGCTGAAAAGTTTGATTCTTCATCTAAATAAACACATTAAAAAAACACATTTTTGAGGCAATTGCAAAAAAAAGTTTTTCCCCATGTATATTTGTCCTTACCCTTTGCTTTCTTTCTTAATTTATTAAGGTAAGGTTGACATACCTCAAAAGTTGTACATATTTAATATGCAATATGATGAGTTTGAAGATGAGTATGTATCCATCAATATATGAAAACCATCAATATAATCTATTCCATAAATATATCCATTGCCTCCTTTTAAAAGTTTCCTCCTGCCTTCTTTATGCTTCCTGAAGAGTACAGAAAGTAACCCTCCAAGGCTTGTAGATTTGGAGTGCTATAGAGACAACAATTGTATCTGTAAGGAGACTAATAATAAAAGAGAAACTAGTAAACAAATACCTCAAATCAGAGAAAGTGCTTTAAGTAATGCAAGAGTGCTAAGGTATTCAACAAATAGAAATTAGAAACTTTTAGAAGAGCACAGTTATAGGAGCTTCCAAAAACAGTAATAGCAATGACGATCAACATCCAACATGAACAAATATTTGCTGAGTAATTGCCATGTGCTGTGAGCTGAGTCAAGTGTCATGTGCTGATTCTGCATGCATCATTTTACAAGAGCCCAACGAAGTATGGTCATGTCCTTTTGCAGATGCAAATACTTAAGTTTTGAAAGGTTAAATGATGCCCTTCAGCTCATGAAACTAGTAAATATCGTGGCCGATTTGTCTGGTTGGGGAACCTCTGCACCAAACCAACTAGTGTGAGGTAGAAGAACTGCATAGACCGTGGAGGCCTATAGATATCCTTGGCTTTGGATACAAGAATGGGCCCATAGAGAAGGCTGAGTATCTCAAACCATAGAGGAGAGACAGGTTTTGTATGGAATCATACAGTAAACTTCTAGTAACGATGCATGATCAAGGTAGCTATTTCTGTAAGAAATTTAAAAGACAGTGAAAGTCTCTCATAGGAAGGAACTGCAGCAGGAGGATCCAGGGTTGGGGAGCAGCTATGTATGTGAAATCTGTTTATGCTTAGTTTATTAGGGGTGATTTGAAGGAAGTATTAATTTTCTAGGACTGCCATAACAAATACCTCAGAATAAGCGACTTTAGGAAATTTACATTTTCTCAGAGTTCTAGAGACTGGAAGTCCATGATAACGGTGCTGGCAGGGCAGGTTTCGTCTCAGGGGCATGATGAAGGATTTGTTCCAGGCCTTTCTCTTTAGCTTACAGACAGTCACCTTCTCCTTGCTTTGTCCCCAACGCTTGTCCCTTTTGCGCCTGGTGTCTCTTCCTCTTCTTATAAGGATACCAGTGATACTGTATGAGGGCCCTCCTAAAAGACCCTACGACCAAATATAGTTACATTCTGAAGTACTGGGGGCTGGGATCTCAATGCATGAACTTGGGAGGTACATGAGTTAGCCCCATTATATTGTCTGATAGAAATAACTAGGAGGAGGGCGCATTAGATCTGTGTAAGACATGCCCTGTGCATCTCCAGCTGTGAAAGGCAGCAGCTACTGGGGGTCGCCATCCCAGGGGGCTGCATTCAAATACGCCCCTGTCATATCCCTTCTGTCCACTGCAAATCTACTGTGAGGTGATGTTCTCTGTCAAACAAAACTCCTTACAACACTTGAAGGCATGTAGTGAGAACAAGTTGTCCGGTAGAGAACAGTGTCTGTGTTCAATACTGGTAGGGCTCAGGGCAAGTGAATATGACGGTATGACCCCTCCATCCTCCTTACCGAGCCAGCATGAACTGAGGTCTACAAGAAGGTTGTGTTTGAGGAAGCAGAGTGATGTGGCTACAGAATTTCTGTCTGACATCTGATGAAGAGATAGATTGACACTGATCCAGAGTTAGCAAGGAATCCTGGCCCGTTCCGCCCCCTATCTGAATTCACACAGAGATTTACAAGCATGTTTGGCTTCCACATCTTCCCTTTCTGGTTATCTTATACCCTGGGTTCCTTTGAGATAGGTTTTAAGTGGCACATCCATGGAGACAGACTGAAACCGTGGTTGATCCGTTGATCACAGTTGGCAGGTAAAGCTATGCACTGGCCTCTCCCCTTCACCTTTCCAATCTCTCTTTTGCAGATACGCCGCAAAAGAACCTCCAGGGAGGATGATAAAGGGACTCACGTAATGGCTTTAGAATTGGAATTCAGACTTGTAAATGCATGTGTGGAGCATGGGGCAGGAATGGAAGGACATATTAAATGGCAGTTTTCAGCAGAATCTTCTAAAAACCCAAACAGAAATATCATCAACAGGGAAGCTTGATACACTGAAGCAGACTCAGTAACCTTGCAGGTGCCTCAGGCCAATAGTTGTTCCAAGTATTACAGAACTTGAATTGAGCCAAATAGCATCACTCAGATAGTATTTTTTTGTGCTTCAGCAAGAAATAGGCTATGTGTGTCTAACCTTAGTAACTTAGTGAATGCGAAACACTTCATGACCAAGCAATGTTACTTATCAGAACACAACTTTTAGGTTGCAACCTTCCATTCTGAACCCCTAGACAGTCTCTACACTATGACAAATTAGGGCCCAGTGATTGGAATAATTGTCCAAAATTTACATCTAGAGATGCCACTGGAAAATCATGTCTCCCCATGTCTACACAGAACCTCTCTGGGGAATTAATAGCCTAGGGCACTCTATAAGAAATCACTAAATTCAGGCTTCAGGCAAAAGTGAGGTGAAACATTTGTGTGATAACATATCTTGTCATCTGCTGGTAAAGCCTGAGTATGTTGGGACCATAATTAGCAAGAACAGTTTTTCTTCCTTATTTCTATCAGGTGAAAATGTTTCCCATTTCTAAGCTGTTCTTATTTAGTTTGTATTTATCATCAGACATAAACTGTCCATTTGATGCTTGACCTTAAGCCTAGGAGGTTAATTTAAGTCATTAGGACAAGATTATGGCAAAATAAGTACCATCGCACAGAATAGTGCGGAACCCTGAGTCTAGGAAACTAGAGCCCTTTGTAGGACTTCTAAGAATCTAGTAAATGGAAAGAAAGAGTATTTAATACTATGAGGTAACACTCAGGAAGCTGAGCAAGTGCTTGGCACAAGAGAAACACATCATAACCTTTAGTTCTTATGAGTGTTTGTCAGGTGTCCATGCTTCCCTCCTGTTTTTCCAACCACCACAGGATGTCAAGACCTGGGATTCCACTAGCTATTAATACTCAAGATCCTTTGAATGAAACCCATTATTGTCTGCAGTGAAGCTCCCTGGATGCTGGTAAGTGGTGGCATAAGGATTTGAACCCAGGTAGTTTGATGCTGAGATTCACACACTTAAACCATTATCCTATACTGACTGTCCAGCTCAGGCAGCCTCTTCATATCTCAGCTTCTCTAAGTCCTCCTTGATCCTTTCTATCTTATACCTTTCCTCAGCCTGAAGGATAAATAGGGACTGGACGCCATCTCCTTGGAACTCAGCCAGCACAGAGAAGAATATATTAAGTGGCAAACAAATGGTGCAGACAAGCTCCTCAGAGAGAGAATGAAACGGGATTTTTAAGGTCACAGTTTTGTGTAGGTTGTTTTGTTTCCTGCAGGAATTCACAAATGAGCTCTCAGCTCCTCACGTCTGCAAGGAGTTTCTTTCATTCCTGGACTTTCCACAGACTTCTGATTTATAATGTGTGTTCTCTGCAGATTGTCACAGAACAAGAATCTTGCCTAACCAAACATAATGGAGGCACCAGACCTCTGCTGACATTATTGGGGAGCATCAGCTTGCCTGCCATGGGGTATGAACAGTCATCCAGAAAAGAAGAAAATAGCATAAAGGGGTGGCTGACAGATTCTAAAGGGAAGAGCGAACTGTTTTGAATAGCAGTTCTAAGAACGACTTCCTGCCCGGGTTTGTCTGCATTCTGGTTTGTGTGTTGCAGGACTGAGCAGATAAACAGAAGAGGGTATCTGTGCAGTGTTGCAAGTAAGTGGGACTGGATTCTAGCCCTGTCTCTTTGCAACTCTGAGCAAGACCCTGACCTTCTTTAAGACTCACTTCCCTCTTTTCTCAAATTGATATTATAACGTCTGCTATGAAGATCAAAAGATAAGAAAGATGTAAATTGATTTTAATTTATTCATATATTCAAGAAATATGTACTGAGTCCAAATAAGATGCAGTCTCTGTGGTCTGAGATTGTAGGAGGAGACCCGCATGCTAGAATCTGATCTGTTCTCCCTACTCTTTCCATGTCTAAGATGAACCCAATATTGTTTTCTTCCCTGACACTCACAATCAAAGTATTTTACATTTAAGAGAAAAGAGTGAACTAAACCAAAAGGAAAAGCTTTGAAAGGATATATAAAACTACTATTTTTAACCAATTTAAGTATTCTGTTGAAGCCTCTTCTGAAGAATCTAGTGGTCTTGTTGTCAACATCATCTCTGGAGAGAGATCACCATGGTTTAAATCCTACTATGTATTGGCTAAGTAATCTGGGAAAAAATATCTAGTCTCATAAACCTCTTCCCCCACTTAAAGGGAACGCAGATGATATCTATATCACAGAACTGTTCTAAGGATTAAATGAATATATTGATGAGTATAGATGGAAAAGAAAGGAAGCAAAACTTAATGACTCACTCAAAAACCTAAGGCAAAACAAGACCTGAAATATATACATTTATTCAGCATACTGCTGGTTAAATGCCTTAAATTATGTATTTGTGATATGCAAATACATATTGCTCATGTAAGTGTACTCCAAGGGAATCTAACTCCAACTTCAAAAAACATGGCCATGAGAGTAATAATAATTACAATGCTTTGAATGGCCCATTCTTAGTGTTACACTAAGTAATTTACATATATTACTTCATATAAGTCTTTAAAATATCAGTTACAGAGATGTGAATGGACCTAGAGACTATCATACAGAGTGAAGTTAAGTCAGGAAAACAAACATTGCATATTAATGCATATATATGGAATCTAGAAAATGGTACAGATGGGCCTATCTGCAAAGCAGAAATAGAGACACAGATGAAGAGAACAGACATATGGACACCAAGAGGGGCGAGGGGGTGGGATGAATTAGGAGCCCGGGATTGATGTATATACACTATTGATTGTTGTTCAGTTGCTAAATCATGTCCGACTCTTTTGCAACCCTATGGACTAGCAGAGAGTCTGCTAGTCCCACCAGACTCCTCTGTCCATGGGATTTCCTGGCAAGAATACTGGAATTGGTTGCCATTTCCTTCTCCAGGGGATCTTCCCAATGCAGGTATCAAAGCCAGGTCATCTGCATTACAGGTGGATTCCTTACCACTGAGTCACCAGGGAAACCAACACTACTGATACTATATATTTTATAATATAAAATATTATAGTAACTAATGAGAACCTACTGTATAGCACAAGGAGCTCTACTCAATGCTCTCTGATGACCTAAATGGGAAAGAAATCTAAAAAAGGGGATATCTGTATATGTAGAGCTGATCATTTTGCTGTACAGCGGAAGCTAACACAGTGTGGTAAAGCAACCATACTCCAATAAATTTGTTTGTAAAATACCAGCAGATTTGATTGTTATCACCAACTTATAGCTGAGAAAATTAAGGTGAAGTGAATTTAAACATCTTGTCCAAAGTTGTACAGGTGGTCGGTAGTAGAGTCGGGCTTTGAACTCAGGCGATTTTACTACAGCATCTGAATTCTTAACCACTCTGCAGCTTAACAGATTTGATCTCCTTTTGAGCTTTGTGCCCCTTGTGGCCTGGTATACCCACATCTTGTGAGCCAGACGGAATCACTTGATCAGTCCCTGGGACAGGGGTGGCCAGTGTTCTCATCGTCTCTTATACTAGACCTGAGTGACTGCAGAGGCTGTGTCTCACCTCCCATCACTAGGAAGCATGGGGCAGCAGTGGTGAGGGAGTGGGGGGAAGGAGCTGCAGCATGAGTACAGCTTCCATCTGGAGTTAGCTCCTAGATTTAAGGGTGGTGATGCTGGGGTCAAATTTATTATTCAACAGGGCAGCTGAACAAAAGAGTTCCTTTTGGTAGGGCCTTGATGAAAGGTTCTTCAAACATTTGAAGATCAAAGTGGTCTAATTCTTAAAAGTGGTTACCCTTTAAAGAAAGTGAACTTTTTTCTACAGGGGAGATGGATGATTAACTTTGGAAGGAGTTAAAAGGCAGAAAGTAATGAAAGAAAGTTAACAGAATATGAGAACCAAGATCAAAATTTACCATTATATACTGTGGAAATGAGATTTAATAAGAAAGGGGGGAAGTAATCAGGGGAGATAGGAAGAGATTAGCCGAGGACCTGTTCTGACTTCCCCCTTAGTCAGACTCCATTCTTTATGGGTTAGCAGGCAGGAGGGCAGGAGGACAGGTACGACTCTGCTCCTCTACGGCCTTGGCCTCTGCACCTGTGTTTTTTCCCTCCAATGCTAGAGTCTTTCAGATCTGCATGAGAATGCAGGAGAAGAGAGAACACATTAGAATGCAGAATATCCACTGACCATGTCAGCATCTCCAAACAACTCTACAGAAACTTCCTCTGATCTGGCCAGCATCTAGCTAAACCCTCTGTTTTTCTCTCTCTCCTGGGTTGCTTACATTTGAATGGATGATATTTCACAGGATTGATAATAGTCAGCATTTGATGGTAGGATGCTCATAAAATAAACTGTCTAAATCACAATACTTCTGACAGTATCAAGGTGCCACTGATAGGCATAAACCAAGATAGTCCCGGGCAAATGCAAGCCATAAGGTCGTTCTACTTATTGAATATTTACTGTGTGCCAGGCACTGGACAAAGGACTTTGAAGGTTTTATCGCATTTATTCCTGCCAACAGTCCTCTAAAGGAAGAGTTAGTGTGATCCTCATCCTATACACAAGGAAACTGAGTTCTGGAAATCTCCCCAAGGCTGTCATTCAGACCCAGACAGAAATGCTGAGTGTGTGCCTGAGCCTGGGACATCCACCATCCTGAGGACTAACATGGCTCTGTGGAACCACCGGTTCAGCCATAGCTCTGCCATCAGCTGCTCAGCCGTCTTTCAATCTTAAGCTAATGCCTCCTTTTCCCACCAGGATACCACCTCCCCACCCTGACCACCAGGGCCAAGTACACAAGAAGTGACAACCTGAAGGACTCAATATCGTATTGAGGACTCAATATCGTACCTACCTGATTAGGTACCACAATTATCCCCTCACAGGCACAGAATCTCTTGAAATGTCTCTCCTTTTCTCCTGGTAAGTAAGGAAAAACTTCTCAGAAATGATTACACTATAGCCCAAGAGACAGCAAACAGATGGAATGGGAGAAGCGTCCTTCAGAAGAGAGTCATGTGCCCTCTTATAAAATTTAAATACAAATGAATATTCAAAGAGGGCTTCTACCTGTTGAAGACAAGGCCTCATTGCAATAACTTCAGAAGACAAAAGGGAGAATGTGATGATAAATGGGAAAAGGGGGGAACACCCTGCAATTTCTTTCTTCATTCATACACTAAGGAGGAGTGTATGGCTATGCTATTCAGCGGCTTTGTGCACATGGGCACATTAATCTAATTCTCTGAAATTCAATTTCCTCCTCCATATAAAGGAGAAATAACATCTACTTTGAAATATAGGAGATATTATTATCTTCTATAATAGCGTTCAAGGACATGATCCAGATATACCATTTGACTCAACAAACTGTAGCTACAAGTATTTCTCACACAAAGACAGACAGAGGTTCCAACCCTGGGCTTTTAGATTCGTTCCTGTCCACAGCCTCCCAGAACGCAGACATCACAAAGACCAAAATGCTCTGAGGGAGCCAACCAATCCACAGTGATGATACGAGTGAAGCAGAAGGTACTCCCTAGATCTGCCGGCTATGGAGCCTGAAGCGCGTCTTTGCATGTCTGAAAAGCACAAGGCACTCAAGAAAATGAGTCCAGAAAGAGAGATAGGGCTGCACTGGGGAAAGTATTTTAGAATGAGATAGATCTAACTATGAATCCAACCAAGTTCAGCTCCTTAGTAGCTACACTTTCCCAAGAAAGCTTTCCGACCTTACTTTTCTCATCAGTGAGAAGGGATGAAAGAAGAACCAACAGGACAATTGTGAAGATTGAAGAGAATGTATAGAAAGCTCCTGTGAAAGTGAAAAGTAAAAGCCACTCAGTCGTGTCCAACTCTTTGCCACCCCATGGACTCCTGTAGCCTTTCCCATCTCCAGGGATCCTCCTAACCCAGGGAGCAAACCCAGGTCTCCCGTACTACAGGCAGATTCTTTACCATCTGAGCAACAAAAGAAGCCCATAGAAAGCTCCTGTAGCTCATTCAATTAATTATGAGTGTGATTTTATTTCATCTTTGCACACAATGAAAAAGACTCCTCTTAGAAATATTTGCATATTCTCTTACATATAATATGAAACAAGAATATTCATATAATCACTGTATGATGTATGAGACATCATACATCATGAGATATCACTAATGCAAAGAGACAAAAATGTTTGGTTAAAAGTCAATGGATTCTTGACTGATTATCAGTTGACAGTTAACTAGGAGGATGAGTAAGGACTTATCCTTAAAGTGTATTAGAAACTTGTTTAAGCATTTTATCAAGAAGCATGTTTTCCTCCCAGAGGACACTGTGAATAAAACAACCCCAAATTTTCTAACCCACACAAGGTGGCAAACAAATTTTCTTTTACCTTGCCTAGCACTGTTCCTGATGTATATAGAGAGCCATTATATATCAAGTATTCCTATGGCAATTCACTGTGTGAGTGGAGGACTACTGTTAAATAGTTAAGCCTCCAAAATAAAACAGTCTTCCTTTAAACATGCATCAGCAGAGAAGAGCTGAAGCATAGATAATGCCAAGCAGGGAGAAATGGAAAGAATAAAATCAGAACATGGTTTAAGAAAAAAACTAAATAAGTGTTTTAGCAACAGAATTAAATGATTAAATCTATCAGATTTAATTGGGATTGTTACCAGGGTATGTACCAACTTATGGTGAAGAATAGAGGGAAATGGCTTTGATTTTTATATTTTTCCTATCTTTAAGTGTAGAAAACCTATACAAGTAAGTAATAAATATTGCCTGCAGCACTATTCAGAACTTCTCAGAACATCTGAGAAGACCCTGGGCTAATCCTCTGACCTACTAACAGGATGTCAAGGACTAGGGCCTGAACAAACAGGCATGTTGTAGGAACAAATTCTTTTCCAAAAGCCGTTACTCTACAAAACTCTTGATATTTTTTCTCCTCACTGCAAAATGCAGTATCATTGTATCAGTCTCCTCCTTGATCCTACTATGCCTTGTTTTACATGGGAAACTTTCAGCACTAAAAATCTGGTCAAAGCATTAAATGGCTTTTTCTACCCCTGCGCCTTCCAGAATGATGAACTGTGATGGTTAAGGACTTGTAAGTGTTCCACATTATTGAATCTGAGCTCGAACTTGACAGGATGTCTGAGGGTGTCACATCCATGCCCAGTTTTCTTCCCATGACAAGCACTTTCATTCATTATTTGTGAGTATTAATGAATATACATTCAAACTTTCATAAAACAAGTGTTTAATGATGTATCAGATTTTTTTATATGCTTACTGAAGGGTCAGTTGTCACTATTCTAAACCAATCAGGAACTGGTGACCCCATGGACTATCTGTTTACTCAGCTTTCAGCTGTGGCTCAGCTCAGATTCAGCCATCTGGTTCTCTGCTGCTGTCCCAAGCATCGCACAGTGCCTAGCAATGGGTAGGCACTCAAGTAACTGATGAATGAGTGTGCGAACACTCAGCTATTTTGAACATGGAAACCAGAGTGCTCACTATTTTCCAAGGCTCTACTTCTCCAGCCCCAGGCCTTAAATCATGGCATTTGCTTGAGGCATATTGGAACGACATTTCCCAAGATTATAAAGCTCACCTCCTACAACCTCCTCTGGAGTGATGGCATGTACCAATCATCAGTCTTTCTGACTAAGACTGCTTCAGTCTCAGAATCCTTCTCAGCACAGGGCTTCAAATAACCACTTACCACTCAGCGCATGAGAGAAACTTATTCGTTGTTGCCACTTGAGAAGAAACATGGCGTTTTACCACTATCTGGAGCAAAAGAATCAGATGGCTTTCCAGCAGAAAACCTTAGCTCGAGAGCTAAATAATTCCCACTTTTCATTTCTGTCTCTCTTGCCCCCACCTCCATGTGTATGTGAACATGTACACACGCACATACATCCACATACATCCAGCTACCTGAACACATGGCCAAATATCCTGCACACCTATATCCTGAAGTGTCCTGGGAGGCAAAAGAGATTCATCCTGTGGAAAGGCAACAGCTGCATTTGATGGCTTGGCCCAACTTTGCTCAGCCAGCTCATTGTGGGTGATTATGTTCTCATTTCAACCCTCAGACTGCAAAAGGAGAAAGGTCAGCTAGTCTGGGATTCCTTATACAGCTGTTACAGATGATTATGGAAGAACTTGATATACCAAGCCTTTCCCAGAAGTTACAAAACAAGAGAGAGAGAGACTTGTGAATGGGATATTGAAAGCTCTAAATTAGTGGAAGTGAGAGAACAGATTTCTTTGTTAACTGACCCAGAACATTAAATTGATTATGTAATTTAACACTACTGTTCTATTTGATAGCTGCCTATTAATACTGCACCCTCCTACATTACATTCAATTGCCAACTCCAGAAATGGAAGAACGTATTTATTTTGCTTGGAATTTGCAATTTTCTGCCATATGAACTATTAGTAACTTGCAATTTCTTTCTCCAAGGGGAGCCTATTACCCCAGGAGGAATGATGATCACTCTTACATGAAACTTGCAGTCTTTGCCTTCTCTTTTCTCATTCCTTGCTGCAGGTGGATGTGGGATTCAAAGAGCTCAAAAGTGTACCCATGTTTGGAGGTGTGCTTTCTAACTTTGGGAAAACTGTACTCTACACAGACTTCCTGCCCTCCATCTCAAGGACAGCCAGGAGGCAAAAAAAGAAGACCTCAGAGTAGAGTCACCACCAGCCAAACAGAAGCAACGAGCTACTAAATTCACCTACAATGCAGTTCAAAAATGCAGATTCCTGGGCTCCATTCCTGATCAGCTGAGGCAGAATATCTAATCCAGATTATTCTTAGGCACAGTAAGTTTGAGAACTATCTCATCTAGAGATGAAATGCCTAGAGAAGAACTGGGAAAACAGGGAATATGAGCATTTTAGTCACTAAGGAGACTTTTCAGGTAAAACAACTCTAATGCTATATGTCATCTCAGTAGAGCCCTACCTCAGATAAGCTAGTCCCCACAATGGTTTTTCACTCAAAGATCCAAGATGCTGTGTGTTTCTGCATCCTACCATTCCTTAGGTTCCTTCAAGATTCCTCTGAATTCAACTCAAAATTCAAATAATGTACATGTCTTTCCAAGGATGATCCTTCTCTAGCTGATTATATGCTGTCTGGGCTGAGTTCATGAAGATACTATTTTTTGCTTTTACATATTCTTAAACAAATAAAATAAGACTGAAAACTGTCATGACAACCCCTGATGGTATTTTCCACTGTGGGTATTATCCTTCCACATTGCTTCAGCCAGTGATGATGGCTGGGAACTGACCCCAGGCAGAGCTGTCCAAAGAGCATACCAGCCAAACTGTGCTTCCAAAATTCCCAGCAACAGCTGAATAGAGCCAAGGAGGCCAGGTGTTGGGCAGGAGGATATTTTAGGCTCGACTGATGGTCCAAATTGGACACTTCCTCTGCCTCCCAGAACCATCCATTAAGAGAGAGAGCCTTGTGTCTTTCTTCCTGCGCTCCCATCTCCTCTTCCCCATGTTGCACGTTGTACTCCTGTCATTTCAGTGTGAGCTGTGGGAAATTATCTTTTTATTACGTAAAACAATGCACATATGCAAACGGTTAATGTGAAGGATCTGAGCGTCAGAAAGGACTGGTGGTTTAACCCTCTAATTATGCTTCATTTCCTTGGTAAAGACTAGGGAGCACTGGATGAACAATGGGAATAAGAAGCTCTGATGAGTTGTATATAAATCTAGGAACTGAAGTAGCTCTGAGGTAATTAGCGAGCTTGGAGCTTAGGGACATAGCAGTCAAATACCTTAGTAGTTCATGCGGGCTCATCCAGTAAAAGGAAAGCTAGTCTCCACTCTCTCAGTACTGAGTCTTCTCTAGAGAGGGCAAGAATGCTCCTTTTACTTCAAAATTTCACCACATCCTTGAGACCAATTGGTTCCTTACAACAATATGCTACCAACTGTCCCCTTTCTCTTCTCTCCACTACCATAATTTCAGCACAGGTCCTCATCAAGTCTTGCATTCTCTATATTTCTTACTTACTGAATGAAATAGCTTCTGGTACAACCTGCTACAGTCTACACTGCTGCCAGGGTGATTTCTTACAACACAGTTTTTATCATTTCAGCCTAAACACCTTGGATGACTCTCCCGTTGCTCAAAGGAAAAAGCCAAAAATTCTTAGGCCTTCATCAGGTTCCAAAATGTGTTTTCAAACTTATCTCCTAAGATCCTTCTGCAGTTCTATATTTCTGTATATCCAACATCTCAGGCCTTGCAAAAATGCTTTTCTCTTTCATATTTTCAGAATTCTCTCTTGAATACCTGCTCACCCTTGTAACCAATTGGAAAGTTTATTTGAATCCCAGCTGAAAAATCACTTCTTGTGCTATGTTTCACTGATTTTCTTGGTAAGAATTACTCCCTACTCTGCATTATAGCACACATAACTAGAGCATGTATTTTCCCAACTGCTTCAACACATCTTACATTATAGTTGTTGGCTATCTGATTACCAGTTGGGGGTGAGTTGATTCCTCCTCATGTAAGTAACAGTGTCCAGCATAGCACCTTGGCCATAGGATACTTCAAGATATGTTGGTTTGTAATAAATGAATGATTCATGCTCATAGCAGGCAGCTACTTTCCACTGCCCGCATAATTAAGCTGTAATTTTCACATCTGCAGAAAGCCTGCAGGATAGAAAAGAAAAAGCAAGCCCAGGGTAGAAGGCAGTGAAAAATTTTGAAAGACATTTGCTCTTTAAGGTCTATCTTCATAACTTCCCAAAGACCTAAACAAAAACCCCTTTCTGTTGTCTCTCTTACCTCCTTCCAGCTTCTAGACTTCTTTCATATGCTTATCTCAGTTGCACATAGCTTCTTGGAAGTAGTTTTATTAAAATGTATTTGAGGAAGTCACTGGTCCATTAGCACCTTCTTGCACCCAGCTGTGTCAGATAAGCACTGAGCATTTTATTTTTCTCAATTAAGAAAACTGTAGCTTCAGAGACAAGGGAGAGGCTTCTGGGTCTACCCAGGATGCAGTATCACCATGACAGAAATGGCACAGTTGCTATGCCTTGGTAGCTAGTACTCACGTGGTTATACTGAGACCCTGAGCCCAAACCAGAGAAACTTCTGCAGTTGCCAAATCCCCCTGACAGAGTTCACGGCAGTTTCTAGATCCTAAATATCAACTAAAGGATTCACCTTCAAAGCTGAAGTAGAAGCGTGAAAATATGAAAGATCCAGAAGCAGAACAAGCACGAGAGACAGATATTTCTGGTACTAACCCATCACGCCCTTGACGGAGGATGGGCACCATTAAGTACAAGATTATGGCTGCTGCTGCAGAGCTCGAGGAACTGGGCACCAGAGCTCGTGCCAGAAGCTCGGGAGAGCTCAAATACCTTTCCAAATAGAAAGGAAAGAGGTGGGAGTTCCCACACAGAAATTCATGGAGGAAGAAAAGAGGAAAAATGAGAGAATCGTAACAGGAAGGGGATTAGAAGGAGGCAGAAAGAAGACCATGTTCTCTGTCACGTGAAAATGTTTCTTGTGGAAATTCATGAATGCCCTAAGTTTCTCACCCCAGGTTGAAAATAAAAGAATTAGAGTCAATATGTACAATGCCCAAGACAATGAAACCTCAGAGGCCACAAACCTTGAACCTTAAACATATGAAAACCCTTCCTTAATCAAATCCTGAAAGATGATGCTGTTAAAATGCTACACTCAACAGTGACCACAGGACTGGAAAATGTCAGTGTTTGGAAGGGCTGTTTATATATGGTTCATGACTTTGCTGCCACTGAAATCTTTTTGCCTGCTTCTCCTAATACAGAGCAGATAAGCCTCGACTGTTTGAATATTTGAAACAAAGACAGAAACCTCCCTAGCAGAGACCTGACAAATCAGGATGGGAAATAACTTATTATTACTTGATATTCTCTTGAGTCAAAAATGAAAGGAACTTTGTTCGAAAAACTCTTTGACTGAGTCTATCAGAGATCTAAAACTTTGTTCACACCTTTAAAAAAAGAGCCAACTAATTGATTTAAGGCCTGGCAAGAAAGGAGTTTCTTTTGATCCTTCACCATGAACGCTCTTCATCAGCCCACAGGGCTTTAGACCTGGGGACTCACCAGACATTTAAGGGAAGACTGTGTAGTCTGTCATTCCTGAGACTGAATCAAACATTCTAGAAATCTAGGAGAGAAAGGGCCCCAGCTGACATCAAGGTTACATGAAGAAGATTAAGGGCCCATGAAAGAGAAACAATCACAGCAGAATAAGAGACAATGGGGCAAATTACGATCATTCGCCTGCAATCCTGACAATTTAATGTAATAGAAGATGTGATTGATAAAGGGGAATTTCAGAGACAGAAGATAAGTTGATTTGGGAAGGGATTTGAAGGTCAAGAGTAAGATTCTGACATGTGTCCCCTGTTTCTCCAGACCTCTCTAGCCGTTGGGACATTTGAGTAACTGTGTGCTGAGCTCCTTCCCAGTTCAGCTGTTGTTACAGCAGAGCCCCGTGTTTCTTCCCTTTTCCCTGTGAGCCTTGGACTCCAGAGGCCTCCTGGTTATACTCAGGCTTCCTCCAAAGGCATCCTTCTCTCTCCTCTGATCAATTGTGCACAGGATGGCTTCATGGCAGTTGTAGCTTCTTAGATCCCCCTTTGTACCTGGGCACTAATAGTAAGGACCCTGAGGTGGGGGCTCTGTGTGCACCCTCAGTACAAAATTCCTTACCTCCTCCTTCCCTGCCTCAGCCCTGGCAACAGATATCATTCCCTGTTCAGTTCGTGACATAATACTGAAAACCTTGCCCTTCTTCTGTGAAGCTGGATTTGGGATTGATTGTTTGAAGCTGGATTTAAGATGGTTACTGTTTTGTTTACCCTAAACCTCTGTGTATTCACTGGCACCCACCTGTGTGTGTCCACACACATGCATACACAGACGTGCACACACAGACACATCTCACAACTGATGCAACAGAAACAGAGTTCCATATTCTATGTAAGGTGATTGTTTGGATGCTCCCTGCTAATGCTCTTCGTTTATTATTCTATTTCAGCATCCAGCAGTTCTTTCCCTTCATCTTTGGGTTCTGACCAACTTCCTTTACCACTTTCTTTTCTTTTCTCCTGGACCTGATGATGGCTTAACTGCTTGAAATGAGGCCCCAACACACCCAGGGCATATCTGACCTTTTCCCTCTAACTCCTCATGATCTTGGCCCCTCTGACAAGTATCCTGTCCACACCTCAGCTTGGACCCACTGGGCAGCACTCCTGTTGGAGCTTCAGGCCAGAAAGTTGGGGCCCTAGAAGGGTGCTCGGTGACTGTACAGTCTGCAAAATGTTGTACTTGGAAGGGTGGTATTACCCCTATAAATAAGAGGTCTGTGTTCAGTCGTGTTTGACCCTTTGCAACCCTAAGGACTGTTGCCCGCCAGGCTCCTCTGTCCATGGGATTTTCCAGGCAAGAATACTGAAGCAGGGTTCCATTTCCTTCTCCAGGGGATATTCCTGACCCAGGGATTGAACCTGTGTCTCCTGCATTGCAGGCAGATTCTTTACTGCTGAGCCACTGGGGAAGCCCTACTCTCCAAAACTGAAAACTCCAAATTCACAAAATTGAAGCTCAACAAAGGAAGGAAAGAAAAGAAAGAAAGCTTCAACATATTCGTCTATTACAGATTGCACAGACGCCACTTTCAGTTACTGTGACCAAGCTCAGATGGGACACTCTTTTGTAAGGCAACACTCAGGGCCTTTTGAATTTCCCTTTCCAAATAGAAAATGGCACTTCAAAATCACCTCAGGAACCACCGAATAGATCAGAACCCACAGACTGCTGAGCTCCAATGACAGGAACAATCCTGGACAAAGAATGTGTGTGTGAAGAAGACAGAGAACACAAGGTTGAGGGAAATTATACCTTTGAACAGAACACTGGTCAAATCCCAACTACTCTACCCCAGCTACTCCAGAAAAGCCACCTCCAGAAAGGGTGACTCTGATGCTAGTCACCAGAGTCAGGTTTATGCAGCAGAAGTCTCCCCTAGAAAGTCCAGGCAACTCTGGGATATGTGTCTTGTCTTCCCAAACACTTCTCTGCTGTTCAATTCCATTCTGTAAAGGGAGGCTATAAATATTAGGTCTTAGAAAGAGCTCATGTCACAAAGAGTTAAAGACTATCTAGGCTGCCAGCACCTCCAGGGTACAGAAACCACTGACACACTCTCACCAGGGAGCAGATGACTGACAGCAAACCCATCCAGATAGAAGCCCTAGTTGAGACACCTGGGAAACTGGCCCCTGGCCTTTGAGATGGGAAGACAAAGAGAACTTTAGGGTTCAGAAGGGGCAGTTGCTAATGTGGCAGAGCAGAAAGCTTCAGGTGAGTGCTTGAGGCTACCCTTCCTGCAAATGGAGATTCAGGATTCACCCGGGCTTCTGGGCCAGGCAGACCTGCACTGGAATCCATGCTCTGCTTCCATAATTCTTCTCGTGTCCTAAGAAAAGCTCTTCTGCATCTGAGAAGGTACCAGTTTCCTCACAGAACAGGCATAATAGCAGCACCTACCATAGAGACTTAGCTGATCTAAGGATTGAAAGAGGTCACGGCGGAACAGTCCCTAGCTTTGCATCTGGCATTCAGTTTTGTCATTTCCCTTCATCTGCAAACTTCGATGTTGCCTCCTTCAAATTCCTCTGCACCCAAGACCCCTTCATCTCCTGTCCTTGCCTTGGCACAGGCACTTCTGATTCAGTCTGCAAATTCACCAGTTCTTTACAGGCTTTGCTTAGAGCCCTAGAATAAAGTGGGTTTTGGCTTTTGAGAATCAGTTCCCAGCAAAGTCATCCATGGAGACTTGGTTGAGCCCTGGCTAAACAAAAGAGTGAGACTTAACAGCCTGCCTCTTAACAGTTGCCCAGACAGTGTTGCTGTAGTAAAACTGTCACTCCAGCCCTTCCACTATAGACTTTGTGGCAGCTATTTACACAGTGAAGCAGGCCCATTTCTTTTTTCCTGTGTTAAATACCCAGAGGCAATAATCCTCATTATGGGCAATAGCTTGGAAAATGTTATTATTAAATCAAAACCATTTGCAATAAGGGGAAAAATTCATCTGCAACTATAAACTCTGTTGCTTATAGCTGGGTATTAAGAAAACAAGCAGTGGCCAAGTCTCCTCAAGCCCAAGACTTTTCAGCTTAATCCCATGGCAGGTTGTCTTGAGTCATGCTGGGACAGGGGCAATCACTGGCCCAGGAGATTTCCCAGAATGTGGATGGTTTCTCCTGGAAGACTGAACTGGACCCTGAGTCTCAGCAGGGAGTGGCAATGGGCATGGGGGCATGATGGACTGGCTGTGACTCAGAATGTTCTATTATCTACTCAGTTTGTCTTCTGAAAAGATACTGGGAAGGTTTACCTGATAGAAGACTCCCATGTCCTTTTTATAAAAGACTGAGCTTGGACTCTGGGATCAGATACATCTGGCCGATAAAGCCAGGGGTGCCACTTACTGGAATAACTTTGGGCAAGTGACTCAAAGCATTCATTTCTACCCCTTGGGGTTGTTATGAAGTTACAGAGACTACTAGATCAGAACATATTTCATCAGAGGTGTAGCCATGCCTCAGGTTATAGGTCTTGAGTCTAAGAGGGAGGTCATGCCTTGTCCTGCTGCACTCGTTATTCGAGTTTGTGCTCAGGGGGTCTGTGCTGTGGTGGATGATGGAACTCAGCTGACACACCCCCTTCCCTCTGCTCCCCAGTGACCCAGGCACTGCAGCCAAAACCTATCTCTGCTGAGTCCTAAGGTCCCAACCAAGGACTAATTATTAATATAATTATTAATAGAATCTGGTGACTTAACAGGAATAGATGACCCTTCCTTGAACCAGTTAATTTAGGATCTCTGAAAGTGGAGACCAGATATCTATGTTTTTCTAAAAACTCCTCTTACTTATCTTTTGGGATTCTTCCAGAGGATTTGCAATATGAATCCCACAGGCCGTGGTCTGATAAAGCTTGTACGTTTACCTATGAAAGGTTAATCAATAACTGATGTACTGCCTTCCAGGTGGAAGCCTTTTAAAATAACTAGAATAATTTTTGTTACCTAGGTTTTGGGTCTTCATCAGTTTTTACTTTGGTGATATCATGGATGGTCTAGGGTCTGGCTTTCAGGTTCTCACTTAGAAACTGATTCTGGACTTAGGAATGCTCAGGCTTACTAAATCACTCACAGGTTTGGAATATACAAGTCATAATGTTGTTCCACATTCGTTATCAGAAACAGATCTGTCAAACTGTTAAAGTGGGTCCCTGGCTTGATTAGAGAAATTAAGGATAAGGAACATGTAGTCTAGCTGGATTAAGATCTTTCCAGGCCATAAACACTAAAAAGAATATGATATTTCATTCATAAGTAATTAAAATAAAACAAATGTTTAACTTCTTCCCCCAAAGATGATGATGATTCCTTTTTCATTAAATATCAAATTAATTCCAAAAATCTCTTTTATTGTTCTCCCTACAATACTGGGGCCCATACTGACTTTTGGGGAATTCAGCAGTAAATAATTCTCATCTCTACTCTGAAGAATTCAGTAGTAAATAATTTTCATTTCCTCTGTCTTCATATACCCACACATAGAAATCAGTATAAGTGAAAAATAAATATGTACTTGGGTTCACTGAACAAAGAGAGAAGGAAGGGTATGCAGTGTCTGTGTCTCCTTAATTTCCCTCCTTATATACAGAATAAAAGAACCCATTGGACCAGACAATCTGTTTCAGGGTACTGGTGGCTGATGTGTTACTAGTGTCCTGTTCTATATGCATAGGACCAAAGAGGGTCTTAGCATCTAATTCTGTGGAACGGGACGCAGAGCAGTGACACGCTTAACCAGAGTCCCTCCACATTCATATCATTACTGCTGCTGCTGCTAAGTCCCTTCAGTCGTGCCCGCCTCTGTGCAGCCCCATAGACGGCAGCCCGCTAGGCTCCTCTGTCTCTGGGATTCTCCAGGCAAGAACACTGGAGTGGGTTGCCATTTCCTTCTCCAATGCATGAAAGTGAAAAGTGCCTTATTATTAATAATTTTGCTTTTCCTACTTTTTGTGTATAGTTTCTTTTGCATATGTATGTTGATTTTACCTGTATGTCTACATCTGTATTGAATATATATTGTTGTATATTAATTTGATTGGATACATATATGTCTTTGAGTGAGTTGGCGTTCCCAAAGCAGTAACTTGTAAGAGTGTAGAAGAACCAAGGCAGCATTCCTCCATGCTAGCAGGTTTTCAAAACAAAAAGCTCTCAGTAGGTATTCTGACTCCTTCAAATATCATTTTTCAGTGATACTTCAAGTAGCCCTGCCTCTTCTGCTTCTCAAATATATGGATTAAGGAGAGAGTTTCTGTCTCACCTTGCTCTCTCTAACCTCCACATCCTCTAGAGATCAAGGAACAGTTTTGACCCCCTCAGCATTGTGGACAGGGTTGTTGTCTGCCATTGCAGCAAACAAAGAATATTGCCCACCATCCCAGTTCTACAAGGATCAAGCCGTTAGCCATTGCAGCTTCCCATCAATGGTTTGCCACCAGGGGAATTCAGGATGGAGAAAAACAGGAATCCTTCTGTGCTTTGGATATTTTCTCTATATAATTAAGATTCATATTTAAGGAATAATTTCAATTATTCCTTAATTCCCAGATCCCAGATTCCCAGATCCTTGAATCTTCCCATACATAGAAAAGCACCTAAAATCATTAACTTGAGATGTCTGTTGTGACTGGCAGTAATCATTTGATGTTCAACTACATTTGGTATTTTTGTTGTTGTTTTCTAGCAAAGAACTTCTATATATCCTGGCTTCTCCCTTACCTCTTTGGAGCGTCTCCTCAGAACTATCTGAGAGGCTATCTCCTGAGCTAAAAAAATCCAAAGAAAACTTAACTCCCAATTTTTAGGTTATATGTTTTCCTTCAGTAGACAGATTATTCTGTCCACCATCAGGAAATGGTAAATTTTTTTTGTGTGTGTGGGAAGTTTCTGAGACTGGTTTTGATGTTTTATTTTCTTTCCAGTGAAATTTCTTCTCAGCTTGTTTCTACTTACCTCAGGGGGCTTTAGTGCAAAATCATCTATTTTTTGCTTCCTTTGGAAATATTTTTGAGTCTGTCTACTAATTTTACTAAAAGTGGATTTTTCAATATTTTCCATTCTTATTACTTCTTTTGGATGATTTCCAGAAGAAAGGAAAAAGGGCTAAAACTGTTCAGCCATTCTTTACTCTTAATGTGAACAAATAGCCAAGTTTCACCAAGCATTTGAAAGAAATGCTTCAAGAGAAAGCTGAAAGTAAAGAGAAAAATAGAAGTAGCCTTGAGGAAACAGAAATGGAGCGAAGCAAAACTTAAAAACAAAGCCTCAGAAAGGTATTAGAAAATGCCACATCTATGAAATACTATCAGGATGTTATATGTAGAAATAATCAACATACTATAAAAATACACTGATAATTAAAAAAATAATGCTTGAAATTTAAATACAAGAGGGTTTTTAGCATAAACATCTTTCAACTTTGCGATAAAACTGAAATTTTCTACTTAAAAAGGTGAGAAAATTCAACTCAAGAGCTAAAATGTAAAATCAGGAAATTTTTCCAAAAGGAGAATAAAGCAAAGAGAAGAAAGACAAGAAGGAATTTAGAGAATCAACAAAGGCAATCCAATGGCTGACTAATAGCTATTCTAGAAAAAGAAGCAGGTGAAAGTAAGAAGGAAATGATCATAAATAACTCAAAGGACAAGAACTTCAGATTTTGAGAGCCTAGAACCTGAACCTATGTCTTCAACAGGGATCCTGTTCCAAGGCTGTAGAACTAGCCATCAAGAAACCAGCCTCAAAGTCTGACAAAGAAAAAAAAAAACTCAGTTTACACAGAATGGATTTAAAATTCAATATGGTATTTGACTTTTTCAAGCGCAACATTGGAAGCTGAAAGATAACAGAGTAATGTATTTAAAATTCTAAAGGAGAATATTTTTCAATTTAAGATACTCTACCTACACAAATTAATATTCAGTTGTGAGGATGGAATAAAGATGTTTTCAAGCAAAGCTTCCTAAATAATGTATTTGAAAGCACTTTTTTCCCCAGGAAATTGCTGGAGATATACTCCATCAAAAGGAGAATCTTATCTAAGGAAGAGGAAGACATGGATCAAATAAGGCGGCTCTGACACCTGAGAGAGGCCAAGGGATTTCTCAGGATGAGGGAGAAGGAGAGGTGGCAGAGGACAGCCATGGAGCAACCAGCAGGTGGAAAATGTGGGTGAGCTGTGGAACTGGCAGGTTTCTTACCTTGCCTGAGCCTTGTAAGGCTCATTTTACAAACTGAAAGAGACTCTGCCAATGATTTAGTGATAGAAAGAGAGGCAAACCAACACGGTACCCAGTCCTCTTGCCAAAGCAATGATTAATTCCAGAGACAATGGAAATTTCACAAGAAACGAAATGTAATCATAATACAGGGTGCTAGTGGTAAAGAACTCACCTGTCAATGCAGGGGACTTAGGAGACACAGGATCAATCCCTGGGTAGGGGAGATTCCCTGGAGGAAGGAATGGCAATCCATTCCAGTATTCTTGGCTGGAGAATCCCATGTACAGAGGAGCCTGGTGGGCTGCAGTCCATGGGGTCACAAAGAAATAGACATGACTGAAGTGACTGAGCATGCACACACATGTAAAATAAACTTACATAGTCAAAATGAGGTAAAGATTGACCCCTTAGACTCAAAAAAAAAAAAAATCTTATTGAAACCAACACTTCTGGTCCTCTGTTCTCTACACTTCACCCAACTCCTGCCCTCCCTGACTCCTGCCCACCCAACCAAGCTATTATCTATCTACCTGATGGTATATATCAGTATTTGGTTGCTTCGGTCTCTCTTATTAGAGCATAAGCCCAGTGAAGGCAAGGGCTTGGTTTATCCTGGCTATCTTTATCATCCTATTGCCTAGAACAGAGTGAGCATGCAGAGTCGCCCAGTCGTGTCCAACTGCAGCACACCAGGCCTCCCTGTCCCTCGCCATCTCCCAGAGTTTTCCCAAGTTCATTTCATTGCAGCCATGGAGCAACCAGGAGGTGGAAAGTGGGAGGACTTAATATACCTCAATAATTTCTCCTAAATAAATGAATATAAATTTTGGAGGATTGGAAGTGCATGTATGTGTGCACATGAAGTGTTAGAAACCTAAATATTTACATCATGCTCAATAGATAATGTCTCAAATAAAACAATCAGATAATACAGCAGTAACTCACTACATGGCAACATGAAGGTGAACAGCAGAAGAGCCCAGAGAGTTAAGAAGTGGCTCCTCTGAACAGCAGATATGGCTGGGACAGAAACTTTGTTATGAGACTTGTAGCACTGCTTGACTTTGAAAACTGGCACATGTATTACTTTGATAAAACCAAATTAAAAAACAACAACAACAACTAGGGACGGTTGAAAACTCTCATGTTTTGTACATGTCACTATATAAGATCCATGTTTCTTTCAGAAGTAAAGAGACTAATAGATTTTAGGTCTGCTTGGTGGAATAGGATTAATTTCTAGGTAACAAGTCAAACTTCCGGCTCTGCTAAGAAGAGTGACTTCCTGTGAAACCTTTGCTAAAGGAATGCAAACATCTGTTTACATCATTATTGTTCAGTCGCTGAGTTGTGCCCCACTATTTGCGACCTCATGGACTGCAGCGCACCAGGCTTCCCTGTTCTTTACCACCTCCTGGATTTTGCTCAAACTCATGTCCATTGAGTTGGTGATGCCATCCAACTATCTCATCCTCTGTCGCTCCTTTCTGTGTCTACAATGAATGCCTTTAAAGTGCTTCTTCACACCTAATTAGATTCTTTTGAAAATCAAGTAGAAACACATTGGCAAGACAGGACTGTGACTCTGACTCTTAGCACCCTCAGTTTTCTGAGGTGTGAGCTTGAACAAGCCATTTAACCTCCTGAGCCCTCTCAGTTCTTTCTTTTATAAAATGAGGGTGATAATATGCAACTTACTGGATTAAAGTGTTTATCAAATAAATTATTTCTGTGAAATCCAGTACAAGATAGATATTTGATATCTGCTAGTTTTCTTTCCACCCTTTCTTCCTCCCAAACTGACTAGGACTATGGCTGAATTACCTAATTACAAAAACAATTTGCTTGTCATGCCAGGGACAGGATTTAAGCTTTTCTAAGCAGCCATGAAATTAAAAGACGCTTACTCCTTGGAAGAAAAGTTATGACCAACCTAGATAGTATATTCAAAAGCAGAGACATTACTTTGCCGATGAAGGTCCGTCTAGTCAAGGCTATGGTTTTTCCAGTGGTCATGTATGGATGTGAGAGTTGGACTGTGAAGAAGGCTGAACGCCAAAGAATTGATGCTTTTGAACAGTGGTGTTGGAGAAGACTCTTGAGAGTCCCTTGGACTGCAAGGAGATCCAACCAGTCCATTCTGAAGGAGATCAGCCCTGGGATTTCTTTGGAGGGAATGATGCTAAAGCTGAAGCTCCAGTACTTTGGCCACCTCACGCGAAGAGTTGACTCACTGGAAAAGACTTTGATGCTGGGAGAGATTGGGGGCAGGAGAAGAAGGGGACGACAGAGGATGAGATGGCTGGATGGCATCACTGACTCGATGGGCGTGAGTCTGAGTGAACTCTGGGAGTTGGTGATGGACAGGGAGGCCTGGTGTGCTGCGATTCATGGGTTCACAAATAGTCGGAGATGACTGAACAACTGAACTGAACTGAACTGAACTGAAGCCTGTAAAGAGCTTGAGGAAAGTCTGTACTTCTTTTCACATTATTGAATACTTCCATGGGAATGGAATGGGTCCACAAGTGTTAGTGTGTGGGAGGGACAGTTATTCAGACCACTGATATTTATTATGAAGTCTGTCATGGGAGAAAGAGGGCACTTCTGCCAGGTACTACTCATCTGTGCATTCCCCATGGCACTTAACACTAAGCACTCATTTGGAGCCCTTGAGTTTTGTTTGTGTATTGAGACTGGTCACTATAGATCAGTTTGGAGACCCTCGAGCATTTTGTCCAGGTGTCATATGGGGCATGATATAGTTAATTCAACTATAGATGTGAGAATACACGTTATCACCCCAAATATTGAATTAATAACTTGTTTGCCAGAGACTGTAGAGACTCCTTCACTGGTCAGACTCTGCATAATGAATTCTCTAATAGACCTGCTAGTTACTCTACAAAAGGTTAATTTCTTTCTCTATCACTAAGCTTAGTGAATGGTCCCCAGGGCAGTCCTGGGTAAAGGAAGAGAAGGTCTTGTTAAGTATTAATGCTCAAAGGGGTAGGTTCAGAGTATCACCTGGGAAGGAAAAGATTGCTTCATTGACATTGATCAAGGGTACTTCCACTGGGGACCAAGAGCATAGCCATCATTACTCCCCACAGTGGGCACAGTGGAAAATGGCAGATTCTCTCTACCTGACTGACTGCCAAACCCAGAAATAAATGAAGCTACAGACACGATAAGGATAGATGGGATAGGGGCAGGGTGAGGATCAGAATTTTAATTTAAAGAGAGATTATGCTAATTTTATCTTTATAACTTCAGAAAGATAGTTGCTATTTAACTTATGCTACTTTTTTCTTATGCCCTATCTCCTTGTGTGAAAAAGTTTCTTTGAAAGATGGATAATCAATCTCATGTCAATTAGTCATTTCCCAAATCAGGGCATTTGGCAATTCAGCCTCTTCTACACGAAATACTAGATAAGAGGTGTTTCATAAGAATGCAGCAGAATAAACTGAGGACTATTTGTGCCCCTACACATCACCTATCAGAAAACAAATTTGAAATTTCAAAAAAAATGTACTAATATAAAATTTTATTTGGTGAAGTTCATCAGTGGTAAGAAGTTTTTGCCTTAAATGATGTATGAGCTCTTTCTTTTGACCCCTTAGAAAAGATCTCCCTTTACATAAACATTAAGTGCTCTGCCTACCCTAGGCTCTCCCCTCTCCCAGGCTGCCACTAAAGAAGAGTCAGAGGAGGGGACTGCCTCGGGGAGGTGCTTCCTCCTCCCTCCCCAGATGAGAGCAGCACTTCCCCACTTTTCTTCCCACATCCTCTCTTGTTTCTCTTCCACTAACCATTATGCAGGGAAGGGGCTTTGATTCAGTGGGTTCCAAGCCACCTTTTATCTCCCTGCCTTCACGTAGTGAAAACCTGACTCAGGTGAATCACTGAGGGCCTAGAAGGGCACCAGAATCAATCTGCTTCCACTGGCAATCATACATACAGCCGCTTTGTCAGCTACTTTCTAGATGGATTACGTGGGGGGCACATCACAGTTTGAGCATCACTTTTATAATCTGGGCTGTTGAAAGATTAATTAGGCTTGCACATATAAAATGTTCAGTCTAGTGTCTGACACAGAATAAGCACCAAATAAAAAGGAGTATTAACTTCTTCTTTCACTGCTACAACAGATAGGAAAATATTTACTGATCCCTTAAAAACTGAGTATATGCTTTTGAAATTTTGGAAAACATACCAAAGTTTTTCTCTCTTACTCTGTTTGGAGTATGGCATCTATTATAACTCTTGGCTTCATAGTAGGGGCTCAACAATCTATAAACACATAATTAATGTGCATTGTTCTAAAAACTCTGTTTGCAAAAACACATTGATGGACTAAATATTTTCATGGATTTCTATGAAAGAAATACTTGCAGTAGTGATAAAGTAAGAAGAGTAAGTTATCAAGTGTAAGACATTTAAAAATTAGAGACTTGTAGGGTAACATCAGTGAGCAAGTGCTTGCAGAGGTCAAGAAGTGCTAGGAATCTTTTTTTACCCCTAAAAAGTCCTTCCCCCTGCATTTTTATTTCTGTAATTATCTTAAATCTATTACCCTGGAAAAGCAATTAGACTGAGAATATTAAAAGTAGTTTCATTTAATAAAATTTCATCCTAGGATTATTGGTATCCCAGTACTTACCTGTGCTTGGCACACAGTAGATATGCATTCAGTAATACAACCATTACAGAAGTTGGTGATGGACAAGGAGGCCTGGAGTGCTGCGATTCATGGGGTCGCAGAGAGTTGGACATGACTGAGCAACTGAACTGAACTGAACTGAATACAACCATTTAAAACTTGATTCGATTCACTTAGTACTAGGGAAAGACAGAAGAAAAGGGAGAAAAGAGTAGCTATGCATTCACATTAGATATGCACTGACATCAGTATCCGCTAGGTAGCATGTGGCTTTCTTCTATGTAGGTGTAGCAGCCAATGGTCTATCTGCACTAAGAACACTCATGATTCCCAGAACACCAAGAACATATACCCCAATTATACATAAGCTCTCCTATCTGTACTCTTTATCCTTTATGACAGTCTCTTGCACATAGTAGATGTTCAGTTTTTTCCTAGGTTGTTTAACACTATCATGCCTTCCATCTTCTCATCTCTGCGTTGCAATATTGTACCCATTCCTACAGCACAGCTCAAATGTCAACTTCTCTATGATCACTTCTTTGATTCCTCTACCACAGTTTTTACCAAATAATGGGTTTGAACCATTACTCTTAAACTTATCACAGTCTATCTTAATTGTTATTTGTCTTTATATGTAATTCCCCCTTTGCCCTTTTAGGTAATGCAACTAGAGGAAAGTGAGTGTGGGAGGAGCAATGTTTGCAGATGTGGTATCAAGACCAAAAGTCAGGTTATTTAAGACTTGTCCTTGAAGGCAAAGAATTGCGTGGTTATTATGAACATGATAAGAATTTTAAGTAGTGATAAAGATTGCAGGGAGAAATATCAGTAACCTCAGATATGCAGATGACACCACCCTTATGGCAGAAAGTGAAGAGGAAATAAAAAGCCTTTTGATGAAAGTGAAAGAGGAGAGTGAAAAAGTTGGCTTAATGCTCAACAGTCAGAAAACTAAGATCATGGCATCTGGTCCCATCACTTCATGGGAAATAGATGGGGAAACAGTTGAAACAGTGTCAGACTTTATTTTGGGGGGCTCCAAAATCACTGCAAATGGTGACTGCAGCCATGAAATTAAAAAATGCTTACTCCTTGGAAGGAAAGTTATGATCAACCTAGATAGCATATTCAAAAGCAGAGACATTACTTGGCCAACAAAGGTCCATCTAGTCAAGACTATGGTTTTTCCAGTAGTCATGTATGGATGTGAGAGTTGAAAAGTCAGGTTATTTAAGACTTGTCCTTGAAGGCAAAGAATTGCGTGGTTATTATGAACATGATAAGAATTTTAAGTAGTGATAAAGATTGCAGGGAGAAATATCAGTAACCTCAGATATGCAGATGACACCACCCTTATGGCAGAAAGTGAAGAGGAAATAAAAAGCCTTTTGATGAAAGTGAAAGAGGAGAGTGAAAAAGTTGGCTTAATGCTCAACAGTCAGAAAACTAAGATCATGGCATCTGGTCCCATCACTTCATGGGAAATAGATGGGGAAACAGTTGAAACAGTGTCAGACTTTATTTTGGGGGGCTCCAAAATCACTGCAAATGGTGACTGCAGCCATGAAATTAAAAAATGCTTACTCCTTGGAAGGAAAGTTATGATCAACCTAGATAGCATATTCAAAAGCAGAGACATTACTTGGCCAACAAAGGTCCATCTAGTCAAGACTATGGTTTTTCCAGTAGTCATGTATGGATGTGAGAGTTGGACTGTGAAGAAGGCTGAGCGCCGAAGAACTGATGCTTTTGAACTGTGGTGTTGGAGAAGACTCTTGAGAGTCCCTTGGACTGCAAGGAGATCCAACCAGTCCATCCTAAAGGAGATCAGTCCTGGCTGTTCATTGGAAGGAGTGATGCTGAAGCTGAAACTGCAGTACTTTGGCCACTTCATGCGAAGAGTTGACTCATTGGAAAAGACTCTGATGCTGGGAGGGATTGGGGGCAGGAGGAGAAGGGGACGACAGAGGATGAGATGGCTGGATGGCATCACCAACTCGATGGACATGAGTTTGAGTAAACTCTGAGAGTTGGTGATGGACAGGGAGGCCTGGCATGCTGTGATTCATGGGGTCACAAAGAGTCGGACACAACAGAGTGACTGAACTGAACAGAACTGAAAGTAATTATATTTCTTAAGGACCACTCTTTGCTGTATGAAAAATAGATTGTAGGATTACAAAGATGGGAACAGAAAGGTAAGCCAAGAGGTTATTGCACTAATAAATGTGAACAGTGATGGTGTGTTTGACATGGAGCAACAATGAAGTTGAGAAAAGTTTGGATTCTAAACACCTATTAATATCTATGAATAAATAGTGATATAGAATCAATGGCAGAGTGTGAAGGAAAAAGAGGAATATAAAATGGCTTCAATTTGTTTGACCTAAACACTTGGTTGAATTTTCTAAAATGCAGAAAGAGAAAATACATAAGGTAGAAATCAAGAGGCTTTTTCCCCTGGTCATATACATTTGAATACATATTACATTTCTAAGAGAGATGTCATGTGATTGTTGTATATATGAATAGGGCATAAAGAAAAGAAGATTCTGGAGCTACAAATTTAGGAGTCTTCAGTGTACGATGGGCTAATGCAGGAGAAGCAAGAGACACAGGTTCAATCCCTGGGTCAGGAAGATTCCCTGGAAAGGGAAATGCAACCCATTCCAGTATTCTTGTCCAGAAAATTTCATGGCCTGGTAGGTTACAGTCCATGGGGTCACAAAGAGTCAGACATGACTGAACACACACACAATGTGCAGATAACATTTACATAAACACATCTATAAGGCTGTATGAGAGAGTCTATGTACAGAGAAGAGAGAAGCCCTAGGGACTCCAGTGGTTAGACATGGGTATTGAAAGAACTGCAAGGGGAGACTAAAAATGTGACTAGTGAGTTGGAAAAAAAGTGTGAGAAACTGAAGGCCAAATTATTATGTTATTTGAGGAGAAGAGAATGATCTGTAGTTTAAGCATAAAGAGGAATGGGAATCGGTCACCTGTTGGATTTACCAATGGGAGTAGAGTGGTGGACGCCAAAGTAGGATCAAAGTGAGTTAAACAGAGAATGAACAAAATGAATGGGCAACCACAAATATGAACGGCTCTATCTTGTAGTTGGCTGCAAAACATATCAGAATGGGGCAGTAGTTAGAGGGCAGTAACTGAAAAGAAAAGGGGGAGGGGCAGGATAGAAAGGTATTTGTCTGTTCTTAAGATGAAAAGAATAACAATATGTTTATATTCTGCTGAGAATAATCTGGTAAAAAGAGAACATTTCTAATGTGCTTTTAGAGCAGTGCCCTTGAGGAGATGAGAGAGGATGGACATAGTACACCAGGAGAAGAATTGGCCTTAGATAGAAACATGGAGAATTTCTTTCTTGTTTTCCTTAATTAACTGGCTGATTTAATTGACTATTTTAAACTGAAAACAATTATATACACATCAGATTGTATTTATAAAGGTCATTTGTTAGGATTTCCTGCCTTTCAGCATCTTTTTGAAGCCCTAAACTCTTTTGAAGTTTTTGCTTTTTTCCTTTGTTGTTTTTGTTTCTTTGTTTGCTTTGGAGTCCTGCTTCCTCCAGGTAAAAGGCAGGCAACTAATTCAATTCCTAGCCTCCCTTCCCAGTTAGGGTACCTAGGAGAATGGAGCCACTGAGTAGATACAGATAAGGGAGAGATACAAGGAGGGAAGGGTGTCAAATTCACTGGGCTCTGACATGGTCCAAACTGGGTTTGCTTCATTTGGTTACATGAGCAAATTTCTCATTGGGCTTTCTATTAATCAAAAGCAAAGAACTATTAAGATCTCCTTGAAAAACTTAATGGAATCAAATTTCAAAAGTTAAATGTATATAAATATAATTAAAAGGAAAACGAAGGCACATAAAAGTTTTGAGATTATATCCTCTTAGAAAAAGTACAAAGCCAGGTCAACTTTTGGACTACAGTTACCATTTTGGTTGGAAAAGAAGCTACCACTACAAGGTGTTTTTGCAGCTCTTCAATGGCAACCCACTCCAGTACTCTTGCCTGGAAAATCCCATGGATGGAGGAGCCTGGTAGGCTGCAGTCCATGGGGTTGCAAAGGATCAGACATGACTGAGCGACTTCACTTTCACTTTTCACTTTCATGCACTGGAGAAGGAAATGGCAACCCACTCCAGTGTTCTTGCCTGGAGAATCCCAGGGACAGGGGAAGCCTGGCGGGCTGCCGTCTATGGGGTCGCACAGAGTCGGACATGACTGAAGCGACAGCAGCAGCAGCCTCCCTTCCCAGTTAGGGTACATAAGATGATCCAGCTCCTTCTCCAATTAGATACACTCTCATGAGACTTAAAATAAGAAGTGATCAGCATGAAGAGCAGGATCCATTTCCTGGTAAAATTGGCATCAGCTATGACTACCTTAGCTGCCTCCTTCCTGTAGAAATGTGGCTCCGGAGTGGCAGATGGTGGTGGATGAGGTCAAATTGAGTTCCTGGTACTCAAGGCACAGAGATACAAAACAGGGCATCTGCAACATGAGGGAGGCAGGTTTAGTTTAGTTTGTTTTTTTTTTTTTAAACACACACTGATTCTGTGGAGTGATTTAGGGTTTTGTTCCTGGAAGTTTAGGATTGAGCCTGATTTCCTGCCCTTCCTGTATGTCTGAGGGAGCTCCTATTTTTAATGAAGTCCTTTTTCTCCTTAATCTGCCAGACTCGGTTTTTGTTGCTTGCAGTGGTGGACTCTGGCTGGATTAAGGAATGTAGCAAAATGTTAAACTGTTTAACTAGTCTTTTCAAGTTCCTTTTGGAAGTTATTCTGTTGTTTAAACAGATAACTCTTTAAGAATAAGGAAATAAAGCATAATATTGAAAAACAAATTTTCAGTATTAGCAAAAACCTGTTAACTCTCAGAGCATGTGAGGACAGTGGTCCTAACTCATTTGTAATATCATTTTTGTGATGTATGTGAAATCATAACAGCTGAAGAGAAAATCATGATGAAAAATCTAATAGTAGCGGAATGAATGGAGACCTTGGGACAGAATATTTGAAGTGGGTATTTTTCCAGAAAACCTAGGATTTCAATATACAAGCACGTGTGTGCCTGCATATGTAAATGTACACCGTGTGCACATGCGAAGAGTCTAAAAAACAAGGATCACTTGTAAACAACTACCCCATTCCCTAGCTGTAACCATAGCAACGGAAACTTCATTTTCTGTCTCAAATAATGTGTGCAAGTCTGTCTCACTAACAATTCAGAAGGGATACTGACAAATGATCACTATATTCACCCAGCCATTTTAAATAGGAAGGCATTTGCTGAATTCTAATATGACCAATGAATATTTAACTGATAATCCTGCCAGATAAGATACTGGCCAAAAGAGAAAAAAGAGAAATGAAACTAGAGTTGCTATCATGCAAAAATCAGTTAATGAAGGACATGAAAGGAAATGCTGTGAATTTTGGACTGAAAATCTGTTCTGTATTGGGTTATGGAGAAGCTGTCCCACAATTTGGAAATCTGGAAGATTCAGTGACCCCTAGAATATCTGCCATGAAGGGTGTTTTTTTCCTTCTTTGTTTAATGTTTTTATTTTCAAGAGTGTGAAAGAAAATGCCTTAAAACGTTTTAACTTCAAGGCAACAGAAACAAGGTGAAGTATTGCAGTACTAGAAAATTCAAAATCTGACCAGGTCCTAAAATTTCAGACTTTTCCTCTTCATAGATTGCACCGCATCTTAACATCTTGGACAAACTTGTTGATTTATTTTGAACCTCCACTGGTTCCAGGAACATTCAGTAGTAAGGCTCAGGAGATCCAAACTCAGATTAAATTTTCAAGCAGACTTCATAATAATTAACATTTATTGAATATTTATTACTTGCAAGGCCTTTTTCTTAGTACACTGTGTCTTTTAACTTTTACAAGAATTCTCTGAAATGGGTACTATTTTTAGTTCCATTTTGTAGATAATGAAACCAAAGATCAGATGCATTAAAATTTGCCCAAGGTAGTACTAAAAGTTAAAGGAGGATCTAGAAGTATAACTCTTAAATCTCTCTCTAAAAATCTAGGGCTGAGCCACTTGACTGCACTGGATTTTGTTTTTCTATTTCTCTAATCTTTATTTCTTCCCTTTATACTCTTTCCTTTTTTCAAATGTCTTCATAAAGTTCTCATAAAGACATACATACTCCAAAGAGAAAAAGAAAGTGAACAAAATGTATAGTTGTGACTAATTCATTAATTGTAGCCATTCAACAAATTTATGAATAGTAATTATTTATGTGCACACACATTTGCTATTTGCAATATTGGACTTGATTGCTCAGCACTTTTCTTTGTGTAGCAAACTTTTTGAGTGGTCAAGTTACAACCAGAAGGTTATTTGGAAAACATTAAATAGGAGTAATTTAATACAACAGAAAATCATAATGGCTAGTCATCAAGCTAAAAGAAACCAGGGCACTCATCCAGGGCCATTCAGTCTATTGCCCCCACAGATACAATGCCTGGGGCTATGACCTTCTCAGGGTCTTACTAAAATGGTTAAATACTGAGGGAAAAAATTGGCTCTAAATATGAAAATATAATAGCACAATTAAAATTCTTAGGTTTTTTTCATGTCTACAAAATGAAACATTATGTTAGGTTAACTCATTATTATGTTTTGACATGGTTTGCAGGATCATAGAAAATTTATGATGATTTCTGAGAAGTTATAGTCAATGATAAATTAAATGAGTGACCTGTAGTCACATATTTTTGAAAGCAAATAAATATGTTTCTTTTCCAAAATCTTTACCCCAAAGTATATATGTAATGAGAATGTGGATGCATTTAAATATATTTCAGAGGGTGGTGAAGTCTAAAAATGGCCCTGCATCCATCTTTCATAGGGCAATATTCCTGCTGCTTCATTGAAAATAAGTCTGAAATCAGTTGGCCAGGAATCCCTTTTATTTGGATAGTTAAGGAGATCTGCCCGACCATATAATTTTCTTGAAGAAGAGTTAATTTTCTTACATGATTGGTGGTTAACTACTGATGCTCAAATGGCTCATTTTTTCCTCCAAGTTCTACCTCCCACTATTCATCTTTCATTAGTCCATGAAGCATTTAAGGTCGCTTAGTTGCCAAATAGATTGATGATTTCTCCACTCCAGAAAATATTATTAATTGGTTTATAGAATGCTGCTCCCACACATCCTGGCATTCTATAAAGTCACCTCAGTATTAACAGAGGCTACATTAGCATAACAATAGCAGGCCACATTAAACAGCCCAGGAAAGAAATTGTCAATTTAGTTTCAGAGGCAGAGATTTCTCTGTAAAAAGTATTTACAGGCTGACTTATGTGGGACATTCAGGCAAAATGCTGATCAGTGGCTCACTGAAAAGCAGTGAATAAGTAATTAAGACTCTGTGATCTCTAAGAGCAATAATCTCAATGGGTTTTTGTTGCCTTTGGTTATGTAGTGCTTTCCATGTATGTGGTCTGATCGTTGCCCCTAGACCTCCTCAAGAAACAATTCTCTTACACGTTTCCCAAAGCTCTGGATCCAGACCCGCCTACTCTTCAGCTCCATGGGAATTGGGGCCCTGGAGACTGTAAGTTCCCACTTGAGGAACTGAGGAGAGTTGAGCCGGAGGTATCCTAGGACTGAGAAACATGGATAAAAGAGGTTTCTAAGTGAAGGGGTGAATAGTCAAAAATGCTAGAAGACAGGTGAAAGGAGATGGGAAAGGAGACCAGGAGTCAAAGTTAAGAACTGTAAAAGAAATATGCCTAATTATAATAAAGAAAAAGGAATAGGAAACATGAGGAAACATTAGGGATCGCACACTGAGGCTGAAATGGCAGGTAGTTTACCCCATACTTTGAGGCACAGTTCACTTCAGTTCAGTTCAGTCACTCAGTCGTGTCTGACTCCTTGCAACCCCATGAATCGCAGCAGGCCAGGCCTCCCTGTGCATCACCAACTCCCAGAGTCCACCCAAACTCATGTCTATTGAGTTGATGATGCAGTTGAGCGATCTCATCCTCTGTCATTCCCTTCTCCTCCCGCCCTGAATCTTTCCCAGCATCAGGGTCTCCTCCAATGAGTCAGCTCTTCCCATCAGGTGACCAAAGTATTGGAGTTTCAGCTTCAGCATCAGTCCTTCCAATGAACACCCAGGACTGATCTCCTTCAGAATGGACTGGTTGGATCTCCTTGCAGGTCATGGGACTTTCAAGAGTCTTCTCCAACACCACAGTTCAAAAGCATCAATTCTTTGGTGCTCAGCTTTCTTCACAGTCCAACTCTCACATCCATACATGACCACTGGAAAAACCATAGCCTTGACTAGATGGACCTTTGTAGGCAAAGTAATGTCCTGCTTTTCAATATGCTCTCTAGGTTGGTCATAACTTTCCTTCCAGGGAGCAAGCATCTTTTAATTTCACGGCTGCAATCACTGTCTGCAGTGATTTTGGAGCCCCAAAAAATAAAGTCAGCCACTGTTTCCACTGTTTCCCCATCTATTTCCCAGAAAGTGATGAGACTGGATGCCATAACCTTAGTTTTCTGACTGTTGAGCTATAATCCAACTTTTTCACTGTCCTCTTTTACTTTCATTAAGAGGTTCTTTAGTTTTTCTTCACTTTCTGCCATAAGGGTGGTGTCATCTGCATATCTGAGGTTATTGAGATTTCTCCCAGCAATCTTGATTTCAGCTTGTGCTTCATCCAGCCCAACGTTTCTCATGATGTACTCTGCATAGAAGTTAAATAAGCAGGGTGACAATATACAGCCTTGACGTACTCCTTTTCCTATTTGGAACCAGTCTGTTGTTCCATGTCCAGTTCTAACTGTTGCTTGCTGACCTGCATACAGGTTTCTCAAGAGGCAGGTCAGATGGTCTGGTATTCCCATCTCTTTCAGAATTTTCCAGTTTATTTGATCCACACAGTCAAAGGCTTTGGCATAGTCAATAAACTGTGCCCAGTTAGGCAGTCACTCCTGTGATATAAATTAAAAGTTGCCCAACTGCCCAGATACAGAGACGTGGTGAACATAGCATGGATACTGGAGTCTGAAACACTTGGCTTATAATTCTCTTTGTAAAATAACATCTATCTGTAAGGTGTTTGGGAGATAGTAGATGTAAAGCTTGAAAGTTTCTGGGTCATATCAAGTGCTCAAAAAAGTGACAGGTAGATTTACATCAGGGGATAAAAATACATCAGATATTAAATTCAATTTAAAAAGATGAAAATATTTATAGCAGGTTTTTTCCTATTCTACAAAGTCAATAAGTATTTCTTATTCATATCACTGAGAGAGAGAGAGAGAGAGAGAGAGAGAGAGAGAGAGAGAGATTTAGGTTAAATAGTATTGTTTTACTTCGGTAATTCAGCAAGCATTCATTATTAAACTCCTACTATGTATGAGGCAGTATTTCAGTCCTGCCCAAGGTCTAAGGAGGGCTAGTCTCAGATGAGACCAAGTATATTACCCCCTAATTGACTTAGTGAGATATTTCTAAGAGCACAGCTGCTGGTCTGAAAATTACTGACCCAGAAAGTTGTGAACTTGGTTGGCTGTAAAAGTCAGTCACTCACTTTTACAATGACTGCTCTAGCACCTACTGTGTCATTTACTTGTTTCCTTGTGATTCTCTCTTGGGGCTGATAATGAATCACTTGAGCAACTGAAGTACCTTGCTGAATAGCTACCCCTCCCCAACCCACGCACCCCCCACCAAATGGACTATGAGCTTCATGAAGGCATAGACCAACTCTATTTTTGCTCATTATTTGTAGTGGGTTGAATAGTCCTCTATGCCCAATCACTTCTACCCAGATCCTCAGAATGTGATCTTGTTTTGGGAAATAGTGTCTTTGCAGACATATTTAAGGTAAAGCTTAAAAGGAGGTCATACTGGATTAGAGAGGGTCCTAAATCTAAGGAGAGTCTCTTTATAAAAGACAGGAAAGGACACAGAGAGAGACAGCAAATGTGTGAATTTGAAGGCAGAGATTAGAGTAATGCATATATAAGCCAAGGAACACCAAGGATTGTCAGTAAACTATCAGCAGCTAGGAGAGAGGCATGGGACAGATTCTCAGAGCCTTCAAAAGGAATGACCCATTCACACCTTGATTTTGGATTTCTGGATTCCAAAACTCTCCAAAAAAGAATGGATTTCTGCTGTGTTAAGCATGTCCAATGTGCGATAATATGTTACATTATCCCTAGAAAACAAATATACCATCATATCTCTATTACACAGTAAAGTACCTGGCTCACAGTAAAAGTTCCCAACAACTACCTGTGGGAGGAAGGAAGGTAGGTTAATTTCTTGTCCTTCCTCTACATCTTTTTTCTAGTTCAGTGTTTCTCTAAGTGTAATTCTGGAACTTACTCTTGAATACTCTGAGTGCTTATTTACAATAGTAGATTTCCAGGACCACCCCAAACCAGTTGCATCAAAATCTCAAGGGCTGAATATACATTTCTACAATACACTCCCATAGCAGGTCTTATACTCAGGAAAATGTTTGAACTGATCTTTGTTATGATAATTCTTCAGTCTCTTTGAATTTTATCAAAGACATTTCTCTAGCCTTATGGACAAAACACCTGATGGGAGGAGGAAGCCTGCCTCCTTGCAGGAGGTATGAGGCTGACCTCCTAGTTAATGCTACTTGGAATTTCTGAGGCAGGATTCTCCAGCTGTCACTTCCTTTTTTCCTTGAGGGTACACCTGGCTGCTTGACATGACCCCAAACCCTGTCTAGAGGTGAGGTTTTTGCTTGATAGCAGTTTTTCAAGAAAAGAATCAAAGTCAGAATAAGACAGATGTAGAATCCCTCCATTCTTAGGGATATTTTTCCCCAAACAGTAATGTCCCTGTAGTACCACAGGCAAACTTCTTCAGATTTCTAACTTCCAAATTCAACCACATTTCACCTCTTAAAAAACTTGCCTCTCCAAAGATAGGTGACAGTTTATTACAAACAGGCTGTTTTTTGTTTCATACTCATTTTCCATTTATCACTTTCTCATCCAATTTGCTGAGTCCCCAAATCAAAACACATACCAGGCTGTAAGCTCAAATTGGCATCTGTAAATCAAGCTGTGTGCTTTCTGCTGTGTGTCTCCCCCCAGGAACTCTCAGAGACCTGCAGTTGTTCATGTGGGTGTGAACAGCTCTCTGGACCCCTGTGGCAGAGCCAGCTTCCCTTCCAGGCATCTTTCTCTATGATTTTTAATCTTCTTGCTTAGGAAGTCTTTTTTCCACATACCTGAAAAACCAACCTCAAAGTCAAAACAAGAACTGGGAGGTTAGTTCAGCTCCATGACTTCTTCACACTAAGTCTGGAAAGATTTGTGGGTTTGTCAGGAGGGATTTGTCCGCAAAACCCAAATGAATCGTGGAGCGGAGGTGGATATTAAGTCAAAGAGGCTGAGGAGGATGAAAGAGAAGTGTCATGGAACATGTAGAAGCACTCTGAGCGAGCTGGGGTGTCCTGAATTCAAATAATCACCTGTGTGCAACATTAAAATCTGTCTTTGAATACTAAACTATAACATATACTCTTTTATATCAGAGTCTGAAGTTGATTTGAAGTAACATTTCCACCACTAGAAAAATAAAGTTTATCCAACTCCTATTATTATTTTTTCCTCCTTCAAATCAAACACCATCCATCCTTGTCACAATGCCTGGAAATTTCAAGGTTATTTTCAACTTGTCCTTACATTCCCCCCAGTCCCATATCATATCTATCACAAATTACATTTTTTCTATGAGACAATGTTCCCATATGTCCCTTTCCTAAGGCTGGTCCAAATGCTCTGGGTTGGCCACATGGCTCCTCCAAATTTTGGACCTTTTGTAACATTTGTTGCCTGCACCACTCCTTTGAAAATGAAGTTGATTTGAACTAACATTTCCACCACTAGAAAAATAAAGTTTATCCAACTCCTATTATTATTTTTTCCTCCTTCAAATCAAACACCATCCATCCTTGTCACAATGCCTGGAAATTTCAAGGTTATTTTCAACTTGTCCTTACATTCCCCCCAGTCCCATATCATATCTATCACAAATTACATTTTTTCTATGAGACAGTGTTCCCATATGTCCCTTTCCTAAGGCTGGTCCAAATGCTCTGGGTTGGCCACATGGCTCCTCCAAATTTTGGACCTTTTGTAACATTTGTTGCCTGCACCACTCCTTTGAAAATGTAATCATCCCCTTCTTTTCACTCATCCAGGCTCAAAAACTTGAAATAAAGTTCACTGCTCTATTTTTCCTTTTCCACTAGTATTACCAAGATTCTTCTCTCCTCATCACCCTCACTGCCACCCTCACTGGAGCTTTCAGCCCTGAGCTTCTGCTAGATGCTGGTGCTCAGCCATGTCCAACTCTTCTACCCCATAGCCTGTAGCTCACCAGGCTTCTCTGCCCATGGGATTTCCCAGGCAAGAATACTGGAAGGGTTGCCATTTCCTCCTCCAGGGGATCTTCCCAACCCAGATATCAAATCTGAGTCTCCTGTGTCTCCTGCATTGCAGGCTGATTCTTCACTTACTAAGTTACCAGGGAAGCCCCTATAGCTACCTTCGTATTGCCTTGGAGACAGGGATGGTTCTGCCATGAGTTTTCTTTTTTAAATGACATATTTAATAGTTTTACTTACTAAAAGTAAAAATAGCAATTATTTAATGGAATACATAATATGGTCAGACACTTTGATAAAAATTCAGCAAATCTGATGTAGAGTCTTGGGAATTTGCATTTTTAATAAGCGCTCCAGTGTGACTCGCTCATTTAGAAAAACTGTTAGACACTGTGAGAAACTCTGAAATATGGATTTCATATGTTTGCTGGGGTCAAGAAAAATTGCTGGGATTTTTGGCCATTCACTCATATTGTTCCATTTTAGCTTGTTCTAATTTAAATTATTTTAGTCTTTCTTTTTTAAAACTTTTTGACTTTATACCCCAGCCTTCTTTCTTCAGTACACCATCTTTTCTATCCACTGTTATTAAAAATTGGAAGTTGACACTAATAGTCATTCTGTAGATAAACAGAGGGGTACTGAGAGGGTAACAGGCAGGAAGGCCAGGGATCTCCAAATGGAGAAAATAGGCTGCAAGTGTCAGACATTTTTTTTTCTCTCTCTTAAGTGACAGGGGGAAACAAACTACAACTGTTAGATTTTTTTCCTCTTTTTTATATAAATTTAAAAGGAGGTTTCTCTTAAAATTCTGTGTTGCCATGACACCTGGCTCTACCTGAACTTAACTTTTCTCAAACTTTAAGCTAACTAATGCTCAAACATTTTTCTTATGGAAATGTTTGTCTTAAGCTATGTTACTGAACTATGTATTTACCCTAGACTCTGTCTTCAAGTCAGTCCCACCTAAGACTCAGAACCAACTTGCAAATGTTCTCTTAAGCTATGTTAATGAGACTTGTGCGGCTGCTGGTGCTGAGTCGCTTCAGTCTCGTCCAACTCTGTGTGACCCCAGAGACGGCAGCCCACCAGGCTCCCTGTCCCTGGGATTCTCCAGGCAAGAATACTGGAGTGGGTTGCCATTTCCTTCTCCAATGCATGAAAGTGAAAAGGGAAAGGGAAGTCACTCAGTCATGTCCAACTCCTAGCAATCCCATGAACTGCAGCCTACTAGGCTCCTCCGCCTACGGGATTTCCAGGCAAGAGTATTGGAGTGGGGTGCCATTGTCTTCTCCGAATGAGACTTGTATTTGCTTGGAAATCTGCATTTCTTCAAAATTCATGTCAATCATTTTATGGCCTGGGACAACTCACCTTGTGCCAATGAGTGGTTAAGGCGCCTGGTGCCATTCTCTGAGTTTTGAGACATTTTCTTCTCTCATTAGCAGACTGTTAGTAGCTATATAACATCTGGCTAAAGACTAGCAGGGGGGGCACTCTTTCTGCCCCCTTCTGATGTCTATGTCAGAAGCTTTCTCTATTTCTTTTATATTTTAATAAAACTTTATTATACAAAAGCTCTGAGTGATCAAGCCTCCTCACTGGCCCCAGATTAAATTCTTCTCCTCTGGAGGCCCAAGAATCCCAGCGTCTTTCATAGTTCAGCAACCTTTCAGTACATTATGGGCTAAAGTACACAATGGAAAGATTTATACTCATAGTATTTTGGCTTAGAAAAGCCTTTAGAGATCTCACAGTCTTAGAATTATAAAGTTAGAAGGGATATTATTCATGAAGTCTTCTAATAAAAAAAAAAGGTCAAAAGTACTGCATGTGATGGGCAGTCAAGTGAGGAGCAATATAGGTACTAAGGTATCAATAGGTAGTAATAAATAAATAAATAAGTAAATAAACGAGGAAGGGAAGTGTGCCTGGCCAATTAAATGAAAAATGAAGGAACTTATCTCACTTTTGGTTAGAAGCTTTAATTACTCTGTATGATTCTCCATGTTCTCTTTTTCTGGGTCAACAATCATGGAAACGTGACAAAATAAAGCTTCCAACAACCTGAGTCCCTGAATGACTAGGATGAATAGACTTCTCCTGGTGGTACATATTTAAGCCACTGGAAATAGGATGTTGTCTCCATAAGAAAATTCTGGTCTATCCTGTTAGGGGAGTGTGTAATTTCCTCGGTTCTGTCTAGTCACAACAAGGATTTGAAGCGATGGATGTTAAAGCCCTCTGAGCATCACAGTTCTCGGACAGTGTTACAGCTCCATGTTACAGCTCAGTTTTATTTAGAAAATAAAGGAAAATACATCCTTGAGGCATGAGGGCATGGAATCCAAAAGACGGGAAGAGAAAAGAGAGAGAGCTAGAACGCATGCGAGTGTGTGGGAGAGAGGGAGAGCAGGAGAGAGTGAGAGTGGGAGGGAGGGAGTGCGTGCTCACAGAGAGAGATCCCCCAGCCCATTCCGTCCTTTTTTTATATGTTTTTTTCCTCCCCCTGCGCCTGCCCTATGTAAACTGGGCTAGCCACAAGTGCTGTTTGTTCTACCTGAGGTCCTCACTCTGGTTCTTGGAACTTCCTTTGTTCTATTTTTGTGGGCTTTTCCCTTCCTGCTCTTTTAGCCACCAGCATTCTGGACTCCTTTTTCCTATTCTAACTACCTAACAATTCTAATCAATATATTATTCTTCCCTGATTTTATTTTTAAATTAAGCTACTTCACTAATGGTAATGAAGATGAAAATGATGATGATAACTAATATTTATCTAGAATTTACCATGGTCCTGGCACTATGCTAAGTGCTTTTTTTTCAGGTTTTATGCCTTTAACCTTTATAATGACATTATGAGAAAAATGCTATTATGAACTTCATTTTATCGATACAAAAATAGAGGTACAGAATGAAGTCCAAAATCATGTTAGAATTACGTTTGAGAGCAGTCTGAAATTCAGACATTCTGATTCCAGGGCTTGCCTTCTTGGCCATTAAATTGCTTCTGCTAAGTCAGTTTATAAGTCAAATAAGTCAAATCCTTCAAAGTGCACTTTGGGGATATATTCTATCCCCAAAGCATGTTCTACATATATTAGTTTCATGGAATATTAACTGGCATAACTTAAGAAATGCATCTAAATCTTAATTTATGAAATATTGCATATAAACACTGAATTAAATAAAGCAAATTTTTAAAATCTCAGAACTGCTAGATGTTTTAAGGATCTGCTTGCTCCTCTATGATCACTCTTTAAACATGTTTTCATTGTCTTTTTTTTACCCCAAGTTTCTTGTTCCACATCTACACACCTGTTTATAGCCCTGTAAGGAGCAGTAAACCTCTTCATTTTCCTGGTATTGACCTGAACCTCAGCATTTCTATATGATTTCCCATTTTGCTGAATCCCTGGTTCGGAGAATCTCCGATTTAGTGTGAGAATTCTCAAGGAGTCTTCTGCTTCATAATTTCAGGTCCCTTTGTTTATTACTCAGCTCCACTCACTGGTATGTAAACAGATACATAATGCAATAAGAAAGTTTCCTGACTCTTTTTAAATTATTTTTCTTTCTGTAGTCCCAGAAGCTTCTCTCATTGCTGTTCTTTCCACTGATACCATTCAAAGTCTCCAGTGTTTTTTCACTTCTTTCTCCACAATCCATCTGAAACTCTCTAAAACATGCCAGCTAATCTTTATTCAAATATGGTTTTCCTATTTTTGCAAGATAGAAGTGATTAAAAAATCTGATAGTGGCAGTTGGAATTTTAGGAGAAGATTTTATATATTTGAGGATCATTCAGTAATTTTCCATTAAGAAAAACTAAATGTTTGTTTAATCTTTAGAAAGTCAGCATTTTGTGGGAAAGACCAATTTTGCCTATAGTGCTGCATCAGAGGCCTATGGAATAGCCCAGAAAGAGGAAGACATGACTTTTAAACATCTTGGATGTAGAACTCAGAGAAACAGAAAGACTGGGGGGGAAAAAAAGCCATACCAAGGTCTGGGGTCTGTAGGACAATTCAGCTTTTCATAGTACTTTAAGAATGGTGAATCCTATCATAAAGAGAAAAGACACTTGCTCCTTGGAAGGAAAGCTGTGACAAACCTAGACAGTATATTAAAAAGCAGAATTATCACTTTGCCAACAAAGGTCCATGTAGTCAAAGCTATGGTTTTTCCAGTAGTCATGTATACATATGAAAGTTGGACAATACAGAAGGCTGAGCACAAAAGGATTGATGCTTTCAAATTGTGGCACTGGAAAAGACTCTTTAGAGTCTCTTGGACTGCATGGAGATCAAACCAGTCAATCCTAAAGGAAATCAACCCTGAATATTCATTGGAAGTACTGATGCAGAAGCACCAGTACTTTGGCCACCTGATATGAAGAACTGAATCATTAGAAAAGACCCCGATGCTGGGAAAGACTAAAGGCAAAAGGAGAAGGGGGCAGCAGAGGATGAGATGGTTAGACAGCATCACCGACTCAATGACATGAATCAGAGAAAACTCTGGGAGATAGTGAAGGACAGAGGAGGCCGGTGTGCTGCAGTCCATGGGGTCATAAAGAGTTGGACACAATTGAGTGACTCAACAACAACAACAAATCATAAAGATGCTGTCATCTTCCTCCACAAAACTGCTTTTACCTCCATCCATGACAAATGGCTGCTCCTCTCAAATCTCTGGGTTATATTGACCTGTACCTTAGGTGAAGAATGTCTGATAAAGCAGGCAGGGGGTGACATAAACTGTGTTACAAATGAATGCGAATACCGTGAGCACACTGTTCTTCTGAAATTATGAAATTATACTCGACTATACCACCTTATACTGAAGGAGACAGGAAATCTTATGGTCCTTCCAATCTGTGTCTCACGATAAATATGTTTTCAGCCACATAATGGGGAATGTGGAGTGACCAAATCAACATTTGAGGACTTTCTTATTCTTTGAATAATGTTATTAAAAAGTAATTTGGCAAAACCAAGCAAGCAATAATGTATTTTTACAATTCTGATCCAAATGCTCAACTAAACTGTAATATTAAAAACAACCCTTGTTTTCTTCCCCCCTTTGAAATCTTGTTCCTTCTAAATACCATCAAAAGAGACTATATTTGGTTAAATGTAAACATCACAATGCTTTGCTAGTGTTGCAATTTGAAATAGCCACTTTGCTACCATTGAAAATCACTGATTATTCAGAGCTAGTTATAGAGAGCAAAATATCTATGTGATTGCATGGTTTCGATTACCATCATTATAATGCTATGCACAAAGGCTGATTACCTTCCATTTTGCACTTCTTGTTAAAACTGGGTTAATAAGAGACTTCACAAGGACATTCTCTTCCTCATATGAAATTTCTTACAGAAATGCAATAATTAAAACTGTTTCATTGTTAAGTAAAGAACTAGCCTATTGTACAACTTTTGTGGCAGTTGACAATACCTCATCATTAATGTATTTATTGATTAAAACACTTGCTTTACATGAAGCAAATTTTGGTTTTTATATATGTCTAATGCTGGTTTCATTGAGACTTGGATTTAACAATTTGAAAGAATTGTGTTCAACTTAAGACAAATAGACTTAAGGCTATAATTTTCTACTCATTGGAAAAGACCTTGATGCTGGGAAAGATTGAGGGCAAGAGAAGGGGGTGACATAGGATGAGATGGTTGGATGGTATCACCAATTCAATTGACACGAGTTTGAGCAAACTCAGGAAGACAGTAAAGGACAGGGAAGCCTGGTGCGCTGCAGTCCATGAGGTCACAGAGTCGGACACGAGTGAGCTACTGAACAATGACAACAATGTATACTATAAGTGGTATTCAGAACTATTTTATCTCACATGTAACTTTGTAGGGAATATGTTATTAAGGGCAGCTTTTCTTTGAATTTGTGACCTCTTTATTTTAAAAAATCTATATGATTATTTCTTTTTAATAAGCATTCAATAGAAGAATGGAGGGAGGAGAAAGAAATATAGTATAAATAATATGGTTCCTTTTCCTTCTTTTTTTCAGTAATACATTTCTTTATGTACTAAGGGGGATGTGATAGAGTAGGCTGAAGAATCAGAAGTAGATTTTTACCTTGTAATAATGAATTAAATAAGTCCCTTTCTTTAGTCAGGCCACAATCTCCCCATAGATAAACTAAGTGATTAAAACTGGCTACTAGGAAAACTCCAGGATTCTTGCCTGGAGAATCCCATGGACCAAGGAGTCTGGCACGCTATGATCCATTGAATTGCAAAGAGTTGGATACGACTGAAGCAACTCAGCACAATGAAAACTCTCCCAACTCTATGACACTCTTCAAAGTAGCAAGACCCCTAGAATGTGAAAAGTACAGAAATGGGGAAGAGAAAAGATAAAATTTTCTTGTTGAATTACTCATAATATTAAGCAAAATCATTACAGCTATTGACTTTGAAGGATATGCTTAGACTACTTACTAAGGGAAGTGATGTGAGGTAATTGAGAATTAGTAAAAGGAGCTCTGGGAGTTGGTGATAGACAGGGAGCCTGGCATGCTGCAGTCCATGGGGTCACAAAGAGTCGGACACAACTGAGCGACTGAACTGAACTGAACTAAGAGCCCTCTGCCTGGTTTGTGGGTGGCTGCCTTCCTGCTCTGTCCTTACAGGGCAAAAAAAAAAAAAAAAAAAGCCCGGGCTCTAGTCTCTTCCTCTACCTGCTACTGCTGCTAAGTCGCTTCAGTCATGACCGACTCTGTGCAACCCCATAGACGGCAGCCCACCAGGCTCTGCCGCCCCTGGGATTCTCCAGGCAAGAACACTGGAGTGGGCTGCCATATCCTTCTCCAGTGCATGAAAGGGAAAAGGGAAAGTGAAGTCACTCAGTCGTATCCGACTCTTCGCAACCCCATGGACTGCAGCCCACCAGGCTCCTCTGTCCATGGGATTCTCCAGGCAAGAGTACTGGAGTGGGGTGCCATGCATTCCTCTACCTAGAAGGGCTTAATCTCCTAATGGGGTTCCACCCTCATGACCTCATCTAAACCTAATTATCCACTACATTCAAATGCAATCACATTGAGAATTAAGGCTTCAACATATAAATAGGGGCACAAACATTCAGTCAATAACATCTGTTAATTCATCCTTACTGTTATGCAGGAATGCTTACCTAAAGGTACCTGCAAAACACTACTGTTCACTTGGTGGCAGCTACCTGTGGGTGTAGGGTTGGTCTTACTAGAGATCTCTTACAAGCGTTTCAGTGGCATATTCAACACAAACCATTCAGTCCCATAATAATGAATAACTATTGAAAGCGTGCCTGTTGGGGCTGGGGACAGAAAAATCATTATTCACTGTAAAAGCCTATGGGTTTTAGATGTACACTCAAGAGACACAGACTACGATCTATATACTAACTGTTCTTGGGGCTACAGATGTAGAACTTTTACAGTATTCTACGCTATGCTAGGAAGAAGAGGGCAGGTGAAGGATGATATGTTCCTGAAATGATAATGAAGAAAATATTTCATCTGTAAAGGTATGTAGAAGTTTATCAGAATTAACATCCATTTAATGTGTCAAAAAGACAAAAATACCCTTGCCTATAAATGCAATCAATGTATTCATATGACTAGCCTAAAGAAATAATCTGGAATAGCAAATAAACTTTACATTTTGATATACATGGTAGCTTATTTATAACAAAATAATAGAAACAATATCAATATATAACTATAGGTAGTTGGGCTTTCCCAGTGGCTCAGTGGTAAAGAATCTGCAACGCAGGAGACCTGGATTTGATCCCTGGGTTGGGAAGATGCCCTGGCGACCAATTCTAGTCTTCTTGCTTGGAGAATCCATGGACAGGCCAGCTATAGTCCATCGGGTTGCAAAGAGTTGGACATGACTGAGTGATTGAGTCCATACGCAAAATAGATGCATTAGGAACTGCACATATTTGATGTTATATAACAATACAAATCACAATATGAAAAAAATGGGGAAATGATTCCCAAACTATACTAGGTGAAAACAATAGAACTGCAAAGGTGTACAAATAGCATCACTATGATTACATAATGAAAGAGCTGGCCTAGAAAAGCCACGGAGGGGCATGTATCTTAATGACGGTTATGTTTGCAAGGTGGGATGACAGAGAATTAAGTGATGAGACTACTGTTTTCTTTCTAATTTTCTGTATTTCCCACATTTTCCGTAACAAGCATTCATTTCAATTAAGTTGAAAAATAGAAACATTCCATTTAGACTTTTATTTGAATCTCTCCAGTTCTTAGGTAGCAAAATGAGCCAATTTCAAGCTCAAAGCCCTCTGCACAGACTCCCTCCCAACGTCAGAATCCTCACTAACGTCCTCCTTAAGCAGCTTAGCCAGAAAGCTGGCTCTGCCAGCTCACTTCCCAACCCAGCCTTTCTGCTCAGCGTGGCCTGCCTCCCTTTCATCTCAGAGCAGACTGGAATCACATTAGAACCCCTTCTCCCTGAGCCTGCACCCTCCCCCACCCCAGCCCCAGCAGTGCCTTTCTTCTCTCCTTTCTTGATTTCCCTTCTGAATCTTCCCCGCGTCTCATTCCAAGGCCAGATGGCTGATTTTCTGAAGCATTCACATTTCTTCTCTGCTGACTTATAACTGTTTATAACCCATCACCCACACCTCCCTGGTAACCAGGTTTTTGCCACAGCAGGCTGCCTGGTGGGATTTGGCAAGTGTGGAGAGGGTGGGGAGGGAGAAACTGTCCAAAGGGAAATTGGCCAATACACTAGTCGGCTTTACTTCATTCATTTGGAACTCTTGGAAAGCACAGAGGGTGCTTAATGAGGACCATTAAAGGGAAAGCTGGGTTGTTTAAAAGAGCCATCAGTTGTGCTGAGGCTGGTTCAGCAGTTCAGAATTTGATAAGTAGATTTTCAGTTTGGGCCTCAAAAACTAGACATTGCTTATGTCAAAATAACTTACAGATAAAAGACTTCACAGACATTTATTTCACATGGGCTTAGGCAGGGCTGTAGCTGTTAATTTGCTTTGACTACTGGTGAACCTGGAAGATGTGAAAAGAAACATTAAGTTTTTCAAAACAGAGGAGAACAAGAAATACGCATCCAGCCTTTGGTTTGACTTCAGAAAATCTCCAAATAAACTGAATCTGCTGTGGGCAAGTCCTTTTCAAGGAATGGTGAATGACAAATACAGATAAATAGACAGTATATGTCCTTAAGAAGGTTAAAACAGGAGAAGAATACGGAATGTGTATGGCAAGTAACATAATATTATTCTATTAAAAACATAACATATATCAAACACTTTCCACAAAGCTTGGCATTGAGTAGTGCCTCAACAAATTCCCTTTTCCCTACCCACTGTCTGTCCCAAACTGAGCATCACTAACAACTACTTAATTGAAGCTAAAAGTACCCTAATGGTAAGAGCAACCCACTATTTCTTATAACGAGCCGGATAGGAAAGCAGTTCCCTAGATGATGGAACCTAGTCAGAGTCTAGACAGGAAAATATAAATCGCTATAGAGTTTTTGAGCCAAGGAACTTTCATATAAGGAGTTGGGCACTAAGGTATTGAAAGACCTAGAGAACCAAAGGATAACCCCCTAAGCATTTGTGCAGGTAAGGCTGCTGGACCCAACACTGTTATTGCTAAGCCAGAGGCCAGGAGCCTGTGGTCTCTTGGACACTGCATTATTCCCCAGCCACCTGCATTTACCTGTTGTTGCTGGTATCAGAGACAACAGTTAACTGCAGTCTCTCACCACACTTGATGCTAGGGCCAAAAACATAAAGAATTACTTCAGTCTTCCTTCTTCCCTCCATCTAAACCTGTGCAAGTGGCTTGCGACTAACAGAAGCTACCAGCAACCAGCTGGCAAGGGTGTCCAGAAAAAGCTATTTCCAGGGTACTCACGTTACTTCCCTCCACCACCAGCTATAAGAAAAGACAGAGAAAGACTACAATGAGGCTAAATAACAACAGAAAGCATCTGGGAGAGCTGGAAAACTCAGTGGTTCAATAACATTATGAAGGACAAATGTCCTTTTGTCTTTCTTCTCTACCATCTTCAGGGATGGATGGTCTTTACCTTAAGCTGGATTCCATGAAGACTTCAAGATAGCTGAATGTTGCAAACAGTACTTAAAGGCAGAAAAGTGAAATGTCTCTTTCTTGTGTTCTTTTTAAAAAGTGAGATAAACTGCCAGGCTTACTTGCTTTCTCATGTCATTGGCTAAAAAATGTAATATAAGCTTTCTTAAACAAATTACTAGCAAGGGTTAAAAAGTAAATCCCACAATTACCTAATATATAACAACTGTATAGCCTCATAATACCTTGTGGTAAAAAAATTTATTTCTTAAATATAAACTTTAAAAGTATTATATGTCATAATCCTGCTTGCATTTCCTCATTTTGTAAAAAATCATTACACATTAGTATTGCATGCTTTAGTACTGCATGCAGCCCCAAGAAAAAGAAATGCAAAAGGCAAAATGGTTGTATAAGGAGGTCTTACAAATAGCTGAGAAAAGAAGAGAAGCTAAAGGCAAAGGAGAAAAAGAAAGATATACCCATTTGAATGCAGAGATCCAAAGAAAAGCAAGGAAGGTAAGAAAGCCTTCCTCAGTGAATAATGAAAAGAAATAGAGGAAAACAACTGAATTGGAAAGACTAGAGATCTCTTCAAGAAAATTAGACATGCAAGGGATCATCTCATGCAAAGATGGGAGCAATAAAGGACAGAAATGATATGGACCTAACAGAAGCAGAAGATATTAAGAAGAGATGGCAAGTATACACAGACTGATGCAGATAACCTGGTGTGGACACTCACCTAGAGCCAGACATCCCAGTGTGCAAAGTCAAGTGGGCCTTAGGAAGCATCACTATGAAAAAAGCTAGTAGAGGTGATGGAATTCCAGTTGAGCTATTTCAGACCCTAGAAGATGATGCTGTGAAAGTGCAGCACTCAATATACTGGCAAATTTGAAAAACTCAGCAGTGACCACTGGACTGGAAAAGGTCAGTGTTCATTCCAATCCCAAAATAAGTCAACGCCAAAGAATGTTCGAACTACTGCACAATAGCACTCATTTCACATGCTAGCAAAGTAATGCTCAAAATTCTCCAAGCTAGTCTTCAATAGTATGTAAACCAAGAACTTCCAGATATTCAAGCAGGATTTAGCAAAGGCAGAGGAACCACAGATCAAATTGCCAACATCTGTTAGATTATAGAAAAAGCAAGAAAATACCAGAAAAAAACATTTACTTCCCTTCATTGATTACACTAAAGCCTTTGTGTGGATCAAAACAAACTGTGGAAAATTCTTCAAGAGATGGGGATACCGAACCACCTTACCTGTCTCTTGAGAAACATGTATGCAGATCAACAGTTAGAACAGGACATGGAACAATGGACTTGTTCCAAATTGGGAAAGGAGTATGTCAAATCTGTATATTGTCACCCTGCTTATTTAACTTATATGAAGAGTACATCATGTAAAATGCTGGGTTGGATGAAGCACAAGCCAGAATCTAGATTGCTGGGATAAATATCAGTAACCTCAGATATGCAGATGACACCACCCTTATGGCAGAAAGCTAAGAGGAACTAAAGAGCCTCTTGTGAAAGTGAAAGAGGAGAGTGAAAAAGATGGCTTAAAACTCAATATTCAAAAAACTAAGATGATGCATCCAGTCCCACTGCTTCATGGCAAATAGATGGGGAAACAATGGAAACAGTGAGACTTTATTTTCTTGGGCTCCAAAATCACTGCAGATGGTGACTGCAGCCATGAAATTAAAAGATGCTTGCTCCTTGAAAGAAAAGCTACGACAAACTTAGACAGCATATTAAAAAGCAGAGACATTACTTTGCTAAAAAAAGATCCATATAGTCATGCTAAGGTTTTTTCAGTAGTCATGTATGGATGTGAGAGTTAGACCAGAAAGAAGGTTGAGTGCCGAAGAACTGTGATCTTGAACTGCGGTGTTTGAGAAGCCTCTTGAGAGTCCCTCAGACTGTAAGAAGATTAAACCAGTCCATCCTAAAGGAAATCAGTCCTGAATATTCATTGGAAGGACTGATGCTGAAGCTGAAGCTCAAATATTGTGGAAACTTCATGCGAAGAGCTGACTCATTAGAAAAGACTTTGATGTTGGGAAAGATCGAAGGCAGAAGAAGGGAATGACAGAGGATGAGATGGCTGGATGGCATCACTGACTCAATGGACATGAGTCTGAGCAGACTCCAGGAGCTGGTGATGGACGGGAAAGCCTGGCAGGCTGCAGTTCATGGGGTCACAAAGAGCTGGATATGACTGAGACATTGAACAACAAAATTATTGCACGCTAAGTCACTTCAGTCATGTCCAACTCTGCAACCCTCCGGACGGTACACTGCCAGGCTCCTCTGTCCATAGGATTCTCCAGGCAAGAATACTTGGGTTGCAATCTATTAGTGGGTTGCCATGCCCTCCTTAAGGGTATCTTCCCAGTTCATGGATTGAACCCATGTCTCTTATGTCTCCTGCATTGGCAAGTGGGTTCTTTACCACTAGCACCACCCGGGAAGCCCAACATTATTATGTCATCACATACTCAAAAAGTAGAAGTAACAAAGCCTCTCTCAACCTCTGAGAGGCTTTGGGGGAGGCTGGACCAGGGAGACTTTCTGAAAAAATGGGACAGTTGGGACTATCCCAAGCTACTTTGGCTAATAATAAGTTTTAACCAGTAGAAACAAAATAATCCACCAGTGGAGAACCAACCAGGCCAAAAGAATCTCTGGAAATTATGAAATACCTTTAATCTGGTTGCTACTCTCAGTTCTGGCATCATTTTGGCATCAGAAAAAACAGAATGAACTCTTTCATGCCAATTATGAACGCAATGGAAACTGACTTCTTTCCATTCCAGCTGTAGTAGCAGGAGTAGGTTTTGCTGCCAACACAAAGCTTCAGTTTAGAGTTGAAATACTGTCAAATCAAAGGGCAGGGGTGTGGCATTTAGTGCAGACACTACATGTCAAATTGTCAGGCTCATGCCCAAAGCCCTGCTCTCTGTGTCACAAACACCTCCTTTGAGAGTATCTCCTTCTGTCCCTTAGATTAATGAACTATCCATCAAGACTCACTAGTATTAACTATCATCTGTACATTAGTTTATAAAGTGTTTTTCCTTTTACATGATTTTATTTAATCCCTACAGCCACTCAGTTATCTGGTTTTTTCCCTTTACAAACATCAAAGTCAGACTTGTAACTTGGGTAACAAACATAAGTTGTGAAAATAAGACTTGAGCCTGTTAAAAATCCAGTGTTGGATGGAGTTGGGTAAGATACAGTTCTGGCACTGGAGGAATTTATTTTGTAGCTGGGAAAATGAGGAATGTAGATAAAGAGAAATATTAACAACACAGGTTGCCACATGTGTTAAATGGACAGTAGATAATAAGATTATCATGCAAGTGAGAGAGAGAAAAGTCCACCATTTATCGGGGTGGTTAAGACTATTCATTAGGGATGTGGTTGTGATATTCTTTCAAGGTGTGGTTCTGATATTGTCAACCTCTAGATCATATCACATGATCTTCCTGCACGGTCTGAACCCAAGGGCAGACTAAAGGGACAGGCTCAAGCTTCCAATTCAGATATCAGTATAAATGCTCTGTAAGTATTTTTCTTAGTAATATTTAGTAATACTAAGATAAACCTTGAGTCTCCCAGTAAATAAATTCAGATATTCTTTTCAGTGATCACCATGAGGGAGAATTAAGGTAAGTCATATTAGTTTAATTACTCAAAGAGAAAAAGAGTCAGGTAACAAATACCATAAAAACACAAGCATTCAGAATCTAACTTTCAGAATCTTTCCTCTTTTAAATGGAGATAATCTTCTTCCTCATCCTCGCCACATATAATGTTAAGTATTTCTATTTAAAGAAACCAATCACAAGATCAGTTAAAGGAGCCTTTCAGAGGATATATTCCACCTTTACCATTATCAACTTATAGTCTACCACTAAATTAGACTTTCTTGTGTGGAACAAGCCCACACATGATTTCTTCCTTCTGGTATCAACTCCTAGACCCTTGGTTTTAGTTTTGAAGTTGTCTGTATAAAACTGAGGATCAGACTGATTATCCAAGCTTGTTTTGGTCATTGGTAATCAGGTAATGAATGGACATGAATCCTTCAACATTGAAAAATCTGTAAGACTATGCCAAAATATCCTTGGAATGCTAAGAATCGGAACTGCAGTAGCTGACTAAACTCAACAGCTAAATTAATTATCCATCAACTTACTCCTGGAAGTTGCTCCCTGAGATGTGGCTTTCTAAGTGTCTCTTATGTCTGTTGTGCAACCAAGACCCCATTCTCTGCACCATCTTCTGTGAGTGCTTAGCATACTTGAGATTTCAAAAATAAGACTTTGCCAGCACTACCAATGGAGTGAGCATATACGATACCTGATGGAAGGAATTTTAATAAAAAAGTCTGTCATATGCAAAATAGTCTTACAGCCTACAAAAGTGCTCTAATTATTATTGGAGGAAATAGATCTAAATTTTCCTCAATCGTATCTTTTTTTTAAGGTAACACAACAAAAACCTCCATTGATAAAAGGAAACATAAAAAAAAACCACCCAAAACAAAAAGCCTTAAGGTGTGACATTTTGTAGTTGTAACAGCTTTAAGCTTAGTTTAAATATTATTGATTTGTCCTGTAAAAGAAGCAGACTTAAGAATGATAGAACAGTAAATGGTCATTGCTGCTAAGTCACTTCAATTGTGTCCGACTCTGTGCGACCCCAGAGATGGCAGCCTACCAGGCTCCCCCATCCCTGGGATTCTCCAGGCAAGAACACTGGAGTGGGTTGCCATTTCCTTCTCTAGTGCATGAAAGTGAAAAGCAAAAGTGAAGTCGCTCAGTCATTTCCAACTCTTCGCGACCCCATGGACTGCAGCCTACCAGGCTCCTCTGTCCATGGGATTTTAAAGTAATACTTACTCTTTGCATATTTTCAAAGTCAAATAAGAGAAGAAAAACTTCAAATTAAATCTCAACTTAAGCTAAATTAATCCCCAGGGTACTCCTTTCAAGACCTTGAGGCATATCAGCTGATTCTGTTTTTTTTCCTGGTACTCAGATATGTGACCAACCTAGAGAGTATATTCAAAAGCAGAGACATTACTTTGCCGACTAAGGTCCGTCTAGTCAAGGCTATGGTTTTTCCTGTGGTCATGTATGTATGTGAGAGTTGGACTGTGAAGAAGGCTGAGCGCAGAAGGATTGATGCTTTTGAACTGTGGTGTTGGAGAAGACTCTTGAGAGTCCCTTGGACTGCAAGGAGATCCAACCAGTCCATTCTGAAGGAGATCAACCCTGGGATTTCTTTGGAAGGAATGATGCTAAAACTGAAGCTCCAGTACTTTGGCCACCTTATGCGAAGAGTTGACTCATTGGAAAAGACCCTGATGCTGGGAGGGATTGGGGGCAGGAGGAGAAAGGGACGACCGAGGATGAGATGGCTGGATGGCATCAATGGAAAAGTTGGCTTGAAGCTCAACATTCAGAAAACGAAGATCATGGCATCTGGCCCCATCACTTCATGGGAAATAGATGGGGAAACAGTAGAAACAGTGTCAGACTTTGTTTTTTTGGGCTCCAAAATCACTGCAGATGGTGACTGCAGCCATGAAATTAAAAGGCGCTTACTCCTTGGAAGAAAAGTTATGACCAACCTAGATAGTATATTCAAAAGCAGAGACATTACTTTGCCGACTAAGGTCCGTCTAGTCAAGGCTATGGTTTTTCCTGTGGTCATGTATGGATGTGAGAGTTGGACTGTGAAGAAGGCTGAGCGCCGAAGAATTGATGCTTTTGAACTGTGGTGTTGGAGAAGACTCTTGAGAGTCCCTTGGACTGCAAGGAGATCCAACCAGTCCATTCTGAAGGAGATCAACCCTGGGATTTCTTTGGAAGGAATGATGCTAAAACTGAAGCTCCAGTACTTTGGGCACCTTATGCGAAGAGTTGACTCATTGGAAAAGACCCTGATGCTGGGAGGGATTGGGGGCAGGAGGAGAAAGGGACGACCGAGGATGAGATGGCTGGATGGCATCACAGACTCAATGGACGTGAGTCTGAGTGAACTCCGGGAGTTGGTGATGGACAGGGAGGCCTGGCGTGCTGCGATTCATGGGGTCGCAAAGAGTCGGACACGACTGCGCGACTGAACTGAACTGAACTGAACTGAGCCCCTTTTATCCTTGGTGCACCAAAGTAAAGACCAATAGATGGCCATGACTTAGAGTTTTCTGTATTCATAAAGAAAAACAGAAAATGCAGAATAATAATTTCATAAGTTGAAATCTTAATTTACTGTTATTGCTTGTATGTGTTTTACCATTTATTATTTAAACTTGATTCCAGGGAGGGGAGAAGGAGACTGGCAGATACGTAACTAGGATGACTCCATCCTAAAAAAGTGCAAGGCCATAAATGTAATAGACTTCTTTCCACGTGGGAGGTAGTGGTTAGTCTCTCAGTGTTAAAGAGTAGAGTAGGTAAAGGGCAAGAAATAGCTTCTGGACAAAGAGGCTCAGAACTGGCAGAAAGTTTCAGATGTTATGGAGTCCGTTTCTGCTTCTGCCCAAAAGCAATGGATTCACAGAATCAATTCAGTCTTGATGTTGAAAATTTGTGGTGATAATCAGTGAGTACAGAATCAATTACACCTTCCCCTTACACAGGGAAGTTATCTGGAATCAGTGTTGGCAGTTGGCAAGAAACCATGAAAATAATGTAAATGCTTTCACACAATCCAATACTGTTTCTATGTCTTTTTTCATGTTAAAATGAACACAAAAAGGATAGACTGACAGAAATTCCCACTCATCCTGGAATTTTTCAAGATCATTCACTGTACTCATTACTAGAGACTTAAATTTATAGATAGGTGATCCTTTTCAAGTCTCCTCTTTCCCATTTCTCATCAGAATTTGATTTTGCAAAGACAATAAATGGCAGTGAAATGTTGTTGCAATAAAATAATAATCACTAAACAAGCTGACTCTGGCATTTTCTAAAGAAGCAAATTCTTGTGAAGAGTTTTATATTTGCAGGATGTCAAAAAAAATGTAAATTCTATCTTTTGTAATAATGATGACAGGGAAGGAAATTTAAGACAAACTGCCAATAAATATGGTGTGCAAAATTTAAGACTTAGTGATTATAATTCCACTCGCACAAACACTCAGCATTCAGCTTTTGGTTAATAGTCTAATTAGTTCTTTTTGCTGCACTATATTAAGGGTGAATATTTCCCTCCAGTGAACTGGAAGTGGAGGAAATTCTGGAATTTCACTCTGAAATCTTCTCTTTCTCATATTTCCTATTCTATGTGTTCTTCTTTCACACCATTCCTTTCCCCATTTGTTTCTACTTTCTTTGCTTGGAACTTCAGTTGTCCTAAATTCCTGAGTTTCTACCACATCCTGGACACTGGCTTTAATTAAGGATTGGTGGTTCATCACACAAACATGTTTTCATTTAGAACATGATATCTTTTAGTTGTTTTAAAATCTCATCTCAACCTTCACTTCTTCAGGAAAGCCTTTTCTAATCTGATCCAAGCAAAGTCTCATTATCTGTATTATGTATATTTCATTCCTATCACTTTTTACAGTTATAACTTTATACTTATTGGTATCATTCCTTGTTTAATAACAGACCTGGCCTAGACGAAAGTTCAATGTATGGACAGAGTACATGTCTACTTTTGTTTTCCACTCTATGTGCAGTGTCTACCTCATAGTAGGCATTGAACCAACATTACTTGAATGAATAAACTAGAAAGGATTTGTTGTGCATAACAGTTGCTATCTAACAAGCATCTCAAGTCCAAAAGTGACATCTGTGTGTTTCTAAATTCTCCATTTTGGCAAATGGCAACTCAGTTTTCCTTTACCTCAGGCCCAAGTGCTTTGTTTCATCTTTGATTCTTCTTATGCTCTTAAAGCAGAGAAGGCAATGGCAACCCACTCCAGTACTCTTGCCTGGAAAATCCCATGGACAGAGGACCCTGGTGGGCTGCAGTCCATGGGGTCGCTAGGAGTCAGGCACGACTGAGCGACTTCACTTTCACTTTTCACTTTCATGCATTGGAGAAGGAAATGGCAACCCACTCCAGTGTTCTTGCCTGGAGAATCCCAGGGACGGGGGAGCCTGGTGGGCTGTCGTCTCTGGGTGTCTCTGGGTGTCGCACAGAGTCAGACACGACTGAAGCAACTTAGCAGCAGCAGCAGTAGCAGCATGCTCTTAAAGAACATATCCAATTCATCAGCAATGGCAGTTAGTTGGCTTTCTTCAGAATTCAATTCCACTGCTCATGTCCACAGAACCTTCTAGTCTAACCCACTGTCATCTTTGGCTGGATGAGTGCAATGGCCTCTTAACTGGTCTTCCTTCTTGCACCCTTGCTTCACTGTATTTATTTCCAACATAGCAGAGAATTATTTTAAACATAAATTCATACCACTCCTCTTTGAACACCTCCATATTTTTCCATATCTCATGGTAAAAGTCCCTCTGAAAGTGCCAAGGCCCCATGCAATCTGCTCTATGGCAATAAGGACTTTGTTATGTTCTGTTAAACCTGCAATGGATAGAAAAGTCAATGGCTCAAAGTAGATGCTTGATAAACTTTTGTTGACTGAATCTGTATACACAGAAATCAGAGGCCATGTCATTTGGGTAAGTACTTCTCACTCTTACAGCAAAAAAAAAAAAAAAATCCCATCTAATGGGTTTCAATGAATATATTTACCACTTAGTTAACGCATATTAAGAGTGTTCAATACATAGCATGATGATATGAACTTTTGTTCCAAGTCCTGTTCCTGAAAAACGTACATAACACTATTTGTATTGTAAAGGCTATTTTGACTCATCAGGAAAATCATTATTGCAATCAATATTAAATCAAAGAATCATTCAAGGGCATATTATGTCATAAGGCTGACTATTGTGATTGATTGAATTTAGAATTAGAAAGAAAAAATTCCACTGGTTAATTTAGTCCATTTTTAGGCACTAGATCAATTGCTCAGATGATTTTGTGCCATGTTTTCAGGAAGCAGAAGTCATAAGCCTTTAATATTTTTGGTGGGGAGTTTTCATTTGTTAAGGCATTTTGACAATTAGCAAATCACTAAATCTAGAACAATTTATAGCACTGTCCTGTGCTTAGTTGCTCAGTTGTGTCAGACTCTTTGCAACCCCATGGACTGTAGCCCGCCAGGATCCTCTGTCCATGGGGATTCTTCAGACAAGAATACTGGAGTGGGTTGCCATGCCCTCCTTCAGGGGATCTTCTCAACCCAGGGATCAAATCCAGATCAACCACAGTGCAGGCAGATTCTTTACTGTCTGAGCCACCAGAGAAACCCATCTATAGCACATCGTATATCAACTTCATTAGTCTTTGCCTCTTTAACCTGCTTGTGGTATGAAAGGTAAAGGGAATGAGGTCACAGTGAACCTCTGAAAGCAATTATATTTTGTTGTTTCTGCTAATACTGATAAAGCAATTAAAGTTAACATAATAAATTAAGAGAATAGGATGGCATTTCATATCATTTAAATGAAAAATCATCTGCCAGTGCAGGAGATGTGGGTTCAATCTTTGGGTTGGGAAGATTCCTTGAAGCAGGAAATGGCAACCTGCTCCAGTGTCCTTGCCTGGAAAATTCCATAAACAGAGGAGCCTGGCAGGCTACAGTCTATGGAGTTGCAGAGTGTCAGATGCAAAAGAACGTGCACACACACACATTGGATAATGTAAACTGAATTTCCACTTGTGTTTGATCTTAAGATGACTTCCTGAGATGATTATGATGATAAAATTGAAATTAGGATGATGAAAGGGGCAGGGGAAAGATGGTAGGTTATTAGAAGTTAAATCTCTGAATTGTTCATCCTTCCTCAAATCTATTACTTTCTATATGGACAAAATTTCCTAGGAATAAGTGTTTGAGAAAATTCAATTTTGTTCTTATGACTGGAGAAGCTTCATTATTTTACCAGTTACAAATCACTCATTTAACAAATGTTTACTGAGCACCTTTTTTTGTACCAAATGCTGTTATATAAATATGATTGCATCTGCTTCAGTATAGCACCATTACATGTCATTTAGAACTTTTCCTGGAGGAAAGATTTGTCCCATGAGCAGAGTGAGCCATATGTGAAGTAAGAAATAAGAATTTATTTAAATTGGAAAAGAAAATAATAGCATGGAATGTTCCTGAATTTACACTTTAATTTGTTCCAGAAATTAGCAGGTAGAAGGAAGGAATTTGGGGTAAATTTTTGCTATAAATATATTTTGCCACCATTTAATATAAGCAAAATGTTCTTGAATAAAATAAATTGAGATATATTAAACAATCAGGTCAAAAATTATGTGTGCAAAAAAATTTTTTTAACAAGTCATGTTAATGGTTAATTTCCATATGATGGATTTGTTACAGACATTTCCAAACTGAAATTGACATTAAGATTGCTAAAATATAGAAAACAAAAAACAAAGAAACCAAAGCAGTAAGCAATGGAATGGATTCTCTTTAGGCAACTTTTGTCATTAGATATGGGGAAATGTGATGCAATAGATCAACAGATTTAGGTGCAGCCATTCAATCTCACTGAATCCAATCCAAGGAAACAAATCCAAGACCCTTCCTGCTTTTCATTTCTTTTACTGAAACAATTGTTGTGGCAGGAAATTTAAAGAGATGATATACATTCAAGGGGAGGGGAGGGAGTTGCTCTAAAAGAAAGAACAGAAAACCAAGGCAAATGAAAATCAAGCAAACAAGTAGAAGAAGCTCTCAAGAAAGCTTCTCAGCTATTAGGGGAAAAAATGCTATGAACTCTCGAAAAACTAGGGCTCAGAGAAACATACTGCATCCATATTCAGCACTCAGATAAGCACATTTGATCCTCAGGCATCCTTTAAAGACCCATATGTTTGGTGCAATTGCACTAAACAAAGATAAATTTCCAAAACCTAAGAAAGTTTCTTTTCTTTTATCCCAGGAAAGAGGCTGCTCAAGCAATAAGCACTACTTTGGAAACCCTTTCTGACCAAGAATGGCCTGGAGCCCATATTGCTCACCCATAGCAAATGCCATGCACATTAATGGACTCTTTTGCACTATAGGAGACCGACTCTAAAATAATAAAAATCACTTATCCTTAAAGAGGATTAAACATATCCTCAAAGCAGAGAACTTGAGACAGCTGAAATTCTGTACATTTGTATGCACACATCTAAGCAATAACAGTTAACCAAAATGCAAACTATGAACAGCACATCACTGAGCAACCTTGGAATTTTGCTGTCAGCTATGAGGCTGCACTGGGAACCTTATATTATATGTCAGTCTGTCTTAACTCTGTTTATCCAAAGGACTTCGCTGAGTGCTAAACAACTTCCCAGGAAAATGTTGACTGTTTTCTTTTGGAAAAGTGAAATTACGATTCATGTTAGACTTCAATTTGTAAGATTCCACCTATGCCCCAACACATACGTGTCATAATGAATCTGAATTATTCTTCAAGGCAAATAGCTAAGCAAGTCATATTCTATTCAATTCTCCCCTGACAACACTTCAACTAAGTGAATTACAGTGAAGTAACGGTGGGCACCTTAAAGGGAGGGTCACTGAATTCAGTAACTTGAAGGAGGAGACTGAAAAATGGAAAACAGCAGTTCCAATCTTTTTTTTTCTTCTGATCTACAGGTTGATAGTTGTAGGTGGGGTAATTTTAGTAAATGTAAATAAGTTCAAGTGACTGGTGGCCTCTTGAGGTCTGTATGCCTGTGATATCTCACTTGGGCATGTTTGTTTGCTGGGTGAAGGAGAAAAGAGGATGAAAGTGTGGGTACTTGGAGAGACAGAAAAGGCAAGTGGACACGGCGGTATCTTTCTCTCTCAGCCTTCATGCTGCTGCTGCTGCTAAGTCACTTCAGTCGTGTCCGACTCTGTGCGACCCCATAGACGGTAGCCCACCAGGCTCCCCCGTCCCTGGGATTCTCCAGGCAAGAACACTGGAGTGGGTTGCCATTTCCTTCTCCAATGCATGAAAGTGAAAAGTGAAAAGTGAAAGTGAAGTCACTCAGTTGTGTCCGACTCTTTGCGACCCCATGGACTGCAGCCTACCAGGCTCCTCTGCCCATGGGATTTTCCAGGCAAGAGTACTAGAGTGGGGTGCCATTGCCTTCTCTGTAGCCTTCATGAACTGCGGAGTTTTCCTTTCACATAAGCATTTGCTTCAAGGAGAGCAGAGTTTCAGCAAGGCTGTAGTCATCTTCATGAAAAAGAGAAGCTTACCAGACTGATTCACTGAACCTCACCTTTTCTGTACAGAGGGGAATAGCACACGATCCTGCAATTCCAAAGACTGCTTGCTTCCCATGACTTCTCAGTGTGAGGAAGATTTGAGAAATGTTCAGAGTATCAGCCTGCCTCTCCAAGGCCCAACTAGCTAAAATCGTATTTCTAAGCTTTACTGAGGAGGCAGGAGTCTGTTCAGTGGTCATTTGTTCCTTTCATGCCCACAACCTCACCAGAGTCTCCTGGCTGCCAGCCATAGGACACAGTTCGCTGTGAGTCAAGCACGAGTTTCTAACAGGTTGGCAGAAGAGCAAGCTTGTGTCACATTTCCTGGCCTCAGAAATTCTTCCCAGTACATATTTAAGTTTCCTTGATTTATTCCCCATATGGTCCATGTGGTTAACCACGGTTTTATTTTTCTTAATAGCAGTAAAGAAAGACTCATCATGACCCTTCTTCAAGCTCATCATTCTCTCTCAGACCTGTGATTTATTAGGAACATCCTCTACTGGGGATGAATGGCTCAGCTATTTGGTAATAGGATATGGAGCTTTTACACACTGTGAGCTGTGCTGTTTAGTGCCAGATGACAGTTCTGCTAAGTTGCTGAGGGAAGTAAGAATCTGTCTCCTTTCCTAAACTACTGAACTGACAAAGTGGGTCCCAGGCTAGGTCAAGAAGGGGCCAAGTCTTCCTCTTCTGCATACCCTTAGTGTAAGAGGAAGGACATAGACTCTTGAGCCAAGTAGACTTGCTTTTGAATTCAGGTCTATGACTCTCCTGTGGTAGAGGTTCTTGACCAGGGTTGATCTGGTTCCCCAGGAAACACTTGGCAATGTCTGGAGGCATTTGTGATTGTCATGACTAGAGAGGGGCTTCTAGGAAGAGGTCATTCTACAATGCACAGGAGAGCTTGTTTCCCCTAATGCCGCAAAGTAAAGAATTATCCCACTCAGATTGTTAGTAGTGCTGAGAAATCCTACCCTAATGTTTGATGCTAAGCAAATTTTAACCTTATTTACAATAAGAGAAAATTTTCAGTCCTTATAGGATTGTGATAGAGATTAAAATAAAAGAATCAATAAATAAAATAGCTGTATTAGGTACAGAAACACGACAACTCCCTTCCTCTTTTCTTTGGTATCTCAGTACACACAAGCATTCTATTTGCCATTGTCCTCTGCGCCCCATACAAGCCTGTTTCAACTTAGCTTAGGCTAAGTTATCCTGAGTTATGCTGAGTTATTTTGAATTATTCAGAGGTAATAACCAGCTCCAAAATCTCAGCGTTTATAGCAACTAAGGTTTGTTCTCACTCATAAGTGTCTATCAGGGCTGGTTCCAGCTCTTTAATCAGGCCCATGCTGAAAGAGCAGCCTCTGTCTGGGCCTTTGTGATTCATGATGAAAAGAAAGGGAGAGAAACCACATGTTAGCTTTTAAAGCTTCCACACAGATTATCACTATGCACCTCATTGTTGAAGGAGGGATTCTTACCCTAAAGTTATGGGAATGGCTGAACACATGACACTGGACACTGGACAGATGACCTCAATGGTATTTTACTAGTCACGTGTGCCCACAGCTCAGGGGAGGAGGATACTGAAGCAGAATCATATGAGGGTTCACCCAGGAGCTGTGGGAGGCAGGCCTTGCAGTGCTAAGAGGATGAGATGCCCCTGGTTCTCAGAGGAGGATGTGACTGCCTTGTTTGAATAATCCTAGAGCTGGAATTCCATAATGGATAAATTAAGTAATTCTGTAATTGGCTAGTTAGAACAACTCCTTGCCAGGAACTGAAACTTGCTACTAAAGGACTGCCCTGGCCCCTCTGATAAAGAGCATTGTTATCTAAGGAGGCACAGCAGGGAGAGGAACAAGTCTGAGGTGCACTTACAAGTCTTGCAAGTTTAGGACACAACTCCTGATTCCCTGCCTTCCTTACCCTGCTTTTCCTTAGTCTTCCTGATCTCAGTAGGTTAACCATCTACTCAGTTTCTCAGACCAAATATATAGACACTGGTCATTGACTTTTCTCTTCCCCTTACTTTCTGTATCCAATCCATTAGCAATCTTTTAGCGTTGCTTCACCTTCAAAATATATCCAAAATCTGAATACCAGGTCTGAAACCTCCACTTCTCCTGAAGCACTGCAATAGCTTCTTGTCTAGTCTCCCTGCTTTTGCTTTTGGATCTCATAATTCACCTACCTCACAGCAGTCTGAGTGATCTCTAAAAATATAAATTAAACCATATCACCTCTCTGACTGAAATTTTCCAATAATATCCCATCAGTACCTAGAATAAAGTCCAACTCTTTGTCATGACTTACAAGCCCAATTCCTTGCACCCCAAACTACCTCTCATAGCTTATGTCCTATCACAGGCCACCTAATTCACACTGCGGATGCCTCTTCAGCCACACTGATCTTTTTGCCTCTTCTAGGACATACCAAGATATTATTGCCCTATAGGCTCACACCTGAGACTCTCAAGAAGCCTCACCTGTTTCGTCAATCAATCAACTAATATTTATTTAGATTCAGAAAAAAATAGCAGACACTATTTTCAGCACTGGGATTCTCATCTGAAATGTCTCTTCCTCAGAAAGGACTTCCTGAAACCAGCCATCTCCATTACTTTTTATCCCCTATCCAACATGATTATTACTATTACTGTACTTAAGACTACATAAAATCACATACATTTTAATTTGTTTTTTCTTACTAGAATATAAGTCCCTCAATTATAAAAAATGCTCTAAAAACATGAAATAATCTAGCACTGAACAACTCTTCATTGGGGAAGAAGAATTCCATATTTTAATTATGCTTAAATATGCCATTATAACCAGATGAAAGTGTATGTTTGAAATGTCAGAAAATGACATATTATGGATTATTAGGGAATAGAGGGCAGTAATTAATTTACTGAGCTAGGGAATTTATTACTTAATACATTCTACTTGCACGGGAACATAAAATGAATAAACTAATTAAAATTTAAGGAAATATAAAAACATTGAAGTAATTTCTTGACATCTTTGGACCAGCAGCTGAAGAAGAGTGGTTTTCTTCTTTGGTCCTCAGACCTACCTGCAAACCAGAATCTTTTGATAATCATGCTTACACATGCAAATTAATCAGCCCCGTTTCTGGACATTCGGATTCTCCAAGGCTGAGATGGAGTCTAGGAAACCGAATGTGCTATAAACCTTCCCAAGACAGTCTCATGATCAGCCTCACTTGGAAACCTGTGGGCAAGTAACTTACCACAGACTTTTTTTACCAGATTAATCAGGTATTTGAATAAACTGGCCAAATGGATTGCTTTGGGTTTGAGCTTGGGCATTGTTGTCTAGAACTTCATTTATATTTTTTTACAAGGCAATATAATGAACCTTGAACTCAGGGCTATAGAGAATCCCTAGGTTATTTTATATCCATGAAAGCAAGATCAAGCCTTGGTTACCTCTTTGTTGGGAATGTTTGTCATTTTCCAAAATACTTTTATAAGAAAGAAAACCAAAGCATCATCTTCCCTCAATCAAGCCTATGGTACTAGTGACACAGAGAAATGTGGAACGCTGGACACTGATACCCACCTTTCCATCTTCCATTACAGAATCCTAAGCCCATAAGGTACAGTGTGTCCTTGGTCAGTACCTAACTCTGGAAAGCTAGTTTATTTGATTATGTGCTGAGATGTGCCAGCAACAACTGCCATGGTTAAATGTATTTAATGGATTTAAATACCCCATGAGTAAATGAAATAGGATACAATTCTCATGTTAGTCTACCCTTTCTAATTGGGAGTTTATTCTCCATTGGGAGGGAGTAAACATGTGAAATAAAATTCTCTAGCTTACAGCATGCTGGTTTCTGTTGTCCTGGACTCTTTCATGCCCCCGTGGCATTTGCTGATTATGTTTACAGGGCACAGGTGATTTTAAACTCATAGTATGTTTGCGAAGTAAACCTAAGGGGCATGTAAGCAACCAACTGCAATGTCAGGGAAACTAACTTAGTACATTTTCAATCTTTAAAATTCAAGTTTTCTGAACTATGGATTGGCACATCAGTACAAGGATTTAAGTTTCATGGGGCTGGATGAAAACTTTATATTATGGTAAAATGGAAAGAAATAAAAAATTTTCTTAAGTTACCTAGATATTTTATTTGAAGCCAAATCATTCCTAGTTCTAAAGCTGCATTTTAAATCCAGATCATGGTCGTGAATTTAGGTTGGAGAGGGTGTGGAGGTATTTAGTTGCAGTAAGTCCTCTTTGACAATGCATGGATGTCCTAAGCTATCAGCAATAGCTGACCAGCTGATGGAGTTTGTATAGGCCTGTTGGTTAATCTGAAATGCAAATGCCCCACCCGACAGTCTGCTTTTCTATGAATTCATTTTAATTGAGAAGACATTCTGCCAGAAGCTGGAAGCTCTCCTGCTTCTGTCTAATGTATGCAAATACTTTAAAACTCATTCTTCAGTTCAGAAGGCTGCAAATGAAAGCCATCCCATGATTCCTCATTCTAGTCTTGGACACGGGACAAGGAGAACTGTTTTCCCCTCCCAATCCTCCATTCCGGTTTGATATTCCATCACTCACCTCAACAGGATTCGTTGAGACAAAAATAAGCTTCCCAAAGAAATTTCAACTGGCTCCATCCTACCGTTGCCTTTGTTGGGTCAAAACCCAAGGCTCAGGTGTGTGCTACTGTATAATTAATAAGAGGTACAGTAGAACAACTGGCAGAAATTATGAATAAATACATAAAATGACAAAAGACATCCCATTCATAGAATAAACACAAATGAGTGATCAGTGAGAGAACATTAGAAGTGACAGAACAATCTTGGCCAAAACAAAGTTCCTTAGCTACTGTATCCATTACTGGGAACCAAGATATAAGAAATGGAATAGGACAGAGTGACAAATAATTATAACAGATGGTCTCAAAATGCTATAAAAAAAGATAGCAATAAAGAATTGGAGTTGTTTATAGATGGGAAAGTCATTGCTCCAGGCTTGGAGGCTTCCTGAAATAGGTAACATTTAACATCTGAAGCATTGATAAGACTTGTCTATATGGAGATGAGAGTCAGGGAAAATCTCTTTAAGCTAGGGAGAAAGCCTGGCTAAAGGTATGAAATGTAGAAACTGAGAGAATGTGTACAGATGAGGAAATAACACTAGTTCCCTGTTTTTTTCGTCTCTGGACTGAAAGAATGAGTGTGCGGGCTTGGCAAGGCAGTGAGCCTCGAGCCTGACACTGCAGGGCACAGCCTGGAGGTTGGTGGGGTCTACGAGGGAGCACCTGGTGCTGGGATGGGGTGGGATGGGAACCCATATGAGTGGAAGCTAGCTTGGGGACTGGAGCCATAGGAACTGGTTGACATTGGGCTAGATCAAGAGCCTGGGTTCATGTGAGACAGTCTGGAATCTAAGTCCAGGGCATGTTGTCTGGCATTGGAGTGGGCTGGGAGCCTGGGCTTACTGGAGCCTTCTGGGCCTGTGACAGCTAGTCTAATGCTGGGGTCTATGGTGAAACTGGGTGCTTTTACTTTCCTTCCTGCACAGAGAGAGTGCCTTTCTCCTCTCTGGGCTGTCTGGGTTTTAAGGAAGGGGTGATGGAAATAATATAAAACTATCTTTTGCACTCTCTTCACTATGTCTTATCTATAATCCCATATCTGGAATCCTTAGCTCTTGTGGAAATATCTTGTGTGTGTGGATGGTTGTTCAAAACGATGTTTCTGGTTGGGGAAAAATGCTAGAAATTCCTCACCACCATCTTGTTCAAACATTTAAAATTTTGATGAAGTACAGTTCATCTTTTTTTTTTTTTCCCCTTGAACTTCTGGTGCTGTGTCTAAGAAGGCTTTGCCTAATCCAGAGTTCATGAGGATGTACTTGATGTTTTCTTCTAAGTTTTATAATTTTGGGTCTTTCATAGATAGGTCTATGATTGATTTTAAATTAATTTTCATGTATAATGGGGTTTTGCAAGCAGATATCCAGTTGCTTTAGCACCATTTGTTGGAAAAATTATTTTTTTTCCTCACTAAATAATCTTGGTAGCACTGGTGAAATCAAATGATCACAAATAGTCTTAAATATGGACTCTCAATTCTGTTTCATTGTCTATCTTTATATTGATGTCACTGTGTCTTATTACTATAGCCTGGCAATAAGTTTTAAAATTGAGAAGCACGAGTCCTCTTACTCTATTCTTCTTTTGCAAGATTTCTTGGCTATTCTTGGTTCTTTGCACTTCCATATCAAATTTGAATCATCTTGTTAATTTTGATGAAAAGTCTAGCTGAGATTCTGATAGGGAATGCAGTGAAGCTGTAGATGAAACTGAGGAGTACTTCTATCTTAACAATATGAAATTTTCTAATCCACAAACACAGCTAACATTTTATTTATTGTATCTTCTTTCAACCCAATTAATGTTTTATAGTTTCTAGAGTTCAGGTTTTTATGTTAAATTCTAAGTATTTTATTTTTTTTTTAAAGTTTTTTGATGTGGAACATTTTAAAAGTCTTTATTGAATTTGTTACAATACTGCTTCTGTTTTGTGTTTTTTTTTTTTTTTTTTTTGTCCTGTGGCATGTGGGATCTTAGCTTCCTGACCAGGGATCAAATCCACATTGGAAATAGAAATGACAATTGATATTGCTCTTGTATCCTAGAACCCTGTTGAGCTTCTTTATTAGTTCTAATAAGTTTAACAGTGGATTCCTAAAGAATTTTCTATGTACATGATCGTATATAAGAGCATGTTATCTGTGAACTGGGATAGTTTCACTTCTTCAGTTCCAATCTGTATATTTTTATCTTTTTCATGCCTTATTGTCATGGCTAGAACTTACACTATAATATTTATCAGAAGTAGCAGAAGGGTCATGTTCTAGATCTCAGGGAAAAAACATTCAGCTTTTCACCACTGAATGTAATGTGAGCTGTGAGTTTTCATAATATACTTTATTAGACTGAAGAAGTTTGAGCACATATTATTATAAAAATAAATGCAAAACTTAATAAATACTTGATGAATTGACTTGAATTCCACAGCTCATTCTCAGAGCAGTTTCGAGTATACCATCCTTGACATAAAAAAAAAAAAAAAAAAAAATCAATTGAATTCAGTCTTTTGAGAAAGTAAGCTAAAAACTAAATGATCTATATTACCCGATTTTTAAAGTTTCCGTCTAAACAGCTTACTACCTCTTTATTCCTCTGTTACCCTAATTTCCTTCTGGTTGTAATAATTTTTAATGATATAATGTTATCTCTAATGATGACTCTAATGCTAATGCTTGGCAGTTTTCTTCACATCATTCATTATTGAAGCCTGATAACCTCCAGGTGAAGAATCAGGGCAATTTCTTTAGAAAGTTGAAATAGTAGCCATTAATGAGGTTTAGCCACTCAGTAAATGATGAAGATTTGATCAAACGGAAACCCCAAGGAGACTAACTTCCGGTAGTTTCTTAACAGCTTCTACCAACAATGAGAGTTCAGTTAAAGTCACACCAATGGATAATAGTGAAACATCAGACAGCTCATTTAAAATAAAACTTATTGCTATAAATGTATCTATTTTTATAAAGTGGAGAAGGAAATGGCAACCCACTCCAGTGTTCTTGCCTGGAGAATCCCATGGATGGAGGAGCTTGGTGGGCCACAGTCCATGGGGTCGCAAAGAGTAGGTTCTGAGAGAGCTGTTGCATCAACAAGATTACTCAAGGTCAATTAGGTAATCCCTGTGTATATTCACACAGACACACACACGAATATACACGTGAATATGCATGTGTATGTTCACATGAAACTTTTTCCTGAATATCTATTATCCAAAATCCAAATAAACATTAAAAGGGGCTCAAGTTTACTAGTAATTAGGGAAATACAAATTAATAGCACAAGACATATACTGCATACATATCAAACAGATTTTTTAAAAGTCTGATATGAAATGTCAGAAAGAATGCAGAGCTCAAAAACTCTAATATAGTACTACAGGGAAGAGAGATCACAGTCCTTCAGGAAAGACCACTTGGCATCAAATAGTAATAGTGAAGATACATTTACCTGATGCTTCTACCACCATTTTCCCCCTATCTCCTCATAACTCATAATCTCTTCCATATTTCCATTCATTTAGCTGGCCTACTACTCCATAAAGACTAGCTACTATTTGTGTATATAAAATTCTATTTGAAATAAGGTTTAAATGTTTTGCAAATTTCACTGAGATTCATCAAAAGAGAGGATCCAAATGCAATACTTGAGTAATGCAAGTTTGGGAAGAAGGACAGAGGATATCTATCTCCTTAAGAACATTTTGTTTTTTTCCTTCTTTAAACAGTAAAGGGTTTTGTGAAAGATCCCTACTAAATGACAAAATATGTGCTACTGCTTTCTGGATTGTTAATTAAGTGTAGGTTGAACGAGAGGTGACTTTTAGGAAAATACGTTTGAGATTTGGGCCAATGCAATAGGAATTATGATTCTTAGAATGGGCATTCTAGCAGATAACAAATTCTATCTTCTTAATTTTACCCTTGTCAAGGTTAGTAATAACACGAGTCAGAGAGCTAATTTCCAAGCAAGAGGCATGTAACTCTTTAATTATTAGATAATACAGGAAAAAAAAATAGTTTTGAAAAACTGGAATTTTTCTCCCTGAATAACAAAAAAAAAAAAAAAAAATCTTTTTTAGTATCTGCCTAGGAAATCCCAAACAACAACAGGCAATGATACCCCACTCCAGTACTCTTGCCTGGGAAATCCCATGGGAGGAGGAGCCTGGTAGGCTGCAGTCCATGGGGTCGCGAACAGTCGGACACAACTGAGTAACTTCACGTTCACTTTTCACTTTCATGCATTGGAGAAGGAAATGGTAACCCACTCCAGTGTTCTTGCCTGGAGAATCCCAGGGATGGGGGAGCCTGGTGGGCTGCCGTCTATGGGGTCACACAGAGTCGGACACGACTGAAGTGACTTAGCAGCAGCAGCAGCAGGAAATCCCAACCAAAACCATACTTAGGTTAAAAAAAGAGTAATCAGGATATTTTTAAACATAAATATTCATAAATGTTTGAAATAAAAAGAATTGAGATGATAGTAATCTTTACATTTGATACAAATATATACAATTGTGTTTCTAATTTATAACTGCAGGCTCAATTAGCAACAAAAAAGGTTGTCTTCAAGGCAGATTATTTTTTTTTAAAAGCAAGAACAGGGTTTCCTAAGCAAGTGACCCATGATTAAAATTCAGAGGGCCTATAAAATTGGATATTAAAACCAGGATATTATTATTTCACTAATTATAACTAAAATATTTTCTTCAGTTATGAATTAAAGGTAATAAACATGTAGATTCTTTTTTTTACATCAGTCTACACTTGCAGACTTCCGTCATAGCTCAGTCGGTAAAGAATCTGCCTGCAATGCAGGAGATCTGGGTTGATTCCTGGGTTGGGAAGATCCCCTGGAGAAGGAAATGGCAATCCACTCCAGTATTCTTGCCTGGAAAATCCCATGGACAGAGGAGGCTGGTGGGCTACAGTCCATGGGGTTGCAAAGAGTCGGACATGACTTAGCGACAAAACCACCACCTCACTTGCAGATAGCTTGAAATATGTTCAATTTATGACATATGTTCATTTACTACTTTGAAAATATAGTGGCTATTAGACTTCGCAATAGATCTTTTATGTAAAACATTAATGAAGTAGATGTAACATATATCACAAATTTAGTTTTTTAAACATTTTGCTAACTATTGCAAATAATATAGGTAAATATGTGTATTTTCTTTTACTACTTTAAAAATATTCAACTGAAAGTGGTTTGTTGGTATTACCAACCTGCTAAGGGGTTGAGAGAACTGCATAAAAACTCCTGGTACCAATTGACAGATGAATGATAAAGAAGTTGTGGTACATATACACAATGGAATATTACTCAGCCATAAAAAGGAACGCATTTGAGTCAGTTCTAATGAGGTGGATGAACCTATTATGCAGAGTGAAGTAAGTCAGAAAGAGAAAGATAAATATTGTATTCTAACGTATATATATGGAATCTAGAAAAATGGTACTGAAGAATTTATTTAGAGGGCAGCAATGGAAAAACATAGAGAATAGACTTATGGACATTAAGAGAGGGGAAGAGAGGGTGAGATGTATGTAAAGAGTAACACACAAACTTATATTACCATATTAAAAATAGATAAGCCAGTGGGAATTTGCTGTATGGCTCAGGAAACTCAAACAGGAGCTCTGAATCAACCTAGAGGGGTGGGATGGAGAGGAAGATGGGAGGGAGTTTCAAAAGGGAAGGGATATATGTAAACCTATGGCTGATTCATGTTGAGATTTGATAGAAAATAACAAAATTCTGTAAGGCAATTATCCTTCAATTAAAGAATAAATAAATTTTAAAAGACAAAAGCAAAAACAAAACAACAACAACAACAAAAAACAACAAAAAAACTCCTGGTACAGAGGAGATAGGAAAGGACCCTGTGTAGGTGTGTCTCTTGCTTGAACAAAAGGAATTCACACACATCTTACTGTAGCTTATCTAGCATCTACCTGTCCTTGTTCTCTCTTTGTATTCTTTGATTCTTCCAGGTGGTGGTAGACAGCTAATTGAGGAGCACTTTCAAGATCTTGTGTCTGCTTTTATCAGCGAAGAAACAGGAAATTAATCCTGGTTTAAAAAGAAATGAAAATGAATAGCTTGCATGAGAAGCCCAGAGATACAGCAGCTTCAGAAAGGACCTGTGAACGTGATTCCAGCCGTTGTGTGCAGATACTACAACATCCAGGGGGAATATAAAGGGAATGTCTCTCTCCATGTTTACTACATAAAGCGGGAAGAGGTGTCGGAGAATTTCCCATGATGGTTTCCTCCATGCTTCACTGGCCAAGACTAGCTCATGCTCCTATTTCTGAACTGACCAATGGCAAGGGGACTCTAAACCTCATGATTGGTTTTTGAGGGTGGAATGGATATTGTAGACTCGTCCTCTAAGACCCAGTAGCTATCTTGCCAGAATGTGAGCCCTTCTAGGGCAAGCTTTATATCTTATATATCCCTGTACCCAGCTCCCTACAGAGTACCAAACACCCTTTAAGTGCCCAAATAATGTTTAATGTCATTAAACAGAGAATATTGAAACAAACAAACAAAAAATGGCTTTGTTTCCCTAGGAATGTCCCCAGAGCCCTCACAACTTATTCCCTGTTCCTTCTACTCTAAAAGGGACACCAATCAAGATATTTTGGTGATATGTTTCACTGGCTTGCCATAGGCACCTGCATAGAGTTTTAGATAAGAATCCAGAAAAACAAAAAGAAAATTTTATACTGATTTAGCTCAAAATGCATCATCAAATCTATGAGGCTATTAATATGCAGCTAGTATGATAACCAGACTTCACTATTAAATATCATTATAATTTTATTCATTCTAAGGTCACTGGTATCAATCTCTCAATAAACAAGTCAAATTTAATATATATCAAAGAGTATGATTAATAGTAAGGAGACACTATCAACTAATAAATGTTCCACATTTGGGTTTGAGAGAATCTGAGACTAAGAAAATCCAATGAGAGGAAAATTATTTGAAAGATATTTTTAACCTGATAGAAAAAAGAACTGAACTAAAATTATACCATCTATTATAATATTTCAGACTCAAACATTTGAACTTCTTTTGAAAGAAGGGAACTGAAAATGCAACAGTCTCTTTGAGGAGAGGAAGGCATGTGATCCTCTAATCTTTCCACGTCGATTAGGTTCTACTAGAGCCAGGAACGGCGGAGCCTGGTGGGCTGCCGTCTACGGGGTCACACAAAGTCGGACGCGACTGAAGCGACTTAGCAGCAGCAGCAGCAGGGCATGAAGAGAAGACAGCCTGTAAAGCCATTAGGAGGTGCTGCGGGGGTTTTAGGAAGGCGAAGGCAAAGGACTTCGATGTGAAGAGTCAGGAACTCTTGAAGCAACACTGGCTATTTTCTAGAAGGGACGCCCACAATATGCAGAGACATCATGGTAGCTGCACTGAAAGGGAAAGACTGAGCTCAGGCAAGACACAGATGTTCTGGTGCTCCTCAACATGCGGGCTTTTCATGCTCCTTCACTTACATCCTCTTTTATGAGCACCAAGGGCAGAAGCTGCTCAGTGTCTCCTGATACAACAACTAGGTCCCAAAACCTGACTTTTGGTTGCATGCCTTTAAAATCCATATATCTGTGCCAAATCTACCTTGTACAGAGAGGTACATTTTTAGCTGGAAAAACAAATTCATGAAGATAATATAGTAGCTTAAACTTCTAGTTACCTCCATAGTGGTATTTCTGTTGAGCCATAGATTTAAATGGCTTCTTAACCCAATGATATAGTTATGACAGAACTGTTTAAAAAGCCAGAAAGAGTATTATTTTTGAGCAGAAAAGGATTCTTTACACCAGGGAACAGCAAACTAAAGTACATTCATCCAGGTGATTGCTCAACATGTCCTTGGGGAAGAAAAATATTTAAGTTTATGTTTTTATTGTGTATTATGATAGCCTTTCAAATTTTCTTGATAGTACACAATTCATTTGTGTAGTAGGACACATTTAAAATTTACAAATCAATTTACAATTGGGGTTGCATATGCTGTATTTTTTGTTTGTTTTCCTGATAATGATATGCATTTCTCCATTCAAACCTTACCCATTTGGTATCTACATTATCTAAACCTGAAGAATATTCTCTCATTCTGATCCAACAGCTTTCAATGGCTGATTCTGCTTCATTTCAGTAAGTTTAAGGTTTTGGGAATCTGGTTATAAAGGAGAGTTTTGTTTATTTTTTACATAGAAAAATACACGCGGCTGACTGAGCTAGGATATCTTTGCTGTCCACGCATTATCAGTCCAGCATTATCAATCTGTCTGGACATTCAGCACCAAGTTACAGGCTGAGCAACGGTGAAGAAGTTACATTTCTACACGCATTGCCTATGACTGCTTCCTTTTTACAATGGTTGTTATGTTTTTTCTACTCACTTAAAGTCATCAGTTTGAAATGATAATCTTTTTCTCCTGATAAAGAATTTCTACTCTGTCTCAGCCTGCCTAAGGAATACAGTTAAAACCATTCAAAACAGAACTTCAGTATTATAAAAATACTCACTTAAATTTTTTTAGAAAAATTCCAGAATCAAATTATAAAAGTACAGCATGGTGATGAATGGAATCTGATTTTTAAAGGGCAGAAATGCATGCTGACAAAGCAAGAGAAAATCTCATGGACTATTCAGAACAGAACCCATTAGAATGCTGAAATAGTTCTCAAATTCAAAGTCCTTTACTGCTAGTGTTTTATGAAGTATTTTCTATAGGATATACCAGCAGTTACTTGACCCTTTTTTGCCTCAGTAGCTTTGGATTAATTAGAGGCCTAGGACAACTTTAGAAAGGGAAATAACTCCTCTTTTTCAGACACTATCCAGTTGACTCTTGCAATGAGGATGTGGGCATCTTCTCAGCATGCTGATTCTTTGCAACCCCCAGGACCATAGCCCATCATGCTCCTCTGCCCATGGGATTTTACAGGCAAGAATACTGTAGTGGGTTGCCATGTCCTTCTCTAGGGGTGGGCATCTCTACCCTAGCGCCAAATCCATACTGTGAATTTGACTTATAAAATGATAGAGGGAAAATAAAATTCTTTGTGCTCCTTTTAGTAACAGAGAATGAAGTAAGTATTGTCAGGAAAGAGGGAGGGAAATCAGCCTTCGATTTTCCTCTTTATTTAAAGATGATTATTTTGGAGGATTCCTTTGCATATGCTCCTTTTTTGTTATCATCAAGGGAATTTAGCTTAGGTTCCTGGTTATGCCCAGCTTCAAGAAATTATACATTTGTATAAAATTTATAGGTGTTACTAACATTGGTATGGCCTGGTCCACAGGCTGGAGATTCAAATATGATCACAACACAGCTGTTTTTTTGTTTTTTTTTTTCTTTAATGACTAAAGTGCAGGCTGACTTTTTGCACCACTCACACATTTACATTCTTTAAAAAAATTACCTATATATACTTGCCCAAAGAAACATGTGAGAATACCAACTTGAATAACATGGGCAGGCTGCTGGTGATTGTTTTAGCTGGGTGATGATGGTTTCTTATACTTTTTATGTAAGTGTATGCTTTAAATTTCTCAGAATATGTTTCTAAAAAGTAAGTTCAGGGGCCATTTTGCAAGTCATTACACTCAATGAGCCATGCCCCAAAAGAGACACTTTCCCTCAGTGGGTTTTATTTCCTATCTGCCTTCAGAGTGAAATCATGCATCTGTTTGGATGAGGAATAAGTCCAGGATTCTATGTGACGTTGTTTTTCACATAGAATGGATACCAAATGAAAGTCATCTCTTCTTCATCTGATGCTTAAGTCTAGACACTACAGTCTGCTTCAGTGCTAAAGATAATGTCTGCTCATGCTTAAGAGCTAGAAGGAAAAGGAACTTCAGTGTAGCAAATGAGAACATTTCAAAGTTGGCATTTCCCAAGGGATTCAATTGGATAGTGTCTGGAAACGATGAGTTATTTCCCTTTCTAAAGTTATCCTAGGCCTCTAATTAATCCAAAGCTAATGGGGGAAAAAGGGTCAAGTAGCTGCTGGTATATCCTATAGAAAATACTTCATAAAACACTAGCAGTAAAGGACTTTGAATTTGAGAACTATTTCAGCATTCTAATGGGTTCTGTTCTGAATAGTCCATGAGATTTTCTCTTGCTTTGTCAGGATGCGTTTCTGCATCATCCCCAAGCCAGGACATGCTTGGGGTCAATTCTTCAGAAGACAAAGAAATTAGAAATCTCATTAATCTCTAAAACTAGTCTGCTCTCTTAATGCCCCACAATTCGTTGTTGAAAACTTGCTCTGTACAGCCCACGGTTATTGTTTCCAGGGTCCTGAGGGGTGGTTTCTGGCCTCCTTACTGTCCATGTAAATTCACATCCTTTCCTCCCAAGAAATGTCTTCACTCTAATTGAACGGTTTTAAACACTGAGTCTGCCTCCGTTATTCACGGTTAGACGTAAGGAAGAGAAACGAAAGAGGAGGGAGGGCACAAGATCAGTGCTTTATCGTTTTCAGAGGCTGGAAACAATCTCTTATTTTTTTCCTGGAGCAAGGCCCTGAGCCTGAGATAACTAACGAGGCTCCAGGGTTCATCTGAATTAAGAGTAAACAAAATTATTCTTTAATCTCTGCAGTGAACCGAACCATTTCAAGCTCAAATTGGCTGCAACTATTAAAAGATGACAAAAGAAACCAGAGAATCAGGGAGGCAAAGACTTAGGGTCATCTAATGTGGGTCCCTAAGGATGCAGCCTGAAGACGACTGAGAAGCCTCTGGGAGGGAGAGAGGACTGTCCTGAAAATCTGTGCCCAAATATTAATATCTGAACATAGTGGTTCACTCTAATACAGTTCAAAACATCATTTTGTATTGCACCTAAGAGGCTAAACAGAGAAGGAAGGGCAGACTTGAGTGACAAATAGGACTGGACACGTTCTTTTCAGCTTTTTATTTACAAGGGTATGCTTCTCCTTCCAAAGATATCCAAAGCTGAAAGTTACTAGGAATCTCTTTAGAACTGTTTTTATACTGATCAAACTGTGTGCCTATGTGTGTCTGTCTAGACAGACGTATTTTAAAATCTGAAAACCCCTGTCACTCACTAGGTGTCATCTTAATTCACTTCTCAACCCCTCTTTACTTTTAAAATAGTAATTGAAGTATATACCTCAAACTTTGCTACAAGATTTAACTTGGAAAATGTTTATAAAGCAATTTAATTCATGGTGAATACTCAGGAAATCTCCCCCATTCTACCTTTAACACTCTAATTCACAAGGCATCAGAATCTATATTCCATTCTCACCTCAGTTCCCTTATTCTTAATACTTTTTGCAATGTAAATTTGAAAACTGAGCAGTCTTTGTCTTCTCTCAGTGAAGATCCATGATAGGAAAAATGACTAAGAGAATTCTACGTGGGTTTAAAAAAAATAAATCTGTGGAGAGAAAAGTAACATGGGTTTTATTTCTCAGGATCCAAAACAGTCAGGTAGTTGGATCAATTTAGCTAATTATTAAATCAAGTTAATTAAAAAAATCATTAGTTAAATAATTTGTGGAAAGGTTGGTTGTGGTGTTAATCGTCAAAAGAATTCCAAGCAAGTTTTGTGTTTGTTTTTTTTTCAGTGAATATCACACCTCTGTCTTTCCTGCCTTATCTTTCTATACCTATTGTTCTACTGTGTCTTGAGGGAAGGTTAGAAAATTTAAAATAGTATAAGCTCATTGTAAAACAAATAAACAAAACAAAAATATATCAGCTCAAAAGTATGATTTCCTTCTTACTCAAGTATACTCTTTGGAAAAAGTCATGATAATATTTTGGTGCACATCTTACCATTCTTTGTGCAAATTATTCCTTTTTAAAAGTCCACATCCACTCTACTTGCTGGTAAATTTTCAAACTCTCAATTTCATATCTCTTTAATAGAATCTAGTAATATGGATCTCACTCTGGTGTGATAGTCAAAGAAGTCTCTTTCACTCATTCACACACACACACCACTGCACATCAATGCTGCTTAAGATAATCATGCTTCAGTCAAGAAGATCTTGATTGTGCTAGTGAAGTGACTGGCACAGCTGTTCCAAAACTCTGCCCCTTGCAGAACTGAGACAAGGCAACTTCTCCACCTACAACCCAACCGCTTGTCCATTAATAGCTGTAAAATGTCTACTGATGACAACCAAAGTTCTCTCTCTTACCTGTCTTCAAATAAAATAATGGACATGTGTATATTGGATTTTAATCTACTTTTTAACTCAACAGCATGGTTTGATCATCTTTCTAATAGTGTGTAAAAAAGTACTTCATTCATTTTAACTGGCCACTAGTGTCACATATTTAAATGTACCTGACACATTTAACCAGACTCCTGATTGATGGATATCTTCTTTTCTTTGATGAAATTCTATTGAGTCATTCACTTAATGGATTTCAGTGTCAGGAAAAGCAGGACTATCCCTGCCAAAGGTATATCTTTGGGTCCCTGAGAACTATGAGGTTCTAGCAACACATGCAACCACTTAGAAAGGCAAAAAGTCTCCGTGGGTAATGTGATTTTAGCCAAGGTACATTTTTGTGGGCTAACCAGCATTTTTGTATGCTTGATAATTTTTGGAAATACCTCAAAATTCTGTTAAATTTACTATATATTATCTTTAGCTCTCAAAATGTTGTTGTTCGTGACCTGGCTCCTGTCCAGGCTCAGTTCTCACTCCTTCCACACATGCTCTCCACATTCAGTCATCCAGCTGCTGGCTGCCATGCAAAGAGGCCAGACTTCACCCCACCTTACCTCTACATCTGGTGTGCTCTGTGCCACAAATCCCCCTTTCCTAGCCTCTCTATTGAAATAGTCCACGTTCAAAGGCTTTGACCATAGTTTCCTCTGTAAATCTCTTTCTCTCTCCTTGTCTTGTACCACCTCATGAAACCCATTTTCTCCTCTCCACTTCCAAGGCATCATGTCTGTTTTTCTGATAAAATCTTTCTGTATCCTATCCTAACGATGTGTTTTAAGTGTGGCTTCTCTTCTGCAGAACAGGATTCTTGGGGGCAGGGACCACTTTGCCAGTGTTTATCCCAGAGAAGGAACTGCCTAGATATCAGGAGATCTGACTCAAAAGAGCAGCCACCTTGAGATCCTCTTCTCATCCTGTATAAGTTCCAGATGAGAGGAATGGACAGGGTGCTATTACGGAAGTGCATGTGGACATTTTTTATATGATCATTATTTCAAAAGTTGCCTTTTCCACTCAAGCTGCCATCACACTGAGAATTATGTCATCCATCCTTTACTGTATGCATTTCCCACTGCTAAGTAATGCTCAACAATGTCCTGTAGCATCCAGTACAATCCATGTTCCATATGGCTCTGCATACATTTACTTTTATATTCATTGGCAATTTAGAATGGCACTGCTTATTATATATCAGATGTCAGCCTGGCTGGAGCCTATCCAAGGATGTGTATTTAGACTGTCAGAAAAGAAACGCTGACATTGGGCACGACTCATTACTGTGCAATATATGTGAGAGAGCATTTCAGGTGAAAATCGGCTTTAATCAGTGTTAGTAGATGCTGTGTGATATTTTTCTTCCCCAGCACTGATAATGATGCATCAATTCAGAAATGATAGCTTCCAGCACCACACATTGGGTCCTTTATGACCAAGCTCCAAGCTCTGGTCATTGATCTACTTTGCTTCTGATTTTGGAGGATCAGTAATAATAACAATGAAGATTTTTAAAAAATACGGATTGTTTCTACAGAAATTAGGTATTAACCACAGTGATTATCATAACTGTAACTGTACACAGGGAAGGCTCTTTGCTTACTTGAAGATTACATGGAAAAAGTAAGATATCCCCATTCTGGAGATATTCTCAAGGGCAACACACTTATGTATTCTCTAATAGTTTATCTTTAGTTTTATACAAGCCCTGTGAGGTAAATTGGTATTATCATCTCTACTGAGCAGCTGAGACATTTAAGTAAAAGAAAATGAAATATTAGTTGCTCAGTCATGTCCAGCTCTTTGCACCCCATGTAGCCTGCCAGGCTCCTCTGTCCATGGGATTATTCTGGCAAGGATATTGGAGTAGGTACCCATTCCCTTCTCCAGGGGATCTTCCCAATCCAGGGATCAAACTCAGGTCTTCTGCACTGCAAGTGGATTCTTTATCATCTGACCCACCAGAGAAGCCCAAGACATCTAAGGTTCAGTAAAGTTAATAATCAAGTGGGGTGTCTCACTAAAAATCAATGAGTCAAAAGGACCCAAACCAAAGTTTTCTGCTTCCATGACTTTTTAGAGAAATAGTCATGATAGAAAAATTATAGATCAAACAATTCAAGAACCCAAACTTCAAGTACTATGGAAGAACTCTAGATTAAGAGCAAGAATCAATGTAAAGAAGCTAAAAGAAGACAACTTTCTCCAAGTTTTTCATTTTCCCAATATTAGCCCTACACTTCTAGAATCTTAAAATGATCCCAATGAATAGAAGCTATATATATATATTTGTTTCTTTTTCCATTTCGTTACTATCATAGTAACATTGTCCGTTCAATTCTTTTATTTTTTTAAATTAATTTTTATTTTTTAGTTTGTTTTGCTTTACAATACTGTATTCGTTTAGCTATATATTGACATGAATCAGCCATGAGTGTACATGAACTCCCAATCCCGACCCCCCCTCCTCCCTCCCGCCCCACACCATCTCTCTGGATTATTCCCGTGCCTCAGTCCCAAGCATCCTACATCCTGCATCGAACCTAGACCAGTGATTCATTTCACTTATGATATCATACATGTTGCACTGCCATTCTCCCAAATCATCCCTCCCTCTCCCTCTCCCACAGAGTCCAAAAGGCTGTTCTATACATCTGTGTCTCTTTTGCTGTCTCCCATACAGGTTTATCATTACCATCTTTCTAAATTCCATATATATGTGTAAGTATACTGTACTGGTGTGTTTCTTTCTGAGTTACTTCACTGTGTATAATCGGCTCCAGCTTCATCTACCTATTAGAACTGATTCACATGTATTCTTTTTAATGGCTGAGTAATACTCCATTGTGTATATGTACCACCACTTTCTTATCCATTCATCTGCTGATGGACATCTAGGTTGCTTCCATGTCCTGGCTATTATAAACAGTGCCGCAATGAACATTGGGGTACATGTGTCTCTTTCAATTCTGGTTTCCTTGGTGTGTATGCCCAGCAGTGGGATCGCTGGATCATAAGGCAGTTCTATTTGCAATTTTTTAAGGAATCTCCACACTGTTCTCCATCTGTCTCTTATAAACATCTACAATATAACAGACACACAATATATATTGACCATATACAGACAAATAAAAATTCACATTTTCATTTAATATTTTTATATGAAAAATAAAAATATGTTTTCTAAATAAAACATCTGTTGTGACCTATAATGTGCTTTATGTCCCCGTTCTTTTTATTGCCTCAAAGTTGGTGGTATGTGCCGCTGCCCCTGCTAGTGCACTACTGTCTGGGTCTCCAAATCTAAAACACCTTTGCCCTTCCTCTGGCTCCCTGTATCCATCTTCTCCTTCTTTCTCTCTGTGCCACTCTCTCACACACATACAAACACAAATACATGCTGAGTTTCAGGATTCTACTCGCAGCAGTGAGTTAAGAACCTTTTGGTTGGTATGAGCTAATCTCACTCTCCTAGTATTGCTTTTCTCTTTATTCACTAAAACTGATTTTAAATAATTTCATCTAAATGTCTTGACTAAATCAAGCTGACATGTATTTAATAGATATTTTTGTTAATCTTTAAGGATTTCTTTCAAAATTTTAATTGAATGAGCTCTTTGTTGTAGTGCAAGTGAAGGTCCTTCTGCCTGAGCTGTTTTACAATAGTTGGCCAAAGTTCAGTATATTCTGGACTTTTCTTGATTTTTTTTTCCCCCCTTTGGGGCAATATAAAATTCTGTGTATTCCAAATTACAGGTACTATACTTCTCTCCATATTAGAGGATTTTATAAATAATTGGGTAGGTTTGTCTTCTACACTTCTTTATCCAGTACATTTCCTTATGTACTTCTCATAATTTACCTGATATTTAAATGAATATTTTTAATTCTTTAGGCATTTCTGAAGTGTCTGAAATAGGAATCATGAAAATCTGACATGTATTTTGTATATCTCCTTAACAACTTCATTGTAAAACTTCTAACATGAAATGGCTGGGATAAAACTAAAATTTAACCTGTATTGAAATAAAATAATAAAAATATCCTTAAAGAGTATTGAAATGGTCACATTTAATTCACTTTGCTGTAAAGGTTATATGATACAGACATTTTATGAAATACTGATTTTTTTTTTTTTGTTTCTAATGAAGAGCAGTTTTGATAAATGAATGACTCAATAATTTGCAAAAGATTTTAGCATGCTAGGGAAGAGCTTTTCAAGGTAGAAGAAAGAAGTGAGCATTCTCAGAAGGCATTACTAAATGTACTATGCTTCTACTCTAGATTGATATAGCTTACCCATAAAAATCCCAGAAGAAAAAGGACTCAATGCATCTTTTCATAATATGGCTTTGCACATAGATAACTAAGCATTTCTTCTGATGATCAACAAAATGTGAACAAATCTATTTTCTCCTCAAAGGATAGACCCTTCGAGTATGCCACTAGGTAGACAACAACCCAAGGAATTATGTTGACCATATCCTCACCCCAGGATACATAGATGATATCCTTTTTCTTCTCTTCTCTAATGTTTTCTTTCTCTCACCATGCCTTAATAACTCTGAGAATGAGAAATCTGAAAGCCATGGCTGTCCCAATTTATTGAGCTTCCAAAAGACAGCTTCATGGGACCCCCAATGATATTGAACTGTGGTTGATGGATTCTAGGATCTGTCAGACTAGTATAGCTTCTTACTTTCTAGAATCATTTTTGAAATGCAATAAATAATTCTTAAGTACTTTAGAATAAATTTGATTCTCACTAGGAGAAAGAATAGGTAAAACCCTACTCAGTAAATCACAAAAGCATAACATGCAGTTTTTGCTTGTATTAAAATAGGATCAGGAGTAAAGCAGATCAAGATAATGTATATATAACAGTTGCTTCCCTTTAGGAAAATATTTGCCAAAGTGAATATCCTTGTCTTTAGAACAATATGGAAAATTACCCATTGGATGATAATATAGTTAATGTATGCTTAGCTTGTTAGATAATTTTGCCAAATATTTTTGCTATGATTTTGGAAGAAAGCTTTGTGTATCTTGCTATACCTCAGGGAAATAACAGAATAATCCTGTTTTTTTTTTTTTTTTTAAACAATTTGTTTCTTACGCTAACAAATGCCTCTGGGTTGATTAAATTTTCAGGATATCATTTTCATTAGCTTAATAATTATTAACACATTATTTTGAAGCAATACTTTAAATTGTGTATTGGTGAGAACTGACTAATTAATGGTAATAGGTTATAATTATAACAGAGGTTCTTTTAAGGTAATGAAATAATTGCTAGGTGCTGGGTAGATGACTCATACACTCCTCAGTTGATGATTTTTAAATATTTAAAGTGTTTTAATTGGTTATTAGTGTGTTTAAAATATATAAAAATAACTAGCAAAACTTAGGGCTAAAGTAAGACATCAAACCTTGAGCTGTCCCTTCCAAAGAATATGGAAACAGCTGATTGATAAGAGGGCATGGCAAGGTCACATGACTGATTGTATCCAATAAGTTGTAAGCAGAAGTAACATGTTTCACATCTAAGACAAAGGGGTTAAGAAGAGCATGTTCTTTCCTATGTCTTTCTCCTTCCACCAGTCTGCTGTAAATTAGAATGACCTTAGAAGCCACATTATTAAGATGAGTGGAACCATGGATGGGACCTGGGTCTATGAATCATTAGGTAAAAAATTGCCCATTGACTCAGAACTGTTATTAGACTTTTGAGTGATAAATTTTCATTATGTTAAGACATTGAGATTTTCTTTTGTTATCGTTTGCTTTCATCAGAGCTGGTGTTACTCTAAGTGAAAAGGTTAAAACTCTGTGAAAGTCACTGCTTTGCCCATTAAAATGGGGCAGACGATCTGATATCACCTTGAGTTCTAGACTTAGTGATCTGTATGTGACAAGCTCCAGCTGGTGGCAATTCTCTCACCTACTACCAGAAGATGGATGACCCAGTGTCGGGAAGGTAAAGACCGACAGCACAACTATGATCTATTCTTTTTTTCCCCTTTATTTATTTATTTATTTTTACCACCTTCATGGATATTAGGAGAATAAAAACATCTTATATTTTCTGTTGGGCTAAATCTTTTAATATTGATTTAGAGAGGCTGGTACCTAGAGACGGTAAGCTCTGTAAATATAGTTTATAGGTGTTTGAATGTCAATTTGTTGCACATGGATTATTTTCTTACCATGGCGTACAAGAGCTAGTCCAGGTATATAGCAAATATTTCATTAACAATGTGGATGGTGACCTAGGTATGTTCTTCAAATTTGTCATAGAGACAAAGACTAACAGAGTAGATGAGAGGATACATCATTTGCTTTCATGCTTCCAAACTGTTGTCTAAGTTTTTCATTCAGCCTGAAATCCCCTTATTCTTTCTTTCTCATCTAGCTATTCTTTCTTTCTCATCTTTCTCATCTCATTTCATATTCATCTTTCAAAATTCATCTCAACTGTCATCTCCTCCAGGAAGCCTACAATCTTCCCAACAATAGCTGACTTAGATGATTATATTTTCTCAAGGCCTTGCATTCATCTATGGCCTATAAGTCATTGATTTTATTGTTTTTGGTAGTGGTCTATAATTTTTCTTGTGGCAGATATTTTATCTTATTTAACTTTGTATCTTCAAAGCCTACCACAGAGCCTAGCAGTTTGTTTATTATATCCTATCCTGTTCTAAAATTAATTGTAATTGAATGAATAAGAGATCAAATCAAGACTTTAAAAAATCAATAATCTCAAATGATAAGCTCAAACACTAAGAGAATTATCAAAAAATTCCAAAGTTTTTTTTTAATACAGAAAAAAAAAAGAAACAAAAACACCCTCCATTGAAAATAAAGATCATAGAATCTATGGCTTCACAAAAATTAAAGTAAAAAGTATCTGCAGTTTTAGAGAACTAGAAGCTCAGAAAAAAATCAAAGAAGAGAGTTACATAAATATAAGCAGAAGGTCTTGCTCAGCTAGAGAAAAGTACCATATGTTCTGTACAGTGAGGGTACATCTACTATATCTTGACAACGACAGGTGCTGTACTCAGGAAAAACCAGAAGATGCCCCAAAGACGATGACTAGAACAGTGACCAGGATAGATCTAGATTCTTTAAAGGAAGACCTGTCAATTATCTGGGGGCGCTTGTGCCTAAAAAAGAGCTGAATTACTTTGTTAGATGCTAAAGGTACAAACTGAGACAAATACATAAAAAGCTACAGAAGTGAAGTTGTGCAATTTTGAAGAAAAATATTCCAATAATCAAGATTTTTCAAAATATCTAAAGGCCATTTTGGATAAATTGTGGGGTTTAAGCAAAGAATGGCTTTTCATGAGAGTCGTGATAGAAGACATTCTTGCATTAGGAAGATATGTTTAATTGTCTTTTTATAAGTTGAATATTCTAGACTGGCTACTGTGAATCAGAATAATCAGGTCATATTCCAGTTTGTGCATATAACTGTTCCCTTTTTCCTCCTCTATTTATGTCTTCTCCTTCATGATCTCCCACTTTTTGCTCCCTTAGTCTCCCTTCCACATTTTATTCATTCTTATTTCTAATACTTAATGAGCAACTTCTAGCAGTCAGGGAATGTAGGTCAGAAACATTGTGAGGTCAATGATGAAAAGGTTGTATAAGGCTGATACTCTTACAGAGTTCACAGGCTGCTGAGAGGTACAGACAGGTAAATAAGTAAACAAAATGAATGTTGTAAAAGGCTATGATAGGGGATTTGGAGAGTTCTCTTGGAGCAGTTACGAGTGGTTACTAACTGAAGCAGAGAGTGTTTGAGAGAAGTGACCGTGAATTTGTAGGCCTCTTAGAGGCAAGTTTAGCCCTGTTGGCAGCACTGATGTTCAGACTCAATAAGCTCCATTCACCTGGTTCTCTGTAATGACTTCCACCCATGATGTGCCAATCATTTCCCAAATTCATTTCTTTAATCATCAGATGTCTCTATGAAGGTAATACACATCATATCCTTTACCTCCATCTGATAATTGCTGGTGCAGGTGTTCTGGGCTGGGCAAGTGGGTATGAGGGGGAGAAGAAAAGAGACAGAGAGAAAGAGGGAGGGAGAAAGAGGAGAATTATCTAAGTCTCTCAGGAGACATCGCTTCTCATGAAGAGGTAGATTTTAATTTCAGGGCTGGGTGTAAGCTAGCCTTGAATATGTAATGGCTAACATGATTGCCTACAGAGCTACCATCAATCCAGATTTGAAACTCATTACTGTAAATTGCTTTGGGATACCTTGAGCATGAAAAATGCAGTAAAAACAAAATCCATTTTACTAGAAGGAGGTAAAACTGTAAGGACAAATGTTAGAGCTTTCCTTACTGAAGTGAGAAGACAAAGAGGACACAAGCGACCCTGACTCTTCCCAAGGGGTAGCTGTTGAAAGAAGAGGAACAACAAGATTAAAATACTTTACTTTCTACCTCAGAAACAACAAGGAACTAATTAACTGAGCTGGTCTCAATATGCTGACCTTTATTATGTGTCATCTATTAAGATGTTTCTACCAGAAGCCGGGGTGGCACATGCTAATTGCATCCTATTTGTGTTGACTGTCATGCCCGCTCTAACGATCATTTGTTTCTACAAAATTGCCACATGTCAACACTTCAACCAAAGAGTCCAGCTAAGCCACAAGTTACCAATAGGCATGAATTGGGTTGACTTTCATTCTTTGTCAGTCTGTCAAGGAAAGGCAAGGAATTTGGCCAACACAACTGGAAGTGACATTAATTTTGTACTGAAAATGTATTACAGATGTTTGCTCCTCTCTCCACCCACAGCTTGATTTTTCTTATGCTACAATAAAATACCTCATTCTGGCTAGATGGCTTTACCACCTTACTGTAAAAAGACTGACTGAAATAATTTTCCTGAAGGTATTGATACTTAAACACTGATATATTGTCTCATACTCCAAGTTCTGTGGATTCTTTTTTTCAAACCTTAAACTTTTTATTTTGTATTGGGGTATAGCCAATTAACAATGTGTGATAGTTTCAGGTGGACAGCAAAGGGACTTGGCCATACACATACATGTATCCATTCTCCCCCAAACCCCATTCCCATCCAGTCTGGCATATAACTTTGAGTAGAATTCCATATGCAATATAATAGGTCCTTGTTGGGTATCCATTTTGAAAATAGCAGTGTGCACATGCCCTTCCCAGACTCCCAATCTTTTCCCCTGGCAACCATAAGTTTGTCTTCTAAGTCTGTGAGTCTCTTTCTATTTTGTAAGTCAATTCATTTGTATTATTTCTCTTTAGATTCCACATATAAGGGGTGTCATACGATGTTCTCCTTCTCTGTCTGACTTAGTTCTCTCAATATAACACTCTCTAGGTCCATCCATGTTGCTGCAAATGACATTATTTCATTCTTTTTTAGGGATGAGTAATATTCTGGTGTATATATATACACACCACATATTCTTTATCCGTTCCTCTGTTGATGGACCTTTAGGTTACTTCTATGTCTTGGCTATTGTAAACAGCGCTGAAATGAACACTGTGTGCATGTATCCTTTTGGATCATGTTTTTCTCTGGATATATGCCCAGGAGTGTGATTGTAGGGTCATATGGTAGCTCTATTTTTAGTTTTTTAAAGAATCTCCATACTATTCTCCATAGTAGCTGTACCAATTTATACTCCTACCAACAGTGTAGAAGAGTTCCCTTCTCTCCACACCCTCTCCAGCATTTGTTGTTTGTAAGTTTTTTGATGACAGGCGTTCTGACTGGTGTGAGGTGATGTCTCATTGTAGTTTTGATTTGCATTTCTCTAATAACTAGCAATGTTGAACATCTCATGTTCCTGTTGTCTACTTATATGTCCTATCTGGAGAAATGTCTATTCAGGCTGTGAACTTTCTTTATAATGCTATCCTAGTTGTATTTGTAATGTCGTCATGTGACTCTTGGTCATCATGTGAGTCATCTTTGATTCTTTGACTTTCACCCCATTAATGCTCCAGGAGAGCAAGGGTCATGTCCAATTTTGTTCAATATTTTACATCTAGCTTTCAGCACAAGCTCTGGCACAGAATAGGTACTCAATGGATAGTTCCTGAATAAAGGAAGATATAAACAACATTGAGAATGAATTCTAATTTATGAGTCTTAGAAATGGTACTGCCTCAAGAAGACTTACTGAAGAGTCCAAACTATATATGACTTCTCTGAATTTCTCATGTGACTTATTTATGTCTTTCTCAAAGAAGTTATACCATTCTGTCTTGCATTATAATTATTTAGGTTTCTGAAAGATACCCTCAATGACTACATTGTCTTAAACACAATATGAACTCAATAAATGTGTGTGAATGTGAGATAGTGTCTGTGCCTTATTTATATAGATAGGCAACAGATGCTTAATGGTGTTTGTAAAATTAAAGCTGGTGACACTTCACTCTTTTATTAGGGATATTTCAGTTTTGAGTAACAGAAAGATAACTCTAGCAGACTTCATCAAAAAGCCATAATGTACAACTCATATAACTTAAAAGACCAGAGTTCTGTTTCAAAAAGGTTAATTCCATCACTGAAGTCCCAACTTTCTATCTCTCCTCTGTGTCTTTTCCCAAGAATGGCTGCACAAAGCTGGTTGCAAGCTTCCTAGAACTAAATTTTCTCTAATCGTGCTCACTATGTGCCAGGCACTGTTTTCAGTGTTTCAGGAGTAGCTCATGTAGCCAATGCCAGACACTTTTTTCAATGCTTCAGGGTTAGCTCATGTAACTCTCAAAAAGAACTCTATAGATTGGAAAGATTGATATTACCATTTTACACATGAGAATACGAAGGGACAGAAAGATTAAATAACTTCCCCAAGGTCATACAAGTGGAGTAGCTATGATTTGAATTCATGTGATTTGTCTCTAGATTATCTGCTCCATACAAACCACTATACTTACTTATTTAGCACAACAGAAAGAAAGTCTCCCTTTTATTATATCCTACGGAACAAAGTAGAAACATCTCTCCCTGAAGACTCAAGAAAATATCTCTTTGCATCTAATTGGCCTGACTGGGTTAAGTTTTCATTCCACTCACACCTTGTAGCCAGTTGTAGGGATGTGAGGATTAGCTTAAACCTATTAGGACCAAATTCTGAGTTAAGTGGCCTGAAAATAGTATGATCTGAATAGGGCAAGGTAGATATCCATGTGAATTCACTGATACTGTTACCCTGGCTATGAGTGAGGATATGTTGGGTGGGAAAAAAAATCAAATGTACCTTTAACTGTTAAAACCCAAGAGACATTTTAAGAAGAACTATACTTCAAAGTTTCTGTATCTTTAATGAATAAGTAGAATTTTAGATAAATCCATTGAAAAATAAAATTTTACTTTGTATATACAGCCGTCGTTGAACAATTTTGTAAGCCTGATCACAGGAAGTCTATCTGCAGGGTGGCCAAATACAATTGATTGATTACATTGGCGAGGTGGACCAAGAGATTTAATTGATTATACTTTAGAATTAGAAATGTTCTATATCTGTTTTATAGTTCAGTTTGTAGAAAGAGCTTTCCCCTGATTTAAGAAAACTCAAATGGTATGTTTGCTGAGCTTTGGTCTACAATAATGCAGTGAATAAACATTCAAATAAAACTGCTGCCGCTGCTGTTAAGTTGCTTCAGTCATATCTCACTCTGTGCGATCCCATGGACTGCAGCCTACCAGGCTCCTCCATCCATGGGATTTTTCAGGCAAGCGTACTGGAGTGGGTTGCCATTGCCTTCGCCCTCAAATAAAACTAGCCAGTATCTAATTGTAGTTTAAGAAAACTGAAGAGGAGCAGATCATTAGGAATTAAATCAGCACTTAAAAAGATTATGGTCTCCCAAGCAGTTTATAGACTTATACCACCAAACTGGCTCCTCTCCACACAATCTAGAATTCATCTAAACTTTCAATATGCTTAACTGAAAAGAGATCTGGATTAGAAAACAGCTGACCTGAGCTGAAAACCAGATGCCTGCAACTCAGCTGAAATTTCTGGGATAGATAAATTATGAACAAAGATAACATTTTAGAGAAACTCTGGTGTCAGTGAACTAATGGGCAGCTCCAGACAAAGACTAGAGAAGAAAAACATTGTTATTTGAGGATGGTAATAGAAGTAATTATCTGTGTGCCCGGAAAAAAAAAAAAAAAAAAAAAAGCAATAAAAGGCCATGATGAATCCACAGAATCAGTCAACAAAAGAAATTTTCTAGAAATATTTGACCTAATTACAACTGAGGATTTGTTGGCTGTTTTTGCAAATGTCTTAAGGATGTAACACTCACCACAAAACGAGCTATATCATTAATAGGTCATGCAATGCAAAACTCAGACCCAAAAAGAGCCTACTGACTGTGGACAAAGAACAAATGAAGCACTGGGAATAAAATGAGTAAATTAGCCATACAGAAATAAAGACACATTGAAGAAAGAATTAGGGAGAGAATCTGAGGCTTTGATTGTGTAACACCATAAATGTAACATAGTAAATGCAAAACCAAAGAAGAGTATTCAGTAAAGGGATATTTTAACTCTAAACTTAGATGATCAGCTTCATCATGCAATTATCTCTGATTTATCACCACAAAACGAGCTATATCATTAATAGGTCATGCAATGCAAAACTCAGACCCAAAAAGAGCCTACTGACTGTGGACAAAGAACAAATGAAGCACTGGGAATAAAATGAGTAAATTAGCCATACAGAAATAAAGACACATTGAAGAAAGAATTAGGGAGAGAATCTGAGGCTTTGATTGTGTAACACCATAAATGTAACATAGTAAATGCAAAACCAAAGAAGAGTATTCAGTAAAGGGATATTTTAACTCTAAACTTAGATGATCAGCTTCATCATGCAATTATCTCTGATTTATGTAGCATCGATACAGACAGAAAAAGAAAAAGGGATTAAAACTATTGAAGTATAATTAGCAGAGGATATTATTCCTGACCCCAGTGAATTATTTTAACTTAATTGACAATTATTTAAGAATTTAAATATTTGACAGTGTATAATTACATTTAGGGCTTCCCTAGTGGCTCAGATTGTAAAGAATCCACCTGCAATGCTGGAGACCTGGGTTCGAACCCTGTGTTAGGAATATCCCCTGGAGGAGGGCACGGCAACCCATTCCAGTATTCTTGCCTGGAGAATCCCTATGGACAGAGGAGCCTGGCAGGCTGCAGTCCATGGGGTCACAAAGAGTTGGACATAACTGAGCAACTAAGCACAGCAGAATTAATTCAAGACATGATTTGTGGCGGGAAAAGTTATTCCAAAAACATTTAAGCACAGACACATACTTAAGCACAAAAAATGGTTTGTGCTTATACATGTTTAGGCAACAAAACATATTTAAGCTAATCAGAATTTTCCTTCAGTGAATGCAACTTTCTGAGAAGTCTTGGATACTGAAAACCTCCTAACATCTGTTTTTCCTGACACCGTTCTTGGGATGCTGAATGTTGTGTGAGAAAATCACATAACCTGGTAAGTTGGTTCCCTTACAAATTTGCAATTCAAAACTCAACTTGTTCTTTAATGCTGCTTAAGAATTACTCACATATCTCTTTTTTGCTCTAATGCAGTCCTTGCCTTTTATTTCTCCAAATTTTACTATCCTTCTTCAGTTCTGTTCAATTTATCTCTTTCTGTGCTCTTCTCCATTCCTCATGATAATTTAGCTTTCTACTTCCTAGTCATAAACTGCTGTAATACTCCTTCATATGTCCCTTATCTGTATCTATATTTCTGCCTGTCATTTGCCTTCCTTCCTGTCTTAGAAGGGCAAAGGGAGTGGTGGCAATGCTTTCTGCTCTTCAAATTCTACACTTCAGTTGTGCATTGGAATATATTCTCTCTTAACTCCATCAAACATTGCTTGACCAACTATTCTTCACTTTCTCTCCCTCGGTTTCTTCTTCCCTTTTCTAAGAAAACATTGGATTTTCCCACTAAAACAAGCCACCGTCCTTTTCTCTTCTCTTCACAACCAGACTTTGAAGTCTGCATCTAGAGCAGAATGTCTCAATCTTGGAATTCCTGCATTTTTGGCCAGATAATTTTTGCTGTATGATCTGTCCTGTGCACTGTAGGATGTTCAGCATCCTTAACTTCCACCTACCAGCTAGATGATAGTAGCACTTCCCTAGGTGTGACAATCAAAATGTCTCCAGACATTGCCAAAGGTCTGCTGAAGGGAAAATCATCTCTAGTTGAGAATTCCTGCGGTAAAGCTCCCATCTCCAAGTAATTGTGACCCAATTGCTTTTTCAGCTCAGTAAAATATGACTTCTTCTCTGACAACTGTATGCAAACGATGCAGTTGCAGAACAGTAATATCAAAATGACCAAATCCAATGGTCTACTTGCAGTCTCATTTTCTGGACATTTGACTTCGTCAGTGGTTTCTTCTTATTGAAACTTCCTTCTTCAATGGCTTCCTTGGAACACTCTCCAAGGTGTTCTTCAGTCTCTCTTGCTGGTTCTTCTTTTTCTACCTGACTTTTAAACTCTACAATTCTCACCTTTCCTTGAAAGTTAGGCCTATTTTCATGACCTAACTAACTAAATGCATACAGGCCAGTGACTCCACAAACTTAAACTCTAAGAGATCTTTCCTAACTCTAGACATATACTGATAGCAATCAAGGCATTTATTTCTACTTATAACCCCAAAACACCTGAAAACTCAGAGTGTACAACAGGGCTTCTCAGATACATATTCTAAAATCAAGTCTTTTGTTGTTCACTAGTGGCTGCGCGGGCACAGGAGGGCCTAGAGGAGCAATCCCACGTTGAAGATCAGGAAGGGTGGCAGTGAGGAGATACCCCTCATCCAAGGTAAGGAGCAGTGGCTGCGCTTTGCTGGAGCAGCTGTGAAGAGATACCCCACGCCCAAGGTAAGAAAAACCCAAGTAAGATGGTAGGTGTGGCAAGAGGGCATCAGAGGGCAGACACACTGAAACCATACTCACAGAAAACTAGTCAGTCTAATCACACTAGGACCACAGCCTTGTCCAACTCAGTGAAACTAAGCCATGCCTGTGGGTCAACCCAAGATGAGCGGGTCATGGTGGAGAGGTCTGACAGAATGTGGTCCACTGGAGAGGGGAATGGCAAACCACTTCAGTATTCTGGCCTTGAGAATGCCATGAACAGTATGAAAAGGCAAAATGATAGGATACTGAAAGAGGAACTCCCCAGGTCAGTAGGTGCCCAATATGCTACTGGAGATTGGTGGAGAAATACCTCCAGAAAGAATGAAAGGATGGAGCCAAAGCAAAAACAGTACCCAACTGTGAATGTGACTGGTGATAGAAGCAAGGTCTGATGCTATAAAGAGCAATATTGCATAGGAACCTGGAATGTCAGGTCCATGAATCAAGGCAAATTGGAAGTGGTCAAACAAGAGATGGCAAGGGTGAATGTCGGCATTCTAGGAATCAGTGAACTAAAATGGACTGGAATGGGTGAATTTAGCTCAGATGACCATTATATCTACTACTGTGGGCAGGAATCCCTCAGAAGAAATGGAGTAGCCATCATGGTCAACAAAAGAGTCCAAAATGCAGTACTTGGATGCAATCTCAAAATGACAGAATGATCTCTGTTCATTTCCAAGCCAACCATTCAATATCACAGTACTCTAAGTCTATGCCCCAACCAGTAACACTGAAGAAGCTGAAGTGGAACAGTTCTATGAAGACCTATAAGACCTTTTAGAACTAATACCCAAAAAAGATGTCCTTTTCATTATAGGGGACTGGAATGCAAAAGTAGGAAGTCAAGAAACACCTGGAGTAACAGGCAAATTTGGACTTGGAATGCGGAATGAAGCAGGCCAAAGACTGATAGAGTTTTGCCAAGAGAATGCACTGGTCATAGCAAACACCCTCTTCCAACAACACAAGAGAAGACTCTACACATGGACATCACCAGATGGTCAACACCGAAATCAGATTGATTACATTCTTTGCAGCCAAAGATGGAGAAGCTCTATATAGTCAACAAAACCAAGACTGGGAGCTGACTGTAGCTCAGATCAAGAAGTCCTTATTACCAAATTCAGACTTAAATTGAAGAAAGTAGGGAAAACCGCTAGACTATTTAGGTATGACCTAAATCAAATCCCTTATGATTATACAGTGGAAGTGAGAAGTAGATTTAAGGGTCTAGATCCGATAGAATGCCTGATGAACTATGGAATGAGATTCCTGACATAGTACAGGAGACAGAGATCAAGACCATCCCCGGGGCAAAGAAATGCAAAAAAGCAAAAGGGCTGTCTGGGGAGGCCTTACAAATAGCTGTGAAAAGAATAGAAGCGAAAAGCCAAGGAGAAAAGGAAAGATATAAGCATCTGAATGCAGAGTTCCAAAGAATAGCAGGAAGAGATAAGAAAGCCTTCTTCAGCAATCAGTGCAAAGAAAAGGAGGCAAAGAACAGAATAGGAAAGACTAGAGATCTCTTCAAGAAAATTAGAGATACCAAGGGAACATTTCATGCAAAGATGAGCTTGATAAAGGTCAGAAATGGTCTGGATCTAATAGAAGCAGAAGATATTAAGAAGAGGTGGCAAGAATACACAGAATAACTGTACAAAAAAAGATCTTCACGACCTGGAAAATCACGATGGTGTGATCACTCATCTAGAGCCAGACATCCTGGAATGTGAAGTCAAGTGGGTCTTAGTAAGCAACACTATGAACAAAGCTAGTGGAGGTGACGGAATTCCAGTTGAGCTGTTTCAAATCCTGAAAGATGATGCTGTGAAAGTGCTGCACTCAATATACCAGAAAATAAGGCCAAACTTAGCAGTGGCCACAGGACTGGACAAGGTCAGTTTTCATTCCAATCCCAAAGGCCAAAGCCTTTGACTGCATGGATCACAATACTGTGGAAAATTCTGAACGAGATTGGAATACCAGACCACCTGACCTGCCTCTTGAGAAATCTGTATGCAGGTCAGGAAGCAACAGTTAGAACTGGACATGGAACAACAGACTGGTTCCAAATAGGAAAAGGAGTACATCAAGGCTGTATATTGTCACTCTGCTTATTTAACTTATATGCAAAGTACATCATGTGAAATGCCAGGCTGGAAGAAACACAAGCTGGAATCAAGATTGCCAGGAGAAATATCAATAAACTCAGATATGAAGATGACACCACCCTTATGGCAGAAAGTGAGGAGGAGCTAAAAAGCCTCCTGATGAAAGTGAAAGAGGAGAGTGAAAAAGTTGGCTTAAAGCTCAACATTCAGAAAACGAAGATCATAGCATCTGGTCCCATCACTTCATGGGAAATAGATGGAGAAACAGTAGAAACAGTGTCAGACTTTATTTTTGGGGCTCCCAAATCACTGCAGATGGTGACTGCAGCCATGAAACTAAAAGACACTTCCTCCTTGGAAGAAAAGTTATGAGCAACCTAGATAGCATATTCAAAAGCAGAGACATTACTTTGCCGACTAAGGTCCACCTAGTCAAGGCTACGGTTTTTCCTGTGGTCATGTATGGATGTGAGAGTTGGACTGTGAAGAAGGCTGAGTGCTGAAGAATTGATGCTTTTGAGCTGTGGTGTTGGAGAAGACTCTTGAGAGTCCCTTGGACTGCAAGGAGATCCAACCAGTCCATTCTGAAGGAGATCAACCCTGGGATTTCTTTGGAAGGAATGATGCTAACGCTGAAGCTCCAGTACTTTGGCTACCTCATGCGAAGAGTTGACTCATTGGAAAAGACCCTGATGCTTAGAGGGATTGGAGGCAGGAGAAGAAGGGGACAACCGAGGGTGAGATGGTTGGATGGCATCACAGACTCAATGGACGTGAGTCTGAGTGAACCCCGGCAGTTGGTGATGGACAGGGAGGCCTGGCGTGCTGTGATTCATGGGGCCAGAAAGAGTCAGACACGACTGAGCAACTGAACTGAACTGAACTAAGGTCTGTTTAGTGGACCACCATTCAACAGTCAACTGTTACCTAACCTACCACTCTACAGTCAGTGTAAACTCTTCTGCCATTCTGAATTCCTAAATCTGTCAGTTACCAAATCCCTTGCATTCCAGTTCTCAAATCTCTTTAGCTGATTTTTCCTTTTGATTCCAAAAGACATTACACTGATCAAATAATATTACACTTTTACGTGGACTCATGACTTTAAAGTTGCCTCTGATCCATCCCGTTCACTGTCAATATCTTTTTAAAATACATATCTGATTTTTCTACATCCATGTTTATAAAGATCTCAGTGTTTCTCATTGCCTATAGCTGTATTTTCCAAATAATGGTACTCTTAATTTTTGGTGGTGCCTACGATGTTTCATGTGATGTGTACTTTCTTGTTTCTATTATTTTAAAACTTAAAAGCTTTTGCACAATGAAGGATACTATAAGCAAAGTGAAAAGACAGCCTTCAGAATGACAGAAAATAATAGTAAATGAAGCAACTGACAAAGAATTAATCTCATAACTATACAAGCAACACCTGTAGCTCAATTCCAGAAAAATAAAAAACCCAATCACAAAATGGGCCAAAGAACTAAACAGACATTTCTCCAAAGAAGACATACAGATAGCTAACAAACACATGAAAAGATGCTCAATAGCACTCATTAGTAGAGAAATGCAAATCAAAACCACATAGAGGTACCATCTCACGCTCGTCAGAATGGCTGCTATCAAAAAATATACAACAATAAATGCTGGAGAGGGTGTGGAGAAACGGGAACCCTCTTATACTGTTGGTGGGAACGCAAACTAGTACAGCCACTATGGAGAACTGTGTGGAGATTCCTTAAAAAACTGGAAATAGAACTGCCATATGACCCAGCAATCCCACTGCTGGGCATACACACTGAGGAAACCAGAACTGAAAGAGACACATGTATCCCAATGTTCATCACAGCATTGTTTATAATAGCCAGGACATGGAAGCAACCTAGATGTCCATCAGCAGATGAATGGATAAGAAAGCTGTGGTATATATACACAATGGAATATTACTCAACCATTAAAAGTAATACATCTGAATCAGTTCTAATGAGGTGGATGAAACTGGAGCCTATTATACAGAGAGAAGTAAGCCAAAAAGAAAAACATTGATACAGTATATACTAATGCATGTATATGGAATTTAGACAAATGGTAACAATGACCCTATATGCAAGACAGCAAAAGAGACACAGACGTATAGAACAGTCTTTTGGACTCTCTGGGAGAAGGTGAGGGTGGGATGATCTGAGAGAAGAGCATTGAAACATATACGTGATCATATGTGAAATGGATCGCCAGTCCAGGTTCGATGCATGAGACAGGGTGCTCAGGCCTGGTGCACTGGGATGACCCAGAGGGATGGGATGCGGAGGGGAGGTAGAAGGGGGGGGGGGGGGCAGGATGGGGAACACATGTAAACCCATGGGTGATTCATATCAATGTATGGCAAAAACCACTACAATATTATAAAGTAATTAGCCTCCAATTAAAATAAATAAATTTTTAAAAATAAAAATTAAAAAGTAAATAAAAGTTTTACACTTGTTGCAATTTGTATTAGGAAAAACATGTAACTAGTACATCAAATCTGTGATTTCACAGACAGCACTGAGAATGGAGCTAAGTAAAAGCACTGAATCTATTTAAAATCACTCTAGAGAAAAATACCAAGTAAATAATAGAATTTAGTGGTGGCAAAACTTATGCAGGTTGCGTCTAAGTGCTAAAGGAAGGACCTACTAGATAACATGGTAATTATGAGCTTACTAAGATAAAATCCAAAGTCCTTAGTAGGTCTGAAAGTTGCTTCCATAATCAGATCCAATCTCCTTATTGTGACTTTCCCACAATCCCCAATATCCACTCTATGTTCAAGTCACACAAGAACTGTCTATTACTGAACCTGAGATGTAATTTTTTGCCTTCATGTCTTTGTTCTTGCTGTTTTCTCTATCTGGACTGGCACTGTGGCAGTTCCAGTGGATTGCTTCTCTTTGTGTCCATTCCAATAGTTTATTGGAAGAGGAAATTAAGAGGATGTGACCTGTGGTTGACCCCTGAGCACAACCTGGGCAACTGGAGGTCCCTTTCTCCTTCCCCTGTCCTTGGAAAGTACACTCTGCCTACTGTGTCCACAGTGGGAACCTTTTTCAAGGACATAGACATGAGAAAGCAATGTTATTGAGACTAGGTGATATATATACATGACTGAACTCCATTAAGGACTCTATATAAACTTTTAAGATTCTGGTGGGTGGGTGTGGAGATCTATTTGTCTTATAGCTAGCAAGACACATCTTGTACATAAATTCTCTTTCTTATTAAAACTTCCACCTGCCAATCTGGAATAACTTGTCTTCTTCTTCAGTCTCTTCTCACCCTCTGTGTTCAGGGGTCAATTTCAGATTTTACTCAGGAAACTCCAGAGGTCAAAACTAACATCTTTTTCGTGTGCCTTTTAGTATGGCAAGTCTAGAGCATTTTTCTCAGATTCTCTTGCAGCTGGAGTTCCGGCTGTAGGTTAGGATCCACCAATCAGAAATACATACATGAGTTTTCAGAATTGGAAACTTTCTCCTATACTTCTGTTGCTTCTGCTCTTTCTGTAGCAGCACGGTCATGAGATGAGGGGTTTTATGAAGAAGCAGATGGCCTAGGAGCGCTTGTGGGGCTGAGGTACAGGGCAGGAGTCAGGTGTTTGTGACAGGTTTATTGTAACAGAGGTGGAGTAGTTCCAGACACAAGTGTCTGATGGGGGGTTTCAAGCTGTCTAGTTTCTGGATCATTCTCTAGATGCTTAATGGTGACAAAGGTACTTGCTCTTCCATCAGAAAGTCCCATGATATTGCTTTGAAAGTTGTTCCTAGAAACTAAACCTTGAGCCTGATCCTCCAGGCTATTCAAGGTTTCTGCGAGTACTTCATTCTTTATATTGCATTCCAATTTGCTTAAACTATCTAGAACCTTTTCTGCCATTGGACACTGAAAGCTGACCAGAGAAGGTTTTGCTTCTAAACAGTCTCTCCAACTTGATTTTTATCCCACATTTCTTCACTTTCTATATTTAATATTTATTACTTTGATAAGTAAGGAACTTTATTTGCCTGTACTATTTTAAAATATTTATTATATATGTGTGCATGCCAAGTCACTATAGTCATGTCTGACTCTGTGTGATCTTATGGACTGTAGTCCACCAGACTCTGTTCCTGGGATTCTGCAGGCAAGAATACCAGAGTGAGATGCCATGCCCTTCTCCAGGGTATCTTCCCAATCCAGGGATACAACCCACATCTCTTATGTCTCCTGCATTGGTTGGCAGGTTCTTCACCATTAGCACAACCTGGGAAGTCATATATATATATATATATATATATATATATACACACACACACACACACACATATAAATACATAAATAAATATATGACTATATATATATATGATGTTCTCAGAAAAAAAAAAGTCCCTGCAGAAGGATATAAAAATCTTCATAATAAATGTCAAATGCTTATATTTCTTTCACTGCATCTTTCATCAAAATTGTAGGTCATTTTGGAACCTCTGTTACAATGTTATACCACAGCTCTGGTTATTTTAAATCTATAATTCATTGACCAGTGGATGGCCTGTTATCTCCTACTTATTATTAAAGTATTGTGACATCCCACCATCTTGAAAGAAGAAGTTGTATAAGAGACAAAAACTCTAGATGAGGTCCTTTCCTTCCTCCTAAGCGTCCCCCTCCTGCCCCCCTGCCAATTAAACGGAGCCCTCCTTGCCACAGTGAGCCTATGTTTGCATTCAGAGAGAGCACAGAGCGAACTTCTATCTTTCTTGGCACATTATGCTGGTTATTTCAAAGTCTTTAAAAGAAGATGCTGTTATTTATTTATGTCAGGTTTTCAGTACAGTTCCACCAGGCACTGCCTGTTTGAGTTCTGCCTCTTTCTTGATGTTTTAATTCACTACTAGCAGAGATGCGTTTCTTAGCAGCACCCAGGTTGAAAGGCTGACCTCAGCCTGAGTGCTGCTGTTAATCAGACTCCCTGGTTTGGCCTGGAATTTTAATTTATTTCATTTATTTATTTATATGTTTGTTTATGTTTTCTCCTTACTTAGAAGTTAAATATGGCTGTGGCTACCTATCTCCATGGCTTAATGAGTCAAAATTCAAGCAATTGAACTCTGTTTACATACAAAATAGATCAATTTCCCTCTGCCACAGTCTCCCTTGTTGTTTTAGATTCATTTAGTCATTCTGTTACTCTATTGTTCTATTACTCTAAGGCGAATAAAATGTAACATTAGTAGCTAACATTAATTGAATATTTAATAAATTCTAAATGAATTATATGCAAAGAACATTTAATTATTTAAAAAGTCCCAAGAGTTTTATCCTAATTTCACAGTTGAAGAAACTGAGGCTTAGGAAAGCTAAATAAGGCTTCTAATGAATATGAAAGATTCCCAGGTGCACAGCTATGAAGAACCCTGTTATTTCCAGGCCATATCACTCGGGGGTAAATTAGTCTAGTTAAAACCTTAAGAAAAATCATAAACCTCTTGTTTTGACTCTATTCGACTGGTGGCTACTTCAGACTTGAGCAAAGCACTAACACCCAGTTCTAAGAATTTCTGAGGGTTTCCTGTGTTCATTCTCCTTTGGGAAACTAGACAGTCCTTTTATTTCCTTTCTTGTTACTTCTGGTGCACTTCTGCTTACTATGCTTGGCGTTATTTCTTTCTAGTCTCTATTCTAGATATAAGAGTACTGAATCTAGGAATATCATTCTGCCAGCAGTGATCTATGATAGAATCAGAGAAATGACAGTTTTTTTTCTTAAAAAAAATTTTTTTTTAATTGTAGGATAATTGCTTTACAGAATTTTGTGGTTTTCTGTCATACACCAACAAAAATCAGCCATTTTGAACTGATACCAGAACCAATGTTGTAAAGCAAGTCAAAGTGGTTGGAGGCCCTAGTAGAAGACTAAATGAAATCATTTAGTGTGTGATTTGTGTGTGATTGACAAGGCCAATGCCATGGAGAAATTAGCGGAAAGAATCAAGGCCAACATCCATAGAATCAAAGTTGAGTCACTGAAGAACACTTTTATCTCAAACTCCCTTTGAAAGTCCTCATTTTCTCAATTAGCAGAATCTCAAAGTCGACTCAGAGGATGTGCACAGAAACATCTTAGAACTGAAAAACAGCCTCAGTGTTTCCCTTTTTGATAGAATAATGCCTGGCACATAGTAGACACTCAATAGATTTTAGTTGTAACAAAGTTCATGCATTCTGAAATGGAAGTGCTCATCAAGGATGATTAAGTTAGACTGAGAGAATGTGAACTGCATGGAACAAGCTCAATCGTGTCTCAACCATTTTGATTTTATAGCTGCTTCTTTTGGCATTCCATTGCTATTTATGGCTGGCTGAAAAAGATTTATCAGTTTAGAAGGAGAAGATGTGCATACTTCTGCACATGGAGACATGTAAGGCTTCCCCAGACATCAAATAACTCTAACGATGTTTTGATGAGTTAAGGGTAAGTGAATCAGAAATTTATTGATTCAATTTCCTTTGTGATACACAAGGGTTTAAAATTCTGGGAAGAGCTCAGATACCAAGTTTAAAAAATAGGAAGCAAAAGTTGCCAAACTATGGTATAGTCGTTTTCTCCCTAATCCAAAATGAGGATGTCTATAAAATGAATGGCCAAATACATTTTTTTTAAGTTTGGTTTAATGTAAAAATAGTTGAACCTGGGTTATTGATCCTTGGCATCTATCTCTGCTTCCATAACATAAGTGACAAAAATGATAGCTAGTATTTTTTTCAGAATGTTAGTTATCAGTCATACACTCTTCTAAATACCTTGCATAGATTACCACATTGAAGTCTCAGGATAGTACTATACAGTAGGTGCTATTAATATCATCACTTTATAGGCTGGGCTACAGAGGCACAGGGCTATTAAAGGTTATCTTAGGTCAAGCAGTTAATGATTGAAAAATCTAAGATTCAAACCCAGGTAGTCCCACTGCCATGTACTTCTAATTCCTTGAACTAGATATCCTCTAAGGTCCCTTTTGGGCTGATTTTTTTGACTGTTCATTCTCTTTCACTATGATGTTAGAAACACTGGAACCATACATCTGTGGAGGGCCAACAGAGGGGGACAAGACACTAAAATAAACATGAGTCTATGGACTCACAGGATATGTGCCATTTTGGAAAATGGGTCTGGGGAATCTAAGCTGAGCTATGTTTTCCAGGTATTTCAGGAATCCCAATGGCTAGAACATGGTTTGCTGATGTGTCCTACGGTCTGAGAAAATGATCAACAAAAGGTTTGATACTACTTGGACTTAACCCTGTCTGGGATGGCGTGATATCCCTACTCAAATGCTCTGAACACCACAGAGCACTGACCATCTCCACTAACTACAAATGTGACTTTGTTAGCTTGACATATAGGTTTTAAACTCAGAAAAAACATAACTGATCGAAAATATAATTTGATCTTCTTTGGGGATGTGGTATCAAGAGTATAAACATGAGTCTATGGACTCACAGGATATGTGCCATTTTGGAAAATGGGTCTGGGGAATCTAAGCTGAGCTATGTTTTCCAGGTATTTCAGGAATCCCAATGGCTAGAACATGGTTTGCTGATGTGTCCTACGGTCTGAGAAAATGATCAACAAAAGGTTTGATACTACTTGGACTTAACCCTGTCTGGGATGGCGTGATATCCCTACTCAAATGCTCTGAACACCACAGAGCACTGACCATCTCCACTAACTACAAATGTGACTTTGTTAGCTTGACATATAGGTTTTAAACTCAGAAAAAACATAACTGATCGAAAATATAATTTGATCTTCTTTGGGGATGTGGTATCAAGAGTTAAGGGAAGAATAAACTTCAGTGATCAAAGAAAAACAAAAAATAATAAAAAATTACCAAAAATAAGAGATTTAACTAAATTCTGATAGAGCTACAAAGTAGAATATTACAGTAGTCATGTATGGATGTGAGAGTTGGACTGTGAAGAAAGCTGAGCACTGAAGAATTGATGCTTTTGAACTGGGGTGTTGGAGAAGACTCTTGAGAGTCCCTTGGACTGCAAGGAGATCCAACCAGTCCATCCTAAAGGAGATCAGCCCTGGGTGTTCTTTGGAAGGAATGATGCTAAAGCTGAACTCCAATCTTTTGGCCACCTCATAAGAAGAGTTGACTTATTAGAAAAGACTCTGATGCTGGGAGGGATTGGGGGCAGGAGGAGAAGGGGATGACAGAGGATGAGATGGCTGGATGGCATCACCGACTCGATGGACATGAGTTTGAGTGAACTCTGGGAGCTGGTGATGGACAGCGAGGCCTGGCGTGCTGCCATTCATGGGATCACAGGGAGTCGGACACGACTGAGCGACTGAACTGAAATGAATGTTCGTTAAGTCCATGTTTCTCAAAGCATGAATGTTCCTGATAAGATTCATGAAGAGAATAAAATACTGAACACAAATATGACTATAACAATGGGAAAAAGATGAATCAAGCATAAATAAAAGACTGGAAGGAAATTAACCAAAATATTAATCATGTTTGTCCCTACATGGAAAAATTATACTTAATTTTTCTCTCTGCGAAGAACTTCTTTTCTCCAAATGTTTTATAATGAGCATGTATTTTTATTATCATCAAATAATACCCAATGTAAAAATATATAAACATTTTTAAAAGGCTCTCTAAAATTTTTAACAAAATCTTTACTAATATATGCAATTCTTATGAAAGTCCTAATAATAGGATTAATCCAACAGAAGAAATATATAATGGTGGTATGAAAAAAAAATCTGGAAAGAATAGTACATTATAAATCATATGATGTGGTTTCTTGGATTTGCTATTCACTAGCTCTGTAACCTTGAAAAATCATTTAACCTCTCTGAGCCTCAATTTCTTCATCAGTAGAGATAATAATATTTTCCCTGTATACCACTGAGAGTTGTTGAGAAGATTGAATGTTTATAGAAATGCTTTGGAAAAGTTAAAGTAACATACAATAGACATTATTTTTATTAACGAGTAAGAGTTAACTATTTCAATCTCTGTGAATAACACAAATATTTCTATTTATGTGATCCTTTTTAACTCTGAATTTTTACTTTTCCAAATTCCTTTGACCATTTGTGAAAAGTTATATTTGAGTATAATAAATAAAGGCTACAGTTTTCTGAGGTCTAATAGTGAAAGTGAAGTGAAGTCTCTCAGTCGTGTCCGACTGTTAGCGACCCCATGGACTGCAGCCCACCTGGCTCCCCCCTCCCTGGGATTCTCCAGGCAAGAACACTGGAGTGGTCTAACAAGAGTGGCGTTAAAATGCAGAATGGAGTGCATGTGACAAATGATGGAGGAACATTGATTCCCAATATCTTCATTGGAAATCCTGATAGAATCATGGAGGAACTTTTACAACTATTGAATGAAAGAGATTAGAAGACCCTCAGAGGCAGAACATGACACAGTGAGACAGGATTTCAAGAAAGGGGAATTATTAAGCTGAAGAACAAATGCCTTCTTTCCTTTCTTTTGCAAACCTGTCTTTACAACCACTATGAAAACAAATCATCACAATGTGATAAGCTTAGTGCTATAGTGGTATGTGCAAAGGGCTTTAGGAACATGGAGAAGGATGCATCAATTTCTCTAGGTAGGCTGGAGAAGACTTCATAAAGTTAGGTGATGATGGAAGCAGTTGGATTATGTAGGATGTTATGTGAGGAAAGAGGGGGAAAATATTCTGGGAAAAGGGAAAAGAAAGTGCAGTGACAAGAAGTACAAAGGAACATGGACAGTTGTTGAGAGTATCCAATGTTTCCTTTGTCTGGAATTAGTTGGGAAAGAAGAGAGAGAAGATAATAGCTAGGACCAATGCAAAGTGCCTTATTGGCCTTTATGAAAAATGTTTACTTCAGTTTAAAGATAGTTACATGGTCATACTGTATTAGGCTTTACAAAAGTTAACACTGGCAGCAAGTCAATGAATGGACAATATGGGAAATTTTCTGATCAGCAGAGACCAGGCAGGGAACTACTTTTTTGTAAGGGATGATAAAAGTCTGAAGGCAATAATGGCAAAATGGATAAAAAAGATTTAAAAGACAATTGGGAGGAAAATAAACCTAGCTCACATTTAGAGTCATTACTATGTGCCAGTCACTGTGTGATGAGCTTTACAAGGTGTGCCTTATTTTATCCCTAGAATATTATGGACTAGGAATCATAATGATGACTATTGTATGGAATGTGCTGGAGGTGGGGTATGGATCCATATACCTAATTCTGGCATGGAGATGGGCTGCTGGAGAAAGACTGTGAAAAAACGGGAGGGGTCTAGGTGATTTCCTATGGTTCGAGATTGAGGTGGTGAGTGGATAGAAAATGAATAAGAGAGAACATAAAAGGGGTATGTTTGAGGAGACTGATGATATTAGAACCAGTATGGGAACTGGTGACCATGCAGCTGGTAGAGATTCTAAGAGGTGAGTGCAGAGTGGACATGTGTGCATGTGTGCTCAGTTGCTCAGTTGTGTCTGACTCTTTGTGACCCGTGTACCGTAGTCCACCAGGCTTCTCTGTCCATGGCATTTTCCAGGCAAGAATACTGAAGTGGGTTGCCATTTACTCCTCCAAAGGTTGGGTTGTATATAGCAAATGTTTAATTAATTCATTGGGAAGTCAAACTATTATTAAAAGAAAATGTCCTTAAAAAGTCAGCTGTAGTAATTGAGACAAAAAAAAAGGAAGGAAGGGAGAAAGAGAGGGGAGTGGGTATGTGGGAGAAATATAAGGAAGGATGGAGAGAGGAAGGAAGGAAGGAAAAAAGACGGAAGAAAAGAAGGAGAGAGACAGTGAGGGAGGGAGGAAAAAGGGAGGAATCTGTATGAAGGGAATCAGACCGTCACTCTCGGAGAAGCAGAACCCCGGAATGATGTACTGTCAACTTGCACTGATGGCTACTGGACTATAAAGACACATTTTCTTTTCTTAAATCAGAAAAGAAGCCTAATGAAATGCAGACTCTTTTGTGGCTATGCCAGGGTGATCTGAGGTTGACAAAGAAAATGTCTTGCTAACCTCTGTGCTTAGTGTGGTCTCCAAAACCCTGAGATATTTGTTGTAATCCATTATTTTTCCCCACACAAAAGAACATTGAAGTTCCCTTTGAACTCTGTATTTGATCAGTTAATGAAGAAATCCAGTGTTTATTCTGAGACACAGCTAAAGCCACATCTTGACTTATTGACTGTTTTGGCTTTGACGGAGCAAATTACATACCATCTTAGCGGAGTCAGAATATGCTTCTTTGAGAACAGTTATCCCTCCACCTCATCTATTGATTCTTTAAAAAACCACACTAACTAAAATAAAACAATGAAATCAGCACTCATTTACATGGGTGAAGTATTTTAAACTCTGTGCACTCTTTCTGAGTAATATTCTCCATTGTGAAAGCAATTAATCCTTTCTGAATTTTAACAAATCCAAACAGCCTCTCCATCAATTTCATGTGAGAAGAGCTCGTGAGGGCCACTTTACCACAAACTTTAATTTTATAATAGAGTTCTTCAGTTCAAATGGGCTTTTGACCTAGCTAATTTAATTGTCTTTGTTATTGATAGCTGCAGAGCTGTAAATAAACTTAAGTCTGAGAATGTGCTCCTGAGGTTTACTCTCTAAACAACATTTTGGATGACCCTCCAAGTGGTAAAATTGCCTTTTGTTTCTATGAGTGTATACTGTTTTTCATCATAACCAATGTAAGAGAGGGTGGTATGCAGTGTTTATTGTGGCAGAATATGAGGCACCAAAATGCCTCCTCTCTTAGAATCACACTCCTACCAGGATTATCCTGGGCTAACTCCATAACCACTTGGCCAAGGGAAAAAAAAAAAAACACAGTTAAATAAATGAAAATATCCAGTTTGAACAAAGAGGGTGGATACAAATTGGCTTGGAGGGGAATGCTCTTTGATGAGGCAGGGTTAAGAAAGAGCATTTGGGAAAAGAAAGTTCCCTTTCTCCTTGTCATGCTCTGTGGAGGTTGGTTGAACCAATGGAGCTTCTGGAGTGTGGGACATCCTTAGGGGAAAATGATGACAGTGCCCAGGGGAAGGAGTAAATGCCCAAGATTTTTACATTTCTTGAGGGTTGTTTCTTTGTGTGTGTGTGTGTGTGTGTGTGTGTGTGTTGTTCCATTTGTCTGCTTTAGTCTTTCCTGCAGAGAGCTGAAGCAATCCTGAAATATCATTATGCCAGGACTGGTTTGTTTTCCTTCACTTCCTCTTTTCTTCCTTCCTTCCCTTCTTCCCTGCTAACTTCAATCCTTGTTCCTATTTCCCACATTGCCAACCACCAGGCAACTATTCAGACATGTTTGATATGTATTCTTTAAAATATATATATATAAACACATGATATGAATTTTATGTATTTTTAATGGATACAAATGGAATTATCCTCTAAATCTCATTGTTACTTCCTTGGTTAACTCAGCATGGTTTTTTAAGATCCACATGTGTTGCTATGGGTTCATCTAGTTGGTTGCTTCTAAGTACTCCATAGTATTTCACTGGGTGAATCCAATATGTTTTACTTATTCAGTCCCCAGGCTATAAGCAATTTGATTGCCTCTAACTACCTACTATCTAAAAATATGCTACACTTAAATGTCCTTGTACATATTGTCCACTTTTCCTTCTGATATATATCCAGGAGGTATATTTGTAAGAAATACTACCTGATATTTGATTTATTTTGGCTAGAGTGGTTTACAGAAGAACTTAACCTGGCTGCATCTCAGCAGCAGTACATGGTGGTTCCCATACTCCCACAGTCCACTAGAAAGTGTTAGTTGCTTAGCTGTGTCTGACTCTTTATGACCCCGTGGACTGTATCCTGCCAGGCTCCTCTGTCCATGGAATTCTCCAGGCAAGAATTCTGAAGTGGATTGCCATTCCCTTCTCTGACCCAGAGATCGAACCTAGGTCTCTTACACTGTGGGCAGATTCTTCACTATCTGAGCCACCAGGGAAGCTGTACAGTTCCATTAGTGCTTGATATTGTCCAAAATGGTAAACTCAGTGAATCTAATTACTGATGAATTAGATTACCTCTTTGTCTGCTCAGTAGCCTTCTGAGTTTTTTCTTTTATGAATGACCTGTTTATGTCTTTTGCACATTTTTGTATTTGGTTCTTATCTTTTTCTTGCTGATTTTTCAGGATTTAAAGAGAAAAATGATTCCTTATAAAGAAATTTTATAAAGTAACTTCTTACAAAGATTTCTTATAAACTTTAAAATTTATAAATAACTTCTTCAAATCTGTTACTTACATATTAATTTTGTTCCTAATGTTATTGAACTGGTATCTCTAACTTTAATGTGGTAAAATTTTAATTAATGAATGATTAATTAATCATTTTGCTTTTAAAATTATCCTATGTTATCTTCTATGATCTTTAAATTTTCTTTTACATTTAAGTCACAATCCTAAATCCTTAATCATAGAGTCCTATGTTAGCTTGAGAATATTTATTTTATTTATCTTTCTATCTGTTATCTATCAAGAGAGAGATGGCCAATTTTCTGGACAGTCCTTTTTTTCCTATTAGTTTGTGGTACCATTTAATCATGTATTACATTTTTCTATATATGTGATTTTATCACTAAGCTCTCTATTCTGTTCCAGAAACCTATTTGCCTATTCTTGCACTAGTGTATGAAAAATTTTTACTATGAAGACTTTGTAATATGCTTTGATAGGAGAAGTTTCCCCTTTTCAAAGGTGGCTTTTTCCCCTTCCATTCACATTTAAATAAATCTTTATTAGATTGCTCAAAAAATATCAAGCTGACACTTTTTTGGAATTACATGCAGCTTACAGATTCATTAGTGTACCTAGTATATATTATTAATATCAAGTTGTCCTACTCAGGAGTGTGCAACATCTCCTTTTAATGAATTCTTCTATGTTTTTTAACAGAGACTCATGCATGCACCCCCTCCCTCCCCACAGTCATCAGAGAGCTTGTGTACTCTTGGTTAATTCTTAAAACCTGTTTTTGTTTCTATTTTGAATGGTATTCTATTTTTGGTTTTATTTTTTGCTTGTCTTGATTCAATTGTTCCTCCCTCAACCCTCACCTCCTATCTTTTCCCTGGGTTTAGGCTTATATCTGAAAAATACACACACACACACACACACACACACACACACACACACATCAGCATTCTCTCTTCATGGAAAGGTTAGTATTTTATATGGTGTATCTAAAATACACTGAAATCCTCAATCTGGCTGAGGCTGAAACTTTAATACCTATGTCGAGTCCAGGGTTTATAACAACAACATTCTTATTACTAGAGAGATTTGAACTTTCTTTTAGGGAGTTTAAAATGCTTTGCAAATATCACCCCCTTAAAATCCCACAGCACTTCTAGGCAATAAGGATGTATGTAGATGGAATTGGTAAGATACTGTCTTTATCTGTCATCCAAGGCCAAATCTTGACTTCATTTGATGTTCCAATCAGTGAGCCTCAAGGAGGAGCCCTATTACAGGGAAGACAACTTCCTGACTAGAAAAATCAACCTATGCACACGCTTCGAGATGGGCTCCCTACATAGAAACCAGTGGCTGAAGCCAGGCCAACGTCCCTCTGAGAGAATACTTTGTTTTGCCTGTATTTGCCTTTTCCTCCCACTCTTTCCAGCCTATCCCTTCCCCTTTTTCCCAAATCCAAGAGATATAAAAAAAAAGTAGTCAAAGTTAATCTAAAACAAACTGCTAAATATATTTTATAAGCTTCAATGTACCACTTAAAATGCCAGACTACACATCAAATATATTCTCAAATATACTGACTGGAGGTGGAATGTTTTACTAGTCTTTAGACAGCAACTTGTGACTTCTATGTAGGTATTATTTTACTCTCGTGGGAAAACAAAAAGTTCTTTTTCCTCTCCTCTTCCTTCTCTTCCTTCTTGTCCTCCTAGTCTCTCTTTTCCTCTCTTTCTTAATAATGGACTATTTAAAAATGAGGCAAAATAGCCAAAACATGTTGTAAATGAACAGACACATAACTGTGATATTTTATCAGTGATATCCAAGGAGATTTATAAAAAAGGTGAGAGGCAAATATTTCTTTAAACTTTTCCCAAATAAAATTAGAATTTAATGAAAATAAATATATTAATTTTCTTTTTTCTTGGGACTTAAGACAGGGGCCTGGGATAAATTTAAATTGTTACAAAACTATTTTCACAAGTGCTTCTGGGATATTTTCTTCAGAAGAAGAAAACAAACATATTTTTATCAGTTTGATCAAAAATCCAAGTATAAAGATAATAATAATTCTCCCCATACAATAGTGCTACTCATACTACATTCTAGTATACAAATATTTACCCTTAGTGGCTTTTCCAGATTTATAACAATTTAGTTTTGAGTATTCCCTAATATTAAACCACCTGATTTGGGGATGATTAGAAAGAAGAAGGGATGAAAAGTAGGTGAGGTTTCCACAGTGCATAATTGGAAGATGTGGAAGCACTGAGGATGATTTTGCTTTTAGAATTATTACAGCTGCCTGCTTATATTGTGGGGACTGAACTTATGGAAGAGGGGCAGATGGACAACCACTCTGATTCTGTGAAATTTCAATGTTCTCTGGCTTTAATTTATGATGAACAGAGCAAATATTATAAATAGTACTGTCTTTGAGGAGAGTACTTGAGAAATAAAAGTAAACTTATTAAAGAAAGATTGCAAGTATCTCTTTCCATCTCAGGTATAAGTTACTCTGCACCCTTGGGATGGGTTATAGAACCTCAGAGAAGACAGTCTATTATTTCAAACCTTAAAAAAGAAAGCATCAAAACTGGGGAAAAATTACACTGACACTTTTAGTTCAAGTTCGAACACAGAAATGATTTAATCCACTGAATTTGTGGCTTAAAAACTCTAGAAGGGCTTGAGGAAGATTCTAGGCAAAGATTCTAAGAATTAATTTGAAAGCAACACGGCAGAACTGATCTATGAAAAGAGCTGCTACCATTGACACAATAAGAAAGGTGAGGGATAAACAGGAACTTCAGGAACAAGGAAGGCATTGCCTCAACTGTGGGCTCCAAACCACACTCCTGCAATGATCTGAGCACCAGCAAGCTACTGAGAAAACAGCTGGCTTCAGAGCCACAACATCACAGCCACAAGCCATGTCAATAGAATGGATATTCCATCAAACTCTCAACGTTCATAAAATTATGGACTGGATACTTAGAGTGCTTCTTCTGTTGCTGAAAAACCCAATACCCACTAGCAAATGTCCCCCATATCATTTCTGCATGCCAGTTCTCTCATGGGTGAATCTACTGGATGGAAACCAAACAGTTGCAGGATTCAGGCTCCAAGGCAGTCTTGTAATAATGCATAACACAAGGAGATTAGAACAGAGTTGAATGAGTTAATCTCCACCACATATACTCTATTTATATTATTTACAATCAAGCAAAACAAATTTATGGGTATCTTATAAAAACTGCTGTGGCAAGAACTTGTAAGGTTACCAGTGGACAAAAACAGCAGTAGAAAATTATAGTCCAAATTTGTATTAATTTTAGATGTATAAAATATCACTGGAGTATTCTTTATTTAGTATTATTTTACTTGAGGTAAAATATTTTCAAAGTCATCATCAGTTTACTCACAACCTCAGTCCCCCTTACTTTTTTCTTTATAAGTTCTCATACTTTCATCTGTAATTCCTTTATTGTCAGAGTTGTCAGAGATATAATGGTCAAAGTTATAGAGGGAATATCCAGTAAGAATCATTTCTATTAGTACAGAGCCTTATACTTCTAGTAATATATCATCTTAAGATCATCATTTTCATATTTTCCTTTTTCCTACTATACTGTAGGACTTTAAGCTAATCAGTTAAGAGATATAGAAGATTGCTTCAAAATGTATTTTTTAATGAAAAATGAAGGCCTAATTATAGAGAGACACATGATCATGTACATATTATGCATGGCTTTAGAGAGATTAAAGCAGTGTAATATGGGCTGGAGAGTGAGGGATGTGGGGTGGGGCATTTGGAGAGAGGGAAAGTCAACATTGTCCAGCCATGAGTGTAAATTATACAGAAAAGTGATTGGTAAATGAGTCAAAAAAACACACAAAAAAAATAAGGTCTACTAATATCTACAGAACTTATTACCACTCCAGGGAGTCCACTCATCACTTGGGCAGCAGTCTTATGGGCTCTCAAATGAGGGCTTTCTTCAGATTAGAAGAAAGAAACTCATCATTGCCACACGACTTTACTAAGCTCCACATTAACTGCCTTTTGAAAACATTGTGCTCATTTTAAAGAGCCCAGAATATCCACATGCTTCAGATAATAGAGTGTGGATGGACCTGTAGTCAAGGAAGAGGTCAATTGCAAAGTAAATCTTAGTATTAGTACTATAGTGGCCCCAAACATTGATGACACACTAGCTCATTACCCAGAATAGAGGTGTTCACCTATATAATCTCCCTTGACCCTCACAATATTCCCAGGCAGAAGACACAGAAGCTTTTACCTTCATCTAATAGATAAGACAATAATGCTCAGAGAGATTTTATAACTAACTAAGAGTAACACTGCTCATAAACAATAGAACACAGAACTGGAACCAATTTTTTCTGACTCCAAGGCCTGTGCTTTGTCAATGCACTGATTCTGTTGATGTATATCCATTATAAAGGGGGAGAGCAATGAAAACTGTATCACAAAGTTGAAGTTAAAATCAAAGTGTTATTTCTAATCACAGTAGATTGAATTTAGTAGGTAAATTGCCTTACTAAGAGGAATAGGAGTTTTGAAACCTTAATTTAACTTGAGTAGAAATATACCTGAAGCTATGTTATCATAAGAAAACAATTTTTTTAAGAAAATCATAGTGTCAAAGCAGTGACTGATTTGGTCAGTTCAACTAAATTCCAGTTAATTCCATGAACAAAATAAAATTAAAACTGGGGAAAGATGCAGTCAAGATAGTCATTTGATATGAAATAAGATCAACAATCATTACATTTCCCCCCACTATTCCAATAATGATGTTGTTACAATATAGGGAAGTAAATCTATAGATATATAGGATCCTAATATTTCTCATTACTTTATACATCATTTATTAAAATCTATGTATTTCTACACAAGGCTTTTGTACAAGGATTGTCAATCCTAATTTTTCTACCATCTCCTCTACCTCTTGTGCTAGAAAAATTAATTTAGATACTTTATTTGGTATTCATTTTCTTCTCTATTCATTCCATACAATTTGAAGCACTGGTAGGTGACAAGTACTGCATGAAAGTAATAATGAAAATTTAATGGCATTTCTGCATCAGAGAGAAGCTGACCCTGAGAAACTGTGCTTGAACCAGAAGTCATCTGGAGTTTCTTTCTAGCTCTAGGCAAAAGCTGTCATGGAACGCAAGAGAGAATCCTTAAACAAAGGCATCACTGATGACATTAGCTATAATAATAAGGAAAAATTTTTGATTGAGTGAAGGCAGAATTTCATCATGGTTAAGATACTGTTATCTAAAAAACTAGGAACAACCCAAATATCCAGCACTGGATGAATGAATAAACACAGTGTAGTATATCCATGGAACAGAATAGTACTTCTCAGTAAAAAGGGATGAATTGTTGATTTTTTCAACAACATGGATGAATCTCAGTGCATTATACTACATGAAAGAAGCCAGACTCAAAAGCCTTCATGCTTTATTATTCCATTGATAGGACATTCTGGAAAAGTGAAAACTATAAATAAAACAGATAGATCAGTGATTTCCAGAGACTTGGAGAAGGGGAGGGGACTGATTAGAAAAGGGCATGCATAAGGAGATTAGGGAAAATGATAAAATTGTTCTATATCTTGAGTAGGTAGCAGTTACAAGGTTGGGTACATGACCAAAATTCATAGAATTATACACCAAACAAGACCTTCTTACTATATATAAATTATACTTAAAATATGATATTGGGTTCCAGAGTTTGATTTGTTGGGTTCAAATCAAATCCTACCTCAGCAATATGTTATTTGTATAACTTGGGCAAATTGCTTTGCTTATTCATGTTTTTTTTAGAGTCCTCATTTGTAATATAAATAGCATAATAATACTGACCTTATATCATTGTCATAACGATTAAGTGAAGTGATCTATATGAATTGCCTAGAACAATGTTTGACATGGATTTACTTTCAACAAAGAGAAAATCATAAGTTTGTGCAGATAACAGCTGTATACTTACCACTGCTGCCTCTTATGTTATGCTTATCGTCCCTCCAGTACTTCTTCATATTCACACAAGTTTTTCCAGGACCACAATTTATGCCCTGGACTTCCCCATTTGCCCCCGAGCACCAGTAAGCCTACCATGAGTACACCACCACTCCATCCTCCTTTTGCCAGACACTGGTGCTTAGAATAGCTGGTTTCATGACACATTTTCTTTTAATGGCAGCCACACACTGTGCTTGTCAAGGCTAGAAAAAACAGATGACAGCACACAATTCAATCATCTCTCTGTTGATTTATTTATGATGACTGACTTTTGATATTTTTTCTTATCCAAAATATCAAAGAATGTCATTTATAAACAAAAATAAGAAATGCTTGCAATAATATATGCAATTCCTTCTTTGTGATTCATTTCAAAGCACTACAGGTCCTGAAAACTCTTCTAGGCAGCATTATTTGGTACTGCAAAGAGTTTAGTTAGTTTGGAGGTCAAGAAAAAAAAAAAAAGGAAATTACTTTCTTCCAATATCAAAGCTAATGGTGAGGAACCATGGCATGGATCCTCTAAAACAATGGATAGTGCCCAAATTCTCTACATGGTACAGTGCTTTACTTTGGAAAGCATTATCATTTCTTTTTCCAACAGATTGCTTCTGTAATTATATTTTGCTTATGTCATTGCCATTACTTGCATTCTCTCAGAACTCAACAAGGACAACTGAGGTGAGGAGGAAACAAAATGACCTAGAGATATACTAGACTCATCTTCTGGAGGTCAGAAAGCTGAATGTACAGTATTACTTCTTCAAGTTGATATCCTAACCAAAAGAAGACATATAATAAACCTTGGTCTTATGTTAAATGCAAATTATTCTGGAGAGGTAATATATTCAATCTTGTTAGTCATGTACATCTTACTAAAAGGAGAAGGCAATGGCACCCCACTCCAGTGCTCTTGCCTGGAAAATCCCATGGATGGAGGAGCCTGGTGGGCTGCAGTCCATGGGGTTGCTGAGAGTTGGACACGACTCAGTAACTTCACTTTCACTTCTCACTTTCATGCATTGGAGAAGGAAATGGCAACCCACTCCAGTGTTCTTGCCTGGAGAATCCCAGGGATGGCGGAGCCTGGTGGGCTGCCGTCTATGGGGTCACACAGAGTCGGGCATGACTGATGCGACTTAGCAGCAGCAGCAGCAAAAACAAGTTTATAACATGATTTGTTGATGAGGGTGAGGATGGAGAAGAGGAAAAAATGAGAGGTTTGGCAACTGTAGAGAGTAAGGGTGATACACTTCTAAGGGCTGTAATGATACAAAAAGTAGACACAGAGGATACTAAAGCCCAATCAGCTCTTGGATCATAAAGTGGCCTATTTTTTTTTTTTTAATGTACTTGGAAGCTGGTTGCACACTGAAATGCTTTTGAATTTATTTTCTACACAACTAAATGCTACTCCTTCTGATTCTGGATGCAAAAGCAAAGTGCTGGCATTCAGCCAGTAACATTAATGCAATATAACCTTACTTGATGCTTTGGAGAGAATACGCACACGTAGACTCTTTTATTTCTTTTATAAATAGAGCAAAGTTTCATCACACTCATATCTGTACACTGTGCATGTGTACAGTATAGCTCACTTTCTGTAGTAGACTCAAAAGATAGCCAACAGCAATCTATCCTTCCTCATACAAACATTCCTTTCTATCCACAAGAAATAGAGTATATTTTCCCTCCTCTTTATCTAGGTGGGAACTCTGACTTGTAACCAAAAGAGTGTGGTAAAAATGATATTTGGGACTTCTGAGGTCAGACCTTAAGATTGACAGTCCCTACTTCCTTCTCTAGAAGTCAGTTGCCATGTAAAATCTCCAGACCACCATGTAAGAGACCACAATGCTGTGAGTAGCTGGTCACGTGGACCATACAAGTGAATGAATCCCAGGAAGTAACCCTAGTGGACTTAACAACAAATAAAAGAACTACCCAGTTGATTATATCAACTAACAAAGTGACTAATAAATTGTTGTGGTTTTGTCACAAAGTTTTGGAGTAATTTGTTATGCAGCAATAACTGAAACATTTAACTTCCTTATTTATTCACATATGCCATATCTCAAAAGGATTAAAAAGAAGAAAGCCAATAAACTTGCATGCCAATATAATGGATCCTTAAACAACATGGGTATGAACCTCATGGGTCTACTAACATGCAGTTTTTTGTTTTGTTTTCAGTAGTAAATACTACAGTACTACATAATCTATGATCTGAGGTTGGCTGAATTGTAGATGTGGAACTGAGTGTATGTAGAAACTGTAAAGGAGAAGACAATGGCATCCCACTCCAGTACTCTTGCCTGGAAAATCCCATGGACGGAGGAGCCTGGTAGGGTGCAGTCACCGGGGTCACTGAGAGTTGGACACGACTCAGTGACTTCACTTTCACTTTTCACTTTCATGCATTGGAGAAGGAAATGGCAACCCACTTCAGTGTTCTTGCCTGGACAATCCCAGGGATGGCGGAGCCTGGTGGGCTGCTGTATATGGGGTCGCACAGAGTCGGACACGACTGAAGCGACTTAGCAGCAGTAGCAGTAGCAGCAGCAGGAACTGTAAATGCACAAGAACTATAGATAGAGAGATTCAACCATAAATTATACTCAAATTTTCAACTGCACAGATGGTTGGCACCCCTAACCACCATGTTGTTCAAAGGTCAACAGTAATTAACATCATACACGTTCATAAGTTACACTCTTCATTCCAGACCCCAAGTAACCAAAAGTTTTCAATTTATATTCATACTTCCAGTTATAATTAAGCCATCATGATAGATAACCTTTTTTTTCTTTAAATTAAGAAATCAGTCTCCATATCCATTAGGTTTGGAAAAAGATCCCCTTCCAATGTGGTATTCCATTCTTCTAATATAAGCTGAAGGCGGTAGTAAAATCAGAAACGCATGTAATTGAAAGGTACATCCATCTATTCATTCATATTGTTTTCCCTGATGCACATTTAAAAAAATTTATGGTCTTGTTTGAAAAATGTGGAAGAAAAAAAAATCAATGGAGTAACCATGATTTATAAAGGTGAAACCTTCATGTCATGAATATTTTATCAGGGAAATGTGTAAGCCATGAGATGTTATCTGAATGCATTCCTCAATCTGATGTGATAAATTCATAAATGGACCGATACCCATTATTAATGGAAATGATCACTGGATACATAGGAACAGCACAAGGGTTACAAAACAAACATCATTTTCAGTAGACTTCCAGGAGTCTGGGAAATAATTTGGATCAAAGGTGGTTAAATGTCATCAGTGAGGAGAGGTCAACAAGAAGAGGCCATGATTTTCTTTTTTTTTTTTTTAATTAATTTTTATTTTTTAGTTTGTTTTGCTTTACAATACTGTATTCATTTTGCTATACATTGACATGAATCAGCCACGAGTGTACATGAACTCCCAATCCCGACCCCCACCTCCCCCCTCCCGCCCCACACCCTCTCTCTGGATTATCCCCGTGCATCAGTCCCAAGCATCCTGCATCCTGCATCAAACCTGGACTGGCGATTCGTTTCACTTATGATATCACACATGTTACACTGCCACTCTGCCAACCCATCCCACCCTCTCCCTCTCCCACAGAGTCCAAAAGGCCGTTCTATACATCTGTGTCTCTTTTGCTGTCTTGCGTACAGGTTTATCATTACCATCATTCTAAATTCCATATATATGTGTAAGTATACTGTATTGGTGTTTTTCTTTCTGGCTTACTTCACTCTGTATAATCGGCTCCAGCGTCATCCACCTCATTAGAACTGATTCAAATGTATTCTTTTTAATAGCTGAGTAATACTCCATTGTGTATATGTACCACAGCTTTCTTATCCATTCATCTGCTGATGGACATCTAGGTTGCTTCCATGTCCTGGCTATTATAAACAGTGCCGCAATGAACATTGGGGTACACGTGTCTCTTTCAATTCTGGTTTCCTTGGTGTGTATGCCCAGCAGTGGGATCGCTGGATCATAAGGCAGTTCTATTTGCAATTTTTTAAGGAATCTCCACACTGTTCTCCATAGTGGCTGTACTAATTTGCATTCCCACCAACAGTGTAAGAGGGTTCCCTTTTCTCCACACCCTCTCCAGCATTTATTGCTTGTTGACTTTTGGATCGCAGCCATTCTGACTGGTGTGAAATGGTACCTCATTGTGGTTTTGATTTGCATTTCTCTGATAATGAGTGATGTTGAGCATCTTTTCATGTGTTTGTTAGCCATTCGTATGTCTTCTTTGGAGAAATGTCTATTTAGTTCTTTGGCCCATTTTTTGATTGGGTCATTTATTTTTCTGGAGTTGAGCTGCATAAGCTGCTTGTATATTTTTGAGATTAGTTGTTTGTCAGTTGCTTCATTTGCTATTATTTTCTCCCATTCAGAAGGCTGTCTTTTCACCTTGCTTATAGTTTCCTTTGTTGTGCAGAAGCTTTTAATTTTAATTAGATCCCATTTGTTTATTTTTGCTTTTATTTCCAGTATTCTGGGAGGTGGATCATAGAGGATCCTGCTGTGATTTATGTCAGAGAGTGTTTTGCCTATGTTCTCCTCTAAGAGTTTTATAGTTTCTTGTCTTACGTTTAGATCTTTAATCCATTTTGAGTTTATTTTTGTGTATGGTGTTAGAAAGTGATCTAGTTTCATTCTTTTACAAGTGATTGACCAGTTTTCCCAGCACCACTTGTTGAGGCCATGATTTTCTGCATGCTTTGCAGATCAACATCAAAATGAATCAAAACCCCAGTGTGGGAAGAATTGGGCCAAACCTTCCCTCTTCTTCCTAGCACTGGATCAGATGCTTCCCTCCCTCAGAAACCATTTCAGTGAGGAACCTAGTCACCTTTAATTTTCTTGCCTATAGACCAATTTTCCCAAGCATCTAATTGTTTTTAAGCATGTCTACGCAGTTGTGAAAGTTTTGGAGACATTGATACACACAACGGAGAAAGCAAATGACATTTTATGGAGAAGAAACAAGTGAGCAAGTTCAAGAAGCTCATAGTCAAGCAATTAATGATACATCTAGTGGCACAATAAACACCCATCTCTCCCTGGTAGAGCAGGAGGCAGCACGAAAAACAAGGTAAATTAAAAGCAGATCAAAAAAGCAGCATATGCAATACAGGGCTCAGGCGGAATGCTGCCGAGGCCAGCTCAACATTCAGTTTTCAGATGGCAAAGTCATGAGGGGTTGGATGGCCCAGGCTGTGTTTGACCTCAAGAGAGTTTTCAAAGATGGCCCATGATGATATGATTTCATTCTCAAACTATTGATTTTATTGAAGAAATCTGAAACTTTCCAAGAGTCATTGGGAAGAATGTAGAAAGGGTCAGAAGTTAATTTAACAGCAGGGGCATTAACTGAGTCTAACATGCAGAGGAAATGAATCACGGATTTGAAAGCAGTCTTTTCATGACTCTGTACGGTGTTTGTGCCTCCATTAGTGAACTCCTCAACCTGGAGCTGAAAATAGTCTGTTTATGTTGATGTCAGATAAGCACACAGCTGTAAGGTAGGTGGGGAAATATACTTAATTATTAAGGCACAGAGGACAAAATGGGAAGGTGTGCCAGCGAGAAGGAAGCACATGTATGCTGAATTATCAACCTTCTGGACTCTAATTGGCTGTCCCTTCTTGGTGGACAGAGTTGGTGGTTTTCCTTACTTAAGAGACTAACCATGGAACTAACCATACACCTTCAAGAGTTAGACATGGATAGCAGAGACAGTAATAACTTTTTAGCATGCAAAAATGTTCCTTAGTCTTTCCCTTACTTACTATGAGTCAGATAATGTGTACTACATATATGCACACACAAGTATGTATTTTTAAATAAAATTTAAATAGGGAAAATATAATCTGTTGTATAGATTTTTCTATCCTTGGTATCTAGCAAGTAGATGCTCAATAATTTTTTATTAAATATGTGAAAAGACTGAATGAATAAAGTTCTTGGAAGTCTTCTGGAAATACAGGGCATATTTATATCTTTACTTAAATATTTAGATTTCCTTCTTTGATTTAGAGCCAAAGTGGTAAAGAAAAAAAGTACATTAAAGCAAAACAGAAAACAAAGAATTAGACAGGGATTTAGATTCTTATTTACGGAGTTTTACCAACTTTCTGAAGCCTTGAGAATTCTACCCCTCTGGATTTTAGGCTCCTCAGCATAAAAGGTAGGAAGGGCAGTAGGGGGAATGCCATTATGTTCAAAGTGTTCTCCAGAGACAATATTCTATGATTTCATAAAGAAGATATATTTTTAGAGCATGATGTGGGACTTAGTAACTTCATGAGATGAAAGAATCATAACACATAAGGGCTAAGGAATAATTTCAATTCAGAAATAGAATAATAAAATATTTTAAAGAATCTGGTTCAATACCTTATAAGGAAGATACATGATTAAAACATGCAGGATGAATGGAAGTCTCATCATTCTTAACATTCCCAGTTATGCCTATTTATTTATCTAGAAGCTAATCTGGAATTGCTTAACTGATTGATGTGAATAGGAAAGCAGCTCCAAAAGTATTCTCTTTCTCTCTCTCAATTTCTGTGTCTCTGCTTGTCTATCAGTCTGCCTCTGCCTGTCTCTCTTTCACACACACACACAGAGACCAGAAAAATTCCCAGGAGCAATCTTCAAACAATCTGGCAAGTAAAGGTAGCATATAGCCTCACATGATTCTATCTTGCCTGGCTGCTAGCCAAACAAGCCTTGAGGAGTAGAATCTTCCTTTCCCTCACTAGCCATTCATGCAGCAGCAGGTTATTATGATTTTACTCTAATCATAAAGAGATTATGAATTTAAAAATGCTATCTTCATGTCTGTTAAGAGTTTTACATTTTTGTTATACATATGCCATTCCATCATTGTTTACACAGTAATCTGCTTATTGGAACATAGTTGGTACTGAATGAAGCTAAAATGGACTAAATCAAAATAAAGCTGAATTACTTTGGCTTTCCCCATTTCCTTCACCCTCACCCTTCTATCTCTTAGTTAGCTGATAAAACAGTTCACTTTGTAAACATGCATGAAAAGTATGCAAAAAGTCATACTACAAAGAGATGTTGGCAGCTTAGGATATGTCATTTTAGACTTATGGTCCATTATAACATTTGATTCACCTATCAAAAAGCAAAGATCTATGCTAGTTTTTTCTTTCCCTCCTTCATTAGTAAAATCCATTTTAAGGTCTCCAGGAGGTAAATTATTTTTAGAATTAGCTTTTTTTCTATTAGGCAGGTTGCAGAGTGTCAAAACTGCACTGAAGCCAGTGGCACTTCACTGAGCTTATTAATATTGATATGATCACTCTTTTCTGTGCTGAGTGACACTGCTAACCTTCCCTGATGGCAAGGATTATTTTTAAAGGGACCACACAGTTATAAGAAAAAAGATCCTCAGGTCTTTTACTCTGGTGTTTTTGAAAAGGGCAAGTAGAATATCTGCATCAGTTTCTATGATTCAATTCATTCAAACGATGTTTCCTGAGCATGAGTTTTGAGCTAACACAGTGCTAGATGCTGAAGAAGTTGCAAAGACCCCCAGTATGTGATCCTACTCTTCAAGGGGTTCAGTCTACCCAATAAAGATTTCTTTAGTACCTATTATGTGCTAGGTGCCATATTGAGAGCTGCAAATTTAGAATGCTTAGAAGCATGGTCTCTATACTCAAGGGACTTACTAATTGAGAGGATAAAAATTTATTCCAGTATAAAGGTCCCCAGGGAATCAGTGAAGAGATTATGTTCATGGGGAGGAAGTCTTCAAAGACAGATATTTGAATAGGGTTTGGAAAGATGGTTGGAGTCTGAGAGATGGAGATTAGGGATGCAAAAGAGGAGGAAAGGACTAAAGAGATGTTCAGAGGGAACAGTATGAGCAAAGAGAAGCAAAGTTAACCTAGAACATAATTAGGAAACAACAAATAGTTATATTTAAACAGAAAATGTATTTGAGGATATAGTGGGTGATAGCAGAAATTGGGCTGCGGCTATGGTGTTGAAACTGAAATGTCAGCTGGACTGGTCTGAGGTAAATTTCCACAAAATTGGGTATCTGGCAAAGGTTTCCAAGAAAGGAGTCCAACCCATTGCTTCTAACAGTAGTTTTTGCTTCAAGTTCAGTTCAGTTCAGTCGCTCAGTCATGTCTGACTCTTTGCAACCCCATGGAATGCAGCACACCAGGCCTCCCTGTCCATCACCAACTCCTGGAGCTTACTCAAACTCATGTCCAATGAGTCGGTGATGCCATCCAACCATCTCATCCTCTGTCATCCCCTTCTCCTCCTGCCTTCAATCTTTCCCAGCATCAGGGTCTTTTCCAATGAGTCCGTTCTTCTCATCAGGTGGCCAAAGTATTGGAGCTTCAGCTTCAGCATCAGTCCTTCCAATGAATATTCGGGATTGATTTCCTTTAGGATGGACTGGTTGGATCTCCTTACAGTCCAAGGGACTCTCAAGAGTCTTATCTAGCACATAGTTCAAAAGTATCATATCTTTGGTGCTCAGCTTTCTTTATAGTCCAACTCTCACATCCATACATGACTACTGGAAGAACCATAGCTTTGAATAGATGGACCTTTGTTGGCAAAGTAATGTCTCTGCTTTTTAATATGCTGTTTAGGTTGGTCATAACTTTTTTCCAAGGAGCAAATATCTTTTAATTTCATGGCTATTTCAGTTTGATTCAAGGCTACATTAATCTTTCTATAGGCAGACATCAAACTTTGGATAGTATTTTACCAAACAATTCTATTTTTTTTTTGAACTGGGACCCAGTTTGTCATTACTGGTATAATCTATGAATCAAAATGCCCAGTAATTATGGAAGGAAAGTCAACCTTTGGTTTACCATAGAATATAAGATAACATTTTGCAATTTATATTAAATTTACGATCAGAAATTTCTTAGATTGTAACCTTTAAGTGTAATCTCCATTACTGTTGACAACACATTATATATCCACAACTCAGATTTGAGAAAAATAATATTCTGAAAGCTTTCACAGCAATGGGAAAAGAAAGCCTGAGGTCATCTGTTGGAGTTGCTTGGGAATCAGTCTGGATCTAACAAAGGACTTGGGGAAAGGTCTTTCACAGCTTTGTCAGTCACTATGTTAAATGTAAAATGCATGCAATGAATTATAGGGTCTTTTGTTTTTGTTTTTTCCAAAACTTTTTCTGAAAAATAGAATAAAGAACAATGAGTATCCAGAACAAACATTATAGGAATCAGTAGAACTAAACCTAATATAATCAACATTAAAAACAAAATTCCATTACCTTGTAAAGCATAATGCTATCAAAGATACGGAGACACTGAAAATTCACTTCATTTTCATTCCCTGCTAAACACTATTTAATAAATAAATTGGGCTTCCCAGGTGACACTAGTGGTAAAGAACCTGCTTGCCAGTGCAGGAGACATGAAAGATGTGTGCTCAATCCCTGCAGGAAAGCACAGCAACCCACTCTAGCATTCATGGACAGAGGAGCCTGTGGGCTATAGTCCATAGGGTCTCAAAGAGTTGCACACAACTGAAGTTACTAGCACAATAAATACATTCGCAATAGCATTGATGGAACAGACACGGTTCAACCAATAACACTGCACTGATGGTTCGCCATTCTAACTGGAAAGACAGAGATGTAAAGAAAACTTCATGGCATGAGTTGATAAGTACTTAGGAGATGGGTATATGGGGAGAGAGACACTAGCCACTGCATGTCTGATTGATGGGATACTCCCTTCATCAACATGATACTATTCTCTCCTGAGTGATTCATTCCTAATAATAAAGCAAATTTAACAGTGTTTTCACTATAGTGTGGAAGCCAGAATCAAAATCAGTTCTCTAGCCTTAGTTGCTTGAGTGATATCTTTTAATCTGTAGCAAAAGGAAAGCCTTCTGGCTTCCTTGAATTGGGAGTTCTTTCTGCCCACTGAAGCACTCAGAGACCCCCGACTCTTTGTCCATGTTTTACATGATTGTCACCAGAAACAAGGGCTTTTTTTTAAGCCTACAGGTGAGTGGGTCACAATGGTGACATTACACAAAGGGAACTCTAAGTACCCTGTCCTTCACGGAACCAGATATGTGAAGGCAAACAGATACCAGCAACTGTAAAAATTGAAGAACTGCACATAGGCCAAAGCTAAGCAAGAATAGTTAAATAGGTAGGATCCCAGAGAAAGGCTGCAGGGTAACCAGGGATATGGTCTTCAGCAAATTCTGCATATTCACAGACCCTAAGGTGGGAGAGGGACTGGGGGAAGCAAGTGGATGTGCTGGCCAATTGACCATTCTCTCATTCTTCTCTTTTTAGTCTCCTTCTATGGCTTTCTATCTGACAGATACCCAGATTAATCCAATTTGCCCTCAAATAAGAAAAAAAAATATATATATAAGAGATGGTATTCCCATCTCTTTCAGAATTTTCCACAGTTGATTGTGATCCACACAGTCAAAGGCTTTGATATAGGCTTCCCTGATGGCTCAGATGGTAAAGAATCTGCCTAAATGCAGGAGACCCAGGTTCAATCCCTCAGTTAGGAAGATCCCAAGGAGAAGGGAACGGCAACTCATTCCAGTATTCTTGCCTGGAGAATCCCATGGACAGAGGAGCCTGGTGGGCTACAGTCCATGGGGTTGCAAAGGGTCAGACACAACTGAGCAACACACACACACACACACACACACACGTCAAGGTTTCCAAACAAACACTACAGTGACTCCTTCTCAACTGGACTAGGACTTTGGGCAATGGGTAAGCACCTGGCTTTGAGTTAGGAAGGTGGTCAGGGTTAAGGGCTGGGAAGTGGTACAGAATGTTATGTTCTTCCCATTTGTGATACTCCTTTGAAGCATCCAACATTTTCAAGTTAACCGAAACTTTTCATTTTCTTCCAACTCTTCATTCAAAATATAACAAGCTTAAGTAAAGGCTGGCCTGTCACTGCACAAAATTCAGTGCCTAACTCCCTCCTCTCCATCCCCTTCACGGTACAGTTGCAGCCTCCACCTCCTCTGAAAGGGCCACAGGAGTGAAGCATACTGAAGCGCAGCTCATATTCCAGATGCCATTCATTCCTTATTTATTTTTCTCAGTGTGTTTTTTCCCCCTCATAGATGCACAGGGCAATGAGGGGAAATGCAAGAAAAAACAAAACCTCCCTCATCAAATACCTCATTCCTCAGGAAGCCACTCAAAACAGTGAAAGACTCTCTCCAGGTCCTCGTGGGACCCAGTGATTCCAATCCAGAGCTCGAAAAGTCTTAAGAAACCACCTCATTTAGGAGGGATCAGTGGTGCCTTTAGAAAATGAAGGTAAATTTTTGGAATGACAGTATATTTGTACTTTTTTTTTTTTTTTTTTTTATTTGGCTGTGGTGAGTCTTAGGTGCATCCTGCAGGATCCAGTTCCCTGACTAGGGGATCGAACCCAGGCCCCCTGCATTGGGACTGCGAAGTCTTCATGACCAGACCACCAGGGAAGTCCCTGTACTTTTTTTCTGGAAAGAAGTTCCTATTTTCATCAGATTCTGCAAAGGCACTGTCACCCTTTAAAAGGTAAGACTATGGATCTAGTCAGAGTCTCTCATTTTCCAGAGGGAGAGATGGAACCTCAAAGTGAAGAAACCTGTCTGCATTCCCCACACCTCTGTATGATAAAATTCAGAACCAAAGTCAGATTGATGGGTGAATGCCTTTTCCACTGCCCTACAGCTTTTAAAACTAAAACCTGAATGTAAATTTCTGGAACTCTTTTGCTTTTTCCATGATCCAGCGGATTTTGGCAATTTGATCTCTGGTTCCTCTGCCTTTTCTAAAATTATATATGTATATAATCATAATTAATTTTCTCAATGTATATCAATTATATCACTTACATTCTTAAAGTGAGCTAAGAAACAACTTTAGTATTGTCATATGTGAAAAATTTAGCTTTTTGTGACTACATTAGCTTTGCTCTCCAATGAAAGCTGCTGCTGCTACTGCTAAGTCGCTTCAGTCGTGTCGAACTCTGTTCAACCCCATAGACGGCAGCCCACCAGGCTCCCCCGTCCCTGGGATTCTCCAGGCAAGAACACTGGAGTGGGTTGCCATTTCCTTCTCCAATGCATGAAAGTGGAAAGTGAAAATTGACAGTGAAGTCGCTCAGTCATCTCCGACTCTTAGTGATCCCATGGACTGCAGCCTTCCAAACTCCTCCACCCATGGGATTTTCCAGTCAAGAAGTAGGTTGCCATTGCCTTCTCCACCAATGAAAACTATGAAGGACTAACTCAGAAAGGGGTTGGAGCCTGTAAGACCAACTATAGGAGAAAGTAAGTAATACTGAACAACAAGGCATGATTATAAAAGGAAACGGTATGATGAAGAATTCCCTTTCCTCTTGCAAACATGTGATTTTTTCAGATTTTCCTAATTGAGAAGTGGTGTATTTGTCTCCGATTTGTTGGAAGGGAGCAAATATTAATATGGCAACAGATGCCAAATAGCATAGATTTAAAAGCTTTGACACGAGTTGATATAATGTAGATCTTATTTTTATGATGTAATTGTGAATTATGCACTTTATGCATTGGTAATTAGAGAGCTGAACAGATGGAGAAAGTTTAGCTTAAAGTGATGTGTCCATTAAAATAACCTGCACTACCAAGAGTCTATTCATGTTCATGAGTGTAGCAAATTTGTTCTATTAAAATATGATTTGAAGATAAGGACTTATTGTCATTGTGTTGGAGTCATCCATCTAATGATGGGAGAGAAAATATCTGTAAATGTCACATCCACCTATTATCCTATTTTGCTTTGCAGAGGGTTGTAACTGGACATTTTGGCTGCTGTGGAAATTCTGATGTTTAGCATCTCCACCTCATTATTTAGACAATATCACTAAAGAAAATAAAACTAGCCACCAAATAAAAATAGCAGTTTCAACTATTACTTTAAGCGCGTATTTTTTAGTTGATTGTTGAAAGGCCAGATGGCAACTAGTTTTTTCAATGTGGATATTATATTTTTCTATTTTTACCAGACATGTTTGCACTCATCCCCCACATATTTTCCCCAACTTTTTCAGTGGCATCTAGGGCTGCTTTTCTGCTCAGCTTTAATCTGCTTTCATAGGGAGGAGAAAATGAGATAGCTCAGATTTCTCGTGTGCTCCATCTGGAGATAATGCCACAACTAAAGCATCACAGCTGAGGTTTTAGAGGTGCACCCTCTCATATTCATTGGTGGGGGTATAAACTGATCTGCTCATCTAGGAAAGAATTTGGCTATAGGAATCAGAAGTCTTAGATAATTCATTACCAGAATTTCCAACCTTTAGAATCTATCTTATGGAAATAACCACAAACATACAAACAAATACACACAGACCTTAGCATAACCAGAAAAATGCAAACAGCTTTATACCTAAAAAAAAAAGTCATTGCAATCAGTATATAATAGCTAATAATAGGAATTAGACTAAATGTCCTATAGAGGAGATGGTTGTGAAAATTATAGCATAGCCACATAAAAAGCTGCTGGACAGAAATTTAAATTATATATGTGAAGAATCTGTAATAAGACAGAAAAACACTTTTAATGTGGAATAGAAAAATAAGACATTTAAGATACTAGTAAATAATCACTGAGGGCTTTTTAATATGCCAGGTATTTTTCTAAGGCACTCTATAAGTAAGATACCATAAAATACTCATGTAACCCACTGAGGTAGGCAGTAGTAGAGCTGATAGAGCTGGGAGGAGCTGGATTGAAACCCAAGTACCCTGATTTCAAAGAATTGCTTTTAGTTTTTGTGTTATAGTGTCTTCGGTGAATAGCAATTGGGTAAAAAATGGTACTAAACACATACACACACACACGCAGACAGAGATGGCGTCTATTTCCCCACCCGGAATCTGAGTGTTCCTGTGACTTGCTTTGAAAAGAAAATGCAGTGGAAATGATTCCATGTGGTTTTCAAAATGAGGCCTTAACAGGTTTTGCAGTTTCCACATTCATGTTCTTGTGGTGCTGCCCCGAGATGGCCATGCCAGGAAGCTGATATGTCTTTCTGAAGAATTAGAGATCATATGGAGGACAAGAGAGGTGCCTGAGCCCATCAAATGCCAGACATGTAAGTGAGGGCATTGTGAACGTTCCATCTCAGCCAACTCAGCAGCTGAAGGCAGTCACATGAGTGCAAATGTACATAGAAAATACTCTGAATTGTGAAAAATAATAATTCATTGTTTCAATCTAAATTTTAAGACTATTTGTTATATAGCAAGAGATATGGCTAAAATACTGAGATGCTTCTAAAGCAATTGTGGAAATATGTATCTTTTTTCCTTTCTGTATGAAACTAATGAAATCACAACACAGAAATTGTTTAATTTCTTTAGACTTTAGAACCTAACACTGACATACTTTTGGAATAGTATTTGCAGTTTTCTCAGGTTTGCCAAACGAAGGTGGAAGTCTTTCTGAAAGAATCAACCCTCTTGAGACATGGTTAGTATGACATTTCATGGTCACTGAAAATAAATTTTCCTGGGCTGGGCACAGAATGAGCAGCTGCTGGGCAGTTAAGTGTTGAGATGAGGAATCTGCAGTCTGGGAGACAGAAAGTGCTATGAATATTTTTCCCCATTAGCAGTAAGAAGTGCTGGGCTAACTTTCAGGACATACACTAAACTGGGGACCATTTCACATTGGACCTTGTCTCTCTTTTACTGCCCCTTTAACTTTATCACTGGTGCTAGGCCTCTCTCATATTAAAAAGGAACTACAGTTCAATTAGTACCTGCTTATGCTCTGGAATTCTGCCTCTCTTATTGACTCATAGGAAATTTGAAATTATAATCAGGGTGGGGCAGGCAACTGTCAACAATCAAATTAGGAAGTCAGTATTTTATTAGGGAATTGTGATGAGGATTAAAATGTCAAACTGAAAGTCAATTTCCAGCCAAGCAACATTTGTTACTGCTGATCATTTCTTTCTCTCAAGAGAACTCTACTCCCTTGGTCTCCATAAACCCATCAGCATTTTTCATGACTTTTTCTGACTCTCTGGCCACTATTTCTACCTATCAAATTTTCTTCTTGAAATGTTCATCCTCGAATTTTGGTCTCTACTCTTCTAACGTAAACACTCTCTTTGAGTGATTTAATCCACTTCTGTGGTTTTAATTATCACTGACTCCCCAACTTGCATATTTGGCTCCCCATTCCAGGAACAATATCCAAGTTTCCTCTAGATGTCTTCATCTGAACCTTTCCCAGGTACCACAATGTTATCATTGTAAAATGAAATTTATTCTTTCTCCCAGATCTCCTTCTCCATAATTTCCATCCAGCTTTCCCCCAGTCTTTTAATGGAACATCCAAATCCAATTGTGTATCCACTTGTACTCCTTAATATTTCTGAGAACACTATCACATCCATTCCCAGTAGCATGGCAAAACATAGGGTTCATGATCTGATCCCTGTGTCCCTCTCCAGCTATTTTGTTTTCCCTGTTTCACCCTGAGCTACAGGTAACAAAACTCAGTCCAAAGGGACTTGTTTAAGGGGACTTCTCTGACCTCTCCTCCCTGCAGCTATGTGGATAGGTGGTCCTCCTCCCACACTGTGTTATGCATAGCTCTATCACTGCATTTTGTCACACTGCTTGTAAGTAACCTTTTTATTCTCTATGTTGCCTGTTAGACCTGTTAGCGGAGGGCAGGGGCTGTGTGTTTTACCTAAGTAACTCTATTACTTAACATAATGCTTGTCTCTTAATAGATGCACATGGCCTTGTTTCTGGAATGAATGAATGTGATATAGCTGATCCACAGGAAGGGATTACTCTGGAAGGCTGTAGGGAGAGGTACTCACTCAGCGCGAGTGTATAAGGTGCGACAGAAAAATCACGAAGAGTTTGAATATAAGACTGAGTGACTCATAATGCTTAAGTATGGGTCTGGCCACATTTCAGCAACAGTTAAGTAGTCAGTCTGTGTCCAACATAGAGTGCTTCACCAAACAACCACATGACTATGATTTTGCTAGTCATATTCTCAGGTATAACAAAAAGATCCTACCTTAGCCACTGGTCACAGGGTCAAATGTCTTATTCCTTGCAATTTGTTGGTCTTGCAATTGCCAGGCTCCTCTGTCCATGGGATTCTGCAGGCAAGAATATTCAAGTGAGTTGCCATGCCCTTCTCCAGGGGATCTTTCCAACACAGGGATTGAACCCATGTATCTTACGTCTCCTGCATTGGCACGTAGGTTTTTGTTTTTGTTTTTTTTTTTACCACAAGGGCCACCTGGGAAGCCCCTGACACCACCTCCTATACATGTTAATAGCTACACACTAGCAGAAGCACCTCTCCTCTAGGCTCTGGCACTAGTCACTAGAATCTGAGAGAAATTGCTGGTCTCCAATCCCCCTTAGATTCCAGGAAACTCCCAGGTTTATACTCTGAGCGTTCTGGGAGGGGTTATTTGTTTAGCTTTCATTGATTTGAATAAATGAAAAAAAATCTGCAGATAAAACTGCTTCTCTAACACATACTAGATCTTATTTCATCTATGGCACTGCCTGTTTTCAGTTTAGAAAATGTCCCCCTCTGTCGAGGTTGTGGCAAGAGCAATTCGAGCTGCTCAAGTGTTTCTTCTCTCTACTCTATGGACCATATCATGGCCACATATCCCAACCAAAATGAGTGTATTTGCTTATAGTCTGCATCTATCTCTAGACATAGCTCTGTTTTTTCTGCCAAAGACACTTATGTCAATTAAAACATCAAGCCATCAATCTACCCTGCCTGGAGAGCTAAGGCTATTTAGCACTAAAATAGGTGGTATAGAATATAACACAAGTAAATAAGACGCATGATCCTTATGTAGCTTAGAATCTCCTTAAGATAAAAAACATATGGAATAGATAGTAAATAATAAGGAAAAACAGAATATGACAAGTTGCTTGAGAGATTATGGGCCAGGGTCTTTACCTATGACACTTTTAATTTAATCCTTATCACCATTTGATGAGGGGAAGTATTCCTAGACTAGAATTATAGGTGAAGAAATCAGGGGTCATAGGTGAGAGATAACATTCCCAATACCACACAGTCAGTACGAATCACAGCTGGAACTCAGGCTTATGCTATGATTTAATCACTATTATATACTTTCCTCCTAGAGCCAGAGGAGTTTGGATTCAGAAGATGCAAGTGCTGTGGGTTGGAATGCTCAGGAAAATCTTCACAGAGGAGGTGAAATAGAATCTAGGCCTCAAGGTATTGTCAGGATTTGGAGAAATGGAGTGGAAATATAAGAATATTTGGGGCAGCAAATATTTTTAATAGTACCCTTTTGTAAAACAAATAGTGTAGATGAAACTAAAGATTTCCTGGAAATGCAGTAGCCCTAAGAATTTCATTTTCCAAAATAATGATATTCATTCAACCTGCAGCCCAAATAACTGGCTTGTGTATTCTTCTCTCCACAGTAACACCAGGGTCACCTGCAGCTCTGGAGACCAGAAACAGAAGGGATATTTGCAACTTTAGTCTGGTATGATAACTCTCCTGTGGCTCTCTGAGCCTGTCAATTTTATATCCTCCACTAACACTGAAAAGGATTGAAAACAAATTTGTCAGACAGCCATTGCTTGCAGTTTATGCAATACAAAAATGAAATCTAGAAATAACACCAGTTGAAAAGACCAGTCATTAAATAAATACAGATACTCTTTTCCTGACCAATGAGCATATCACTGAATTGTGAGAGCTTTTCACTAACATGAGCCAAGTGTTGACTGATTGGGAAAATCCTAATATTTAGCTTATGGGGCTTTTATCTATCACTGGGGAGGCCTGAAAGAGTCACAGTGGGTCTGAGCTACAGTTCTGTTTGCTTGGTGAAATGAGTTCAGTGGCAATGTCTTCCTGGGTACACCCTGGCAGTGAATCTGAATCTCCTCCTGGAAAAAGCTGAAACTAAAAAAATTCTTCCACAAATATCTGATCTTCTGGATAGTGGGACACAAACTAGACCAGGTGACTCAGAAATCAAACAATCTGATACTGACATTGGGACTGAGATTCCCTCAACAAGCAGGTTCTCTTGAATGTTCAGTTCAGTTCAGTAGCTCAGTCGTGTCTGATTCTTTGCGACCCCATGGACTGCAGCATGCCAGGCTTCCCTGTCCATCACCAACTCCTGAAGCTTGCTCAAACTCATGTCCATTGAGTTGGTGATGCCATCCAACCATCTCCTCCTCCCAAGAGAATGCAGCTTTGAATGTATCTTTGATTTCCGAGACACCTGGTCTAGTTTGTCTCCCACAACCCAGAAGATCAGATTTTCATGGAAGAGTTTATTTAGCTTCAGCTTGTTTTGGGGGGAGATTCAGATTCACTTGAATTCTTGAATGTATCTTTCATTAAAAACATTTCCTCTGATTTCTAATCTTCACTTCAGTAAGTAATGCCAGTTAGCTTTTAAAGCAACAAACATGGAAAATATTTATTCCCTGTTCAGGGAAATAAGAAATAAAAAACCTGAACCATAAATATTTTATTTGGCTTTGGTCTCAACCCAGGTCACTCTTCAACTCTGCCTTCATCAACAACTTCTTGTACTACGTCCTAAGGCTTCCTGTCTTTTCCTATGTAGCGGCAACAAGAGAAAGGTTGCAGGGTATTTGTTCTCTCAAGTCTGTATTGACTCAAACCATGACATTAGTGTCATAGAGTTCTCAACCAGCACAAGTACCACCCCACTTTGCTCTCAGCTCAGTTTTTGAGGTCAAACAAGCAAATACAAACACACACCCCTTTTCAAACCACCTCATGAACAACTCCTTGTGAACATAAGAATAAAACACAGAATTGATTTATATAAGATCATCTAACTAAACATTTAACATCATGCTTAGGACTACTCATGAAGCATCAAGGCTTCCCAAAATTTCTTGGAAAAATAACACATAAGACCCTAATAGTGAATTCAAGGTTACATTTGTATCCACATGTAGCCTACACTTGACCATCTCATAATCTACTAGTTACCTACCAAAATTCTTATAAAGTCCTCGATCCCTCTATAGAGGCTTTACTTTCAGAGGCACAGATGCAGCAGTCAGAACTAAATGATCCAGATTTCCTTAAAGGACAGAAACATATCAAACAATTTATAAGATATCTGTGTTTCAAAGGAAGTTAAGTATCTATGGGCTCATCTCCATTTGAGTCCATAAGCTATTCAAGTTTATATGCTGACAATTCATTGTAACTGGTGCATTGTTGGGAGCCAGAGTGAGGAATCCCACCTGTGACAGGGTCACGTGGCAAACTCAGATGGCAGGGCAATTTGAGTCATCGGATTTCTCCCTGGTTTTTCCTGAACATGTATCCCCCCAAAATAAGAATTTGTCTGTTTTCCCATTATTTGCTTTCTCTGGAAAAAGTTAATTCAGGGCTTTAGTCTTCTGCATTTGAAAGGAGTGTTTCAGCCCAACCCCTCTTTGATAATGCTCTAGCCTGCCTAAAAAGTTCCCCTGACCTTCTACAAGCTTGTAAATTACTCACAGCCTCCCAACTGTGAGGGGCACAAAAGCCTTAAAGTATCTTAAAGTTTCAGAACCTTTTCAAATTCATATTGGTGATGGGATTTCATGGTTAAGTCAATGATTGCTGCCAGACCTCCTTATTTTATTTTTTATCTATCAGGCACCCAGGAAGATGTAATCAATGTAAATGGGATATGGAAAAGGATATATAGTAGTTTTGATGTTAGCAATACTAGACTTTTGCTATAAATCACTGTACTTCCTTTTATTACAAATTGCTGTATTTTTATTTAGTGTTTTCTGAGAGTGGCATTCACACTTTGGAAAGATTAACACAAATGAGTCTTCTGGTTAACAAAACCTCACAGAAGAGAGCCATAGAAATGTTAACAGGCCTCTTGGCCAGAAGATAATGTAAACCGCCTGAGACCTTTTGTAACGGGAGGATATGCAAAAAAGAAAGCCTTGTCTCAATGAGGGTCAGGACTGCTGCCCCTGCATAACTCTACATATTCCATTATGTACAACTTGGGGTATATAAGCTGATTTTGAAAAATAAACTTCCCTTTTTTCCCTTTCCCCTTTCTCTCTTGGAGCCTTACACCAACGCTGGGTTTCCCCATGTCGTTCTTTTCTCCCCCTTTTTCTCCCCTTTTCCCCTTCCCTTTCCTCTCGGAGAGTCTTGCACTGATGCTGGGCTTCCCCCGTGTCTCCTATTTTCTCTAATTTCTGGCTGAATTCCCACCTGGGGCATGGAGGCTCGCCATGTCTACTTACTTGTCCCAGCTGCTAAGATCCGCGAGAAAGGGGGCCCAAGGCGGGGCACCTTTAGAGAGTCAAACGGACGCCGGTGGCCTAACGTAGATGGTGCAAGCTCCTTGTCTGGAACTTTATTGGCTTTCCATGTAAACCAAGTTATTCAGCCTTCTTTTCTCTATCTCAAATTTCCTACTACACTATTTCTTCCTAATCTATTCTTATATTTCTAAATAAGTAAGTTTTTCCTCGCCGACGCTGTCCCCCCTTCGAATCACCCTGGATCCACAGGGGCTGGACCCCGGCAGTGCATAAAGGAATAGCTGAGCTCATTTCAGTCTATCTACACTTCCCTTTCATGGGCACTTCCCAGTACTGTACTTTTAGTACAGTAACTGAAAACAGGTCTCTGAAAAACATAGGTTCATGAGCACAGAAGAGGCACACCACGTTTCATTTATATTCAAATCTCTTCCATAGACAGAACTTCAGTTTTAGCTCCCTTTTCCCTCCAACCTCTGAATTTCATTGAGTGTGTATGTGTGCATGCTGTTTGGGTAACTGATCTGAGAACTTTGGTAGATCTTTCTGTCCAAAGCTTTTGTGCAGTGCACATGGAGAAGAGTGCAGAAGGTGAAATGCAGCTATTTTCAGGAAGTATACCAAAGGAGTATAAAAGGTGGTGGGAGGGGAGTGGTGACCTGCATACTTGCTGTATATTTTCCCCTATTAATTGGCAAGTACTCATTCTGGTTTGGAACTGGTGGAATGCCTGCTCTGTGACCAAGGCCAAGCAACAGGACCTCTTGAGCTTGTCTTCTCATCTGTAAAATCGGGTGAATACTTTGCAAGGTTATAATCAGAAGTAGGTGACAGATCATACATGAAAACATTTGCAGTTTCTTGCTGCATATTGAGAACTCAATAAACATTAGCCTCATCCTTTCTGAAGTTCAAAAGCAAAGCTTGTGACAGTAGTCCATTTTACTGAAGGGGAGCAAAAGACTTATATCAAATTCCACTTCTTCCACTGGAATGTCAGCACACTGGTAAATATGCTGTATCTGTGCAAGGAGAATGAATTGAAATGGTTCGTGCAAATTCTATTGAGATTAAAAAAAAAATCAAAACTGCAGGCAGGATACACAAAGAAGATGATTTCCTTTAGATCTGAAGCTTGATTTTCTTTAAACATTCTCTGATTTCTTTTAAGCCCTGGGCCCACAAGCATATACTTATGTTCTGGCTGCTTGGAAGCATAATTGGTTTCTTTGGTGACTTGGCAACCTTCTTTTTTCTGATTTCTCCTTTCTTTTCATCTCACGGAAGGACTGCCATTCTTCTTTCAAGTGATAGGTGCTTGATACACACTCCCTTATTGTGATCTGTGGTTAGCAGCTTGGATTTGCCTCCTTTTTCTACCCATGGGTAGAATATGTTCTTTTTATGATACATGAACTTGAGATTGCAGGATTTTTGATCTGTTTCCTTTATGATTTTACTGGGTAATGGGTGAAAGAGCTGTAAGTGAAGTTTGGGGGAAGAAAAAAAAAAGAGTGGGAACATTTCTCTCTAATTCCCTGAAAGATCTGATTTAGAATATGTCCTTCTGGTCCTATCAGGGGAGTGCTGCTATAATTATAGATTGCTCTGTAAAGCCTTTCTTTAAAGTATGTAAAAGTGAATTCAGAATCCCATTTTTTTAAAAAGTGAAGTAAGTCCATAGCATTTATATACTTTGCTGATTTATTAATTAGAAGAATTCAGCAAGATTTCAATGAAATAGTTTAAAGATATCTAAATCCTTGGTTCCCTGGTTCAGTTGCTAAGATATGTTGAACTCTTTGTGACTCCATGAACTGCAGCATGTCCTCCACTATCTACCAGATCTATGTCTACTGAGTTGGTTGGTACATGCTTGGTACTGGAGTCTACTTCACAAACTGTTGATGCTTAGCCTGTTCATTTGCAAATTCAGCTGGAAATTTACTGATCTTCCCTATTCTTGTAACTAGCATCTTTGTTAATATTTTCCTATCAATACTACAACTAATAAAATATCTACATTTGTTAAATGACTGTGTGCTAGGCTATATATATATTAATTCTTGTACCAACACACTGTGAAGGTATGGTTATTAATGAGACTAGGAAGTGGAAGACAAACTACTTTCTCAGGACTGCACAGATGCTAAATTCTAGTGGTAGGTTTCAAATCCAAGCAATCCAGTTCCAGGATATGTGCCCGTAATCACCAGCTCTCCACTATGCCTAGACATGCTCATGAAGAGTATCAGTGGCTCAGCCTTCTTAAAGAATGTTGATATAGCTTTATAGATTGGATTTACATCTTCACGGTGTTTTTGCAAATTGTTTGCAAAAATGACCTATTTGCAGCCATCTCCATATTCACATCTCTTGTTAAAGACTGTGTTAAAGATTCTGATAGAGGCTCTTTCCCCCTCCTTCTTGAATCTGGGCTATGATCAAGGCCAGGCTCAGTCTGGGCCTTAACTGGCTTTGACTGTGGCAGAAGTCATAGCAGGCCACTTCCCAGTTCATACCTCAAGAGATACTGAGCCTTTCAATCTAACTTTCTCTCTGAACATCACCCCTACCACAAGATCTAGCCTGAGACAGTCTGCTAGAAAATAAAAAATCATGTTAAATTTAAGTATCCCTGCAGGGGTATCCAGGAACCCCCCAGTGTCCGGCTGACCTGCCACCTGACCACGGACACAAGCAAGCCAAGTAGAGATCCACTGAGCCCAGCCCAGGTCAGCATCACATCCTTGCTGACTTCTAGAACAGAAGGTTATTATTTCAAGTCACTGACTTTTGGAGGGCTTTGTTATGCAAAAATAGCTAACCAACACAGTGCTAATCTGATTGGGAGTTTGTTAGTAAGTTTACGTCCTCAATTGCAGAGTCATAGCATGTTCAAACTTATCTTAATCAACTTCCTCATTAAAACAAAAACTAACACAATAAAACAGAATTCAAGAAACAAGAACCAAAATATGCATAATCAAGACCCTGAATTCTCACACCTTATTCCCTGTCTGAGGCTCTTCCTGTTGTTATTCTGTTTCTATTAGAGAGAATTTATTAAAAGATATTGTAAAGCAGTGGATTAGAAATAGTCTAATTTTTAGGTATATAAAAACCATGCAAAATGTATTCACCAGAAGTAATAGTTTAACACATTTCTGAATGCTGAGCATGTATACACAACTTTTGTTCTATTTTTTTGGTGAGTGTCCAGACACATGACACTTGCTTTTTATTCTTCTATAGGGACCTTATGAATGGATTTGAAATACGATTGCCAACCTGGCTTAGCAGACCTTATAAAAGAAAAGCATTGTGGGACTTATCCATCAACTTAACACTCCTATCCTCCTTAAATCATAGAAATTCTAGACCCAGTATTTATTAGCTTGTTCTTTCTGTACATCAATTACCTTAGACCCTATACACTGCAGCTCCATCAAAAGCATAAAATAGTTCCCAGTGGCAAATTCCTGGTTATCTTTAGCTCATGCTGTTAAGTAAGTTTCCACAGTCTTTATAGCTCCAGATTTTATTGTATTTTTAAAATGACTTGGTTTCAGCTGTTAAAATCTAAGACTTTGACTTATAGAGAAACTACTTGCCAACATGTGAGTGTAGAATTTGACTTTTTAGCTTCACCATTAAAGCCAGTGTATTTAGAATATTCCTGCTATATTGAGGAGTTTCCAAAAGATATTTGTTTGGGTTTCTGACATTAATATTTCACATCTATATTTTTAGGGCTTCCCAAGTGGCGTTAGTGATAAAGAAGCCACCTGCCAATGCAGGAGACTTAAGAGATGCAGATTTGATCCCTTGGTTGAGACAATCCCCTGCAGGAGGAAATGACAACTCACTCCAGTATTCTTGCCTAGAAAATCCCGTGGACAGAGAAGCCTGGTGGGCTATGGTTCACAGGGTCGCAGATCAGACATGACGGAAGTGACTTAGAACTTCTGCAGTGCAGGCGGGTTCTTTACTTTGAGCCACCAGGGAAGCCCAGTGGATGGGATACAGTGTGCTTAATGGGTATTCCTGCTATATTGGGGAGCTTCCAAAAGACATTTGCTTGGGTTTCTAACATTGATATTTTACATCTATATTTCTTTATTTTTTTAATGGAGAATCACAAGTCATTTTATTTTATTTTATTTATTTTTTTTGAGTCTTTGGTTAGTGGAACTTTATTTTTATTTTTTTATTTAAATTTTTTATTTTTTTAAGTAATTTTTATTTTTTAGTTTGTTTTGCTTTATAATACTGTATCCGTTTTGCTATATACATCTATATTTCTAATAAATTGTTTGGCCCTCCATCTGGCGAGGTCCTTGACCAGTCGGCTGGCTCGCCTCAGCTTTCTCCATCTGGAGGACTTTATACTGTACAAGCAAGCCTGCTGCCTCTTTTAATTTTGTTATTTTCTGGATTATGTGACCAGGGGTAAAAGCACATCTTTAGCTCCCTGATCTATTCTGTACTAAGTTGCTTCAGTTGTGTCTGACTCTTTGTGACCCTATAATATATACCCTACCAGACTCCTCTATCCATGGGGATTCTCCAGGCAAGAATACTGGAATAGGTTGCCATGTCCTCCTCCAGGGGATCTTCCTGACCCAGAGATTGAACCTCTGGGTCCCGTGACTCCTGCACTGCAGGCAGATTCTTAACACTGAGCCAGTGGGGAAGCCCTAGCTCCCCTGATACCCTCATCCTTTACAATGTCCCTATTCCTCTTCCTTTCTTCTCTGGGCTTTTAATATGATCAGAGAGATGCTCCTATTTCACTTGCTTTATTCTTGCAGGATGTTGCTCCTCTCCCTCTGCTTCCTCTATTTTTCTCAACAATAGAAACTCTGCCTTTTAGAAAAGTAGCTACTCTTTCAGGGGCAGGCTGGAGGGAGAGATACAATTAAACTCAGCCACATTTGTGAGGTGGTGTTAATATCTACAACATCCTGATGGAGTTTTAAAATTTGTTATAGTGTTTATGGACTTTGCAGGTAGTAACAGTGTTAAAGAACCTACCAGCTGATAAAGGAAGTGCAAGAGAGGCGGGTTTGATCCTCAGGCCGGGAAGATTACCTGGAGAAGGGCATGGTAGCCCACTCCAATATTCTTGCCTGGAGAATCCCATGGACAGAGGAGCCTTGTGGGCTGCAGTCCATAGGGGCGTAAAGAGTTGTATATGACTGAAGAGACTTAGCACGCATGTATACACATAGTGTTTATATTGATTTCACTGTTAATGTAGCAAGACAAAACAACTGACTAAATATGTTACTTTTTAAAAATTCTATAAACATTTTCTTACAATGTCATTTCCATTAGGTAAGGAATTTTGAACTGCTCTTAAAAAAAAAAATAGGCCAATCAGTTAACATAATGATTCCCTGTCTGAATTTTAAATTTTTATTACTGTTGCAATTTGTCATTTCCTTCATTCAGTTACTTCGAGAAAATCTCTGTCCTGCACTGATACAGATTTTCTTCCAGATGGATATGCTTGTTTTATTTTCCAAATAATTTTTCTACTGACTTAAAGTCTATTAAACATTAAAACTTTTATGTTTCTTTTCTTCTACTATTGATTATTATTATTTTCTTGGAGAATGGTATACAAACCCTTGAAAATGTTACCCAAATATATTGGCATTTATTTTTTAAAATACATCTAATAAGTGAATATACATGAAAGTTATAAAATATTATAAAAATGAAGATAGAATAACAAAGATATGAAAAGTACCTATGTTCTCTAATATATTCTTCCTGAATATTTCATGTATCCCATTTGGACAACATATCTTGGAGATTTACAAGGTCTGCATGTTATTATCTGGTGAAATATTTTAGTATTATAAATTTCTGAATCAAGGGAATTTCAGAAAACATTTCCTTCTGCTTCACTGACTACATTAAAACCTTTGACAGTATAGATCACAACAAAGGGTGGAAAATTCTTAAAGCGGTGGAAATGTCAGACCACCTTACCTGCCTCCTGAGAAACCTGTATGCAAGTCAAGAAGCAACAGTTAGAGCTGGACATGGAACAATGGACTGGTTCAAAATTGACAAAGGAGTATGTCAAGGCTGTATGTTGTCATCCTGCTTATTCAACTTATATGCAGAGGACATCATGCGAAATGCCAGGCTGGATGAAGCACAAGCTGGAATCAAGATTCCTGGGAGAAGAGCCTCTTGATGAAAGTGAAAGAGGAGAGTGTAAAAGCTGGCTTAAAACTCAACATTCAAAAAACTAAGATTATGGCATCCATTCCCATCACTTCATGGCAACTAGGTGGGGAAAAAGTGGAGACAGTGGCAGATTTTCTTGAGCTCCAAAATCACTGCAGATGGGATGGTGACTGCAGCCATAAAAGACACTTGCTTCTTTGAAGAAAAGCGATGACAAACCTAGACAGCATATTACAAAGCAGAGCCATCACTTAGCTGACAATGGTCAGTATAGTCAATGCTACGGTATTTCCAGTAGTCATGTATGGATGTGAGAACTGGACCATAAAGAAGGCTGAGTACCAAAGAACTGATGCTTTTGAAGGTGGTGCTGGAGAAGACTTCTGAAAGTCCCTTGGACAGCAAGAAGATCAAACTAGTCTATCCTAAATGAAATTAATCTTGAATATTCACCAGAAGGACTGATGCTGAAGCTCCAATACTGTGGCCACCTGATGTGAGGAGCCACTGGAAAGACTCAGATGTTGGGAAAGATTAAGAGCAGGAGAAGAAGGGGGTGACAGAGGAAGAGATGGTTGGAAAGCATCACGGACTCAGTGGACATGAGTTTGAGAAAACGCTGGGCAAGCTGAAGGACAGGGAAGCCTGGTGTGCTGCAGTCCATGGGGTTGCACGGAGTGGGACATGACTTAGTGACTGAACAACAAACAATCCTGAAATGGTGATACGTAAGAACTATTTTATAGGATTTATTGTATGAATGTCAAGTTAAAAATATTTTCTATGTTTTTGGTTACCAGATAGTTATTGATACTCCACAAGCTACTTGATGCGTAGAATTCTATTGTAATCTATAACTCTCTGTATGAGAAGGAAGATTTTTTTTTGTTTGTTTTAATAAAGTTAATAATTTCATTTCCTCACCAAAACATACTACTTGGCTTGGTTTTAGTTGACAACCCTTTGAAATTGTTGAAGCCAAACACATTTACCAACATGAAGTAGAGAGCTCCTCCTAAGAACATTTGCATGGGCTCTGACTTAAAAGAACTTAGCAAATACTATGTAAAAGCAATTGAGAATGGCTGGGAACAAAACAGACTTAAAGATGTTATAGACAGGACAAATTTTATGTGTAGGAAGAAAAATGGGATTGGTCTGTTACCATTTTGATACAATTGTACTTATAAATATTTAACTTCATTTTTAAAAGCTGCAACTAGAAACATTTAATAACTTTAACACCGGTTAATAAACTTTACAAGCTGTACAGTTCAAAACCTGTACATACATATTTTTCTCTGCTGATCTCTGATTTTAGTCTCTATAAAATTCACTTTAGGGAGAAATATATATATGAGTGTGTGTGTGTGTGTGTGTATGTGTGTGTGTGCGCACGCGCGTGCATGTGTGCACTCAGTTGTATCTAACTCTTTGCAATCCCATGGACTCTAGCCCACCAGGCTCTTCTCTCAATGGGATTTTCCAGGCTAGAATACTGGAGTGAATTGCCACTTCCTACTCCAGTGGGTCTTCCAACAAAGGGACTTAACCCACCTCTCTTGCATTTCCTGCTTTGGCAGGCAGATTCTTTGCCACTTATGCTACCTGGGAAGCTCCATATACATATGAAGTTTGGTATAACAGCCATGATCCCCAGTTGAGTCTTTGAATATGAATCAGTGACTCACCTTTGAGAAAAATGTATAACTTGTTCCCTCTGATTCTAAGGGAAAGAAAATGTGAATGAAATTTATTTAAAGGGTTCCTTTTAGAGATCTGAGCAAAAAAAGTTATTTCAGGATGGATCTGTGATATTCTTTTTCTGATGACTACTCTAGCTATATGCACTTTCCCATATGTTAAATACACAAGTGCACAGGCCCCACACATATACACAAACATCTGTGAGTGTATCATCCTGTTGTATTACACTATAGAGGCATACTTTTGAAATAATTTAGATATTGTGTAAGTAACAGCTGTCAAACGAAACTAACTGTTGAATCAATTAATTAGGGTATTTTTATTTTTGACTAACAACAACAAAAGGAGAAATGCAAATGACTGAACATTTATTTTTGATTTCTGCTACTAAACCTCTTAATTCTGTCCCTCCTTTCTTCAGGCTTCTATTGTTGTTATACTTGTTTTTTCTACTTTTTGGTATTTGTGACTAGATTGAATATACCTGTATTACAGTAGAATCTACAAGAGGCTTCAGAGCAGCATGCCTGGGTTCAAGCTCCTGCTCAGCTAATTACTCTGACCTTGTCTAATATTTTCATGATCCAACCATTTTTGTGTGTGTTTTAATAAATATAAACATACATCATAAACCTATAAGAAATTCAGAAAAGTATAAGTAAGATAATGAAAATGATCTAGAAACCTATCACTCAAATGCAATCACTGAAAACATTTTCATGTATATACTTCCTAGTTATATTTAGATATAAAAATTGCACACTTAAACATAAAATAAGATCATATTTTACATACTGTTTTGTAACCTGTTTTGCTTGGACAATGTATCATGGCCATGTGAACAAGTGTATTATTTTTATTTTAATTAATGACTACTTAATATTTTATTGTGTAGACAACCTCTTTTATGATTTTAATTTTTGGCATTTTAAGATAAATGATAGAGAAAATCTGTTTGCACAGTTGTGCTGAAAATATAATTGGAGAAGTATATATTCTATATATATATATATACAGCATTTTTTTAATATATAGGGTAAGTTAAATCTATTAGTTTCTTCTACTTTAAAAAAATGAGAAGAATTGGGGAGAGTGTACGGTTTTATAAGGAGGGATACAGTAAGAAAGGTGAATAGTGATATGGAAAAGAATAAAGCAATGAGATACTTGTTTCTCCTTATCTCTCTATGAGCTCTTGGTATATCTGCTCATTCCTGAAAGGCAGAGAAGCTTACTTTATAGACCCAGAGAGTGAACATAATGCATTGTCTCCTTCAGATTTCCCTTCTCATAACCTCATCTACTATAGGAATGCTGAGGGTTTATCCATCAAAGTTTTTTCCAGAGACAAATAACTCTTCATAGAGACCAGAAAAATTGGCATGGAGGAAGTCAGGAAAGAAACAAAGAGAATGTGGAAGCAGAGGAAAAAAGGAATTTAATTCATTTCTTTCTCTTTTACTTTAATTGAATCAAAATTATAACATTACTCTAAAGTATGTTTCACCATATATTTATTTAATGTGGGCTCCATCTCCATTACTGCATGTAATCTTTTATTCATATTAATGTTGACTATGACACGTGTCTCTATATCCTATTTTGTTAGGAAGAATCATTTTACTTGCAGATATTTTCAGCACTGCTCATAGTTTTAAGAAGTTGAGTAAGAGATGTCAAACTCCTTGCACAGGGCACCCAGCCCTCAGAGATGTTTATGGAAGCAAATGCTGAACTTTCAAAGTGAGCTATCACCACAGCCTCAGCCCCTTCATTTTATGTTTAAAAAACACAATTCAGGGAGCATAAACTGCTTGTTAGCTCGTTTCCTGCTGAAGGAATTACTAGCCTGGTGTCTACACTTGCAGAAAGGATATCATTAGTCCACATGTACTTTAACAGCTATAACATTTGCAGAAGCTTCTGAATCAATCTTCCATCTTTCTGGTTTATTGTCATTTAAGACTAGATGTGAATTCCTTTCCTGTGTGAAATGTCATGGCTGGACTCAGAAATACTTCTCTCTGGGCCTACAATCCGTCACTCTGTTGGACAGTGTTGAATTCCTGCATTGGCAAACTGCGGTATATTTCAGCAAGATAATTTTGCTTGCCACATTTCAGTTACTTCAGGTATACAGGGGAGTACTCATGAATAGGAAGATTTAGGTTGTATCAATATTTAATGAATACCTCACTAAATTTCCTCCTTGAGCCTTTCCCCACGACTCACTAAATAATAGTACAGAATCAGCTCCTTGTTTTTGTCTCTGCTAATCTTTCTCATTCTAATCAGGCACTGCTGTAAAAACTGTGGGCTCACAGTGATAAGTGCTCATGAAGTAAATAGATAGTCAGACTCTCCCTGCTTAAGTGATCCTTTGCTGCAGGGTATAAGTGTTTGCATATATTTTTTTTTTTTTTGCATTCATTCTAAACAGAGAATTATTGAGTCACTTTATTCTTTTGCTTCTATTCACTAATCTCATATAGTTAGACTTGCTTCTATTTCTAAACCAGAAAATCTAATTTTTATAGGAAGATATGCATGTGTGATCATATTCTGAATATGAATAGATTCAAGGGATTAGATCTAGTTAAGAGTGTGACTGAAGAACTATAGATGGAGGTCTGTAATACTATACAGGAGGCAGCAAACAAAACCATCCAGAAGAAAAAGAAAAGCAAGAAGGCAAAGTGGTTATCTGAGGAGGCTTTACAAATAGCTGAAGAAAGAAGAGAAGAGGTAAGCAAGGGAGAAAGGGAAAGGTACATTCAACTAAATGCAAAGGTCCAAAGAATAGCACGGAGAGACAGGAAGGCCTTCTTCAGTGAACAGTGCATAAAACTAGAAGAAAACAATAGACAGGGAAAGATTAGAGATCTCTTCAGGAAATTGGAAATGTCAAGGGACTATTTTGCCCAAATATGGGCACAATGAAGGACAGAAATGGTAGAGATCTGATAGACACTGAAGAGATCAGAAAGAGATGGGAGGAATACGTGGAAGAACTAGACAAAAAATATGTTAATGAACTGGATCACCATGATGCTGTGGACAGTCACTCAGAACCAGACGTTTTGGAGTGTGAAGTCAAGTGGACCTTAGGAAGCACTATTGTTAATAAAACTAGTAGATACAACAGAATTCCAGAGGAGCTATTCAAAACCCTAAAGGATGAGGCCATTAAGGTGTTGCATTCAATATGTCAGCAAATCTGAAAGACCCAGCAGAGGCCACAGGACTGGAAAAGGTCAATCTTCAATCTAATTCCCAGGAAGGGTAGTACTAAAGAATGTGCTAACCACTGGACAATTGCACTCATCTCCTATGCTAGTAATGTCATGCTTGAAATCTTGCACTCTAGGCCTCAGCATTATGAGAACCAAGAACTTCCATATGTCCAAGCTGGGTTTAGAAAAAGGAGGAACCAAAGATCAAATTGCCAACATTTGCTGCATTATAGAGAAAGCAAGGGAATTCCAGAAAAATATCTACCTCTGACACTAAAGCCTTTCACTGTGTGGATCATAACAAACTGTGGAAGGCTCTTAAAAAGATGGGAATACCAGACCATCTTACCTGTCTCCTGAGAAAACTGTATGTAGGTCAAGAAGCAACAGTTAGAACCCTGTATGGAACAACTGATAGGTTCAAGATTGAGAAAGGTGTACGACAGGGCTGTCTGCTGTCACCCTGTTTGTTTAACCTGTATGCTGACCACAGCATGAGAAATACTGGGCTGAATGAGTTACAAGCTGGAATCAAGATAGGCAGGAGAAATATCACAATTTCAGATATGTGGATGATACCACTCTAATGGCAGAAAGTGAAGAGGAACTAAAGAGCTTTTTGATGAGGGTGAAGGAGGAGAAAGAGTCAGCTTAAAACTAAATATTGAAAAACCTAAGATCATGTATCTAGTCCCATTACTTCACGGCAAATAGAAAGGGAAAAGGTGGAAATAGTGACAGATTTCCTCTTCTTGGGCTCCAAAATCACTGCAGATGGTGACTGCAGCCATGAAATCAGAAGGCAATTGCTTCTTGACAGGAAAGCTATGACAAACCTAGATAGTGTGTTGAAAGGCAGCAACATTCTCTGCCAGCAAAGGTCCATATAGTGTCACGAATTTGGTCTTCCTAATGGTCATGTATGGTTGTGAGAGCTGGACCATAAAGAAGGCAGAATGCCAAAGAATTGATGCCTTTGAAATGTGGTGTTAGAGAAGACTCCTGAAAGTCCCTTGAACTATAAGGAGATCAAACCAGTCAATCTTAAGGGAAATCAATCCTGAATACTTCTTGGAAAGACTGATGCTGAAGCTGAAGCTCCAGTATTTCGGTCATCTGATGTAAACAGTTGACTCATTGGAAAAGTTCATGATTCTGGGAAAAACTGAGCGAAGAAGGAGAAGAGGGCATCAGAGGATGAGATGGCTAGATGGCATCACCGATGCAATGGACATGAACTTGGGCAAAGGTCAGGAAATGGTGAGGGATAGGAAGGACTGGCATGCTGCAGTTCATGGTGACAAAGAGTCAGACACAACTGGATGACTGAACAACAGCAATGTATGCATGACATTGGAGGTAATATGGTTAAGTATATCTACCATTTATCAATAACCTATCAATCAACCTATAATCAACTATAGGTTGTGTCTGACTCTTTTGTGATCCCACTATAGCCCATCAGGCTGCTCTGTCCATGGAATTTCCAGGCAAAAGTATTGGAGTAGGTTGCCAGGTTGCCATTTCCTTCTTCAGGGGATCTTTCCTACCTAGGGATTGAACTGAGTCTCCTGCATTTCCGGTAGATTCTTTATCTCTAGCCACTGGTTGTGTATGACGTTGGAGGTAATATGGCTAAGCATATCTACCATTTATCTATATTCTATCAGTGAAACTATCGTCAATTATTTACCTAGTTTAAAAAGATTGAGACTTTGTAAACTTATTTTTGTATTTTTTATTTGTTTCTGTGAGTGTGGGTCTGATAAAATTTATAATGCTTTTTTTTTCTAGTTTAATTGAATGATTCAAAAAAGCCTTCAATTTACAATAAAAAAACTGCTTTGAATTATTAGCTATATATGGGGCAATAGTTTGATCCATTCCACTTTATTTAGGAAAATAAGCAAGCATATAAACATAAACACACATAAAATGGAGATGTACATATCTTGCTTTCCCAATCTGGTGTTTGTAAAAGTAGACTCACTCAAAAATAAATAAATATCTCTTTTTCATTTCATATATTGGAGACATGGGATTCATTGCTGGGCAACACAGTTTGAGAAGAATAAACTGAAATGCCTCACGATGAGGCTACATTGTGAAAGAAATCTGTACACATTATTGAAGAATCTGGAATAATGTATTTTTATAAAGAAAAAACTCAGAAAGTGAGTCATGGCAGGCATCTTTAAATATTAAATATTTGAGAGGCCATGAGATGGAAGTGGGCTTTTCCTTTAATGTCCAAAATGTATCATGAGTACCACAGATTATAATGACTTAGATGGAAGACTTTAATTATAAGTATTTGGAATTCTAATAAATAGCATCCTTCTTTCCCACTTGAGTTCTCAGGTTTTTAAGAACCCAGGAGTGTCAGATAAAGATAATATCATTACTTACTAATGATTGAGCTCAGTTGGAAAGATGCTCTCAATGTGAAAACCAACCTCAAAATTAGGCATGTTCCTGTTTTAGGCAGCATCAGGTAGGGAGGCTTCCTCACAAAGGTGGTGCTCCCAGAGGAAGGAGGGATGTGTATTCCCTTATGTTCCCAGCTCTCGCTTCAAAGAGGATAAACATCAGGGCTGAGCCAATCATGCCTTTTATTCATCCCCTCTGTGTTTCAATCAGAGAAGCCGTCTGCTTCCTCAATTATAGAGTAAACAGGGAGAGCCCAGGAGTATGCTTAGGGAAACCACTTTTACAGAGACATCAGAAGGAGGACAACATACCCCTTGAAAGGATAAGGAGGGTATTTATGTTGAATAGCATTCCCCAAGTTTCATGTACTGCTTTTGGAGTCTATTGAAGATTTCCACTCATTCAATAATAATTATTTAGTGCCGCCAGTTCTCAGGCTCTGTTCTAAATGCTGGAAACATACTAGTGCAGGAAAAGACGCACAATTCCTCCCCTCTTGGAGTTTAAAGTACAAGAACATGCAAGCTCAGGGTAGATCACCATTTGTTAGGGATGCAGTGACTTTGGCTGCACCTGAAAATCATCTATAAAATTATTTTTTAAAAAATTGATGTTCAGGCCATGCCCAATTCTGATTCTGACTTAGCTGATCTGAAGTTTAGACTGTGCATGAGGATTTTCAAAAGTCCCCAGGTAATTCTAATGTGTAATTCTGGCTGAAAAGCCACTGTGGTTTAGGGGGTTCGAGGGTAGGATGGTGGATGAGACAGATGCCTATGCAGGTCTTGATCATGCTGGTGCCAAGTGCTGGTACAGATTATAGGTACTCAAAATTAATTGACTGAAATGATAAGCATATATTGGAAGCTTCCTATGTACTAATGACTATTCCAGACATGTATGATATCTTATTGAGTCAGACAGTCATGGTCTACTCTCAAAGATCTCCCACTATAGAAAGTGGAAATTATATTCAGTGAATAAATAGAAAAAAATAAAAAGATAATTTCTAACAAGAAAATGTAAAGACACTAAAGATGATAGAAATACATCCATCTATAGATGACTTTGAACAGAACGGTCAGCCAATGCCTCTGCTTTGAGAAAACAGTGAAACTAAATAAGCCCTAAAATATAGTAAGATTTTAGTTTCTGGGAAATAGTGTTCCAGGTAGAGAGAAAAGTAAAATGGGGAAGGGCTTAATGTGCTTGATACAGCTGAGAAATGTATGGAACGCTAGTGGTTGCGACTTGGTAAAGTGGCAAACAAACTTGTTTCTCTTGGGAATTGTAACTATTGAATAAGATAAATCTATAGGGCACTTACACTTCTGACAATATGAGAGACTTAAAAATGAAGATATAAGCATCTTTTCAAATTTAGAGCTAAGCTCACAAGAAAGTAAAGGAAAATCCCAGAGGCCAGAAATGAACAGGGGGCTAGAAATCAGAAATATAAATGCAAAATGCAGTGTTTGCTTCCCTGTGGAGGGAGAAAGGGAGATGAAGATGGAGGGAGTGAGTAACTATAGGGCTTTTATTTTAATGGCTCCAACAGTCCCTTAGGACAAGGCAGACTTTCAGCACACACATGGAGTGAAGTTGGAATGGATAACTCATTGTAAGGCCAGAACCCATGAAGGGTTCTATGCTCAATAAAAGAATAGACCAGAATGCTGGTGGCTCAGATGGTGAAGAATCTGCCTGAAATGTGGCAGATCCAGGTTTGATCCCTGGGTCGGGAAGATCCTCTAGAGAAGAGAATGGCTAACCACTCCAGTGTTCTGCCTGAAGAATTACATGGAAAGAAGAGCCTGGTGGACTATTGTACATGGGGTCACAGAGTCAGACATGACTGAGCAACTCACACTTTCACTTTTTCCATTAAAAAAAAAAATCTGCCCACTGTAAAGGAAAACAACTAGGAATCCATCTTGGTCTAGATGTTAAATAAAGACTCAGAATTTGTAACCACAAGTCTGCCTCTAAAAAGGCCTGTATTACAAATTTTTACTATAGTGTAATCTGAGAAAGAAAGCACAAATAGAAAATGAAAATATCACAGAAAGGCTGTCACTGATGGGAAGAAAAGAGAATATGGTATGGATGAGGCAAAAAATCCTCAAAGAGCTGGGAATACCAGACCACCTTGCCTGTCTCCTGAGAAAAGTATGCAGGTTAAGAAGCAACAGTTAGAACTGGACATGGAACAACAGACTGGTTCAAAATTGGGAAAGGAGTACGTCAAAGCTGTATATTGTCACCCTGCTTATTTAACTTATATGCAGAGTACATCATGTGAAATGCCAGGCTGGATGAAGCACAAGCTGTAATCAAGACTGGGGGATAAATATCAATAATCTCACATTTGCAGATGACACCACCCTTATGGCAGAAAGCGAAAAGGAACTAAAGAGCCTCTTGATGAAAGTGAAAGAGGAGAGTGAAAAAGCTGGCTTAAAACTCAACATTCAAAAAACTAAGATCCTGGCATCCAGTCTCATTACTTCATGGCAAATAGATGGGAAATCAATGGAAACAGTGACAGACTTTGTTTTCTTGGGCTTCAAAATCACTGTGGATGGTGAATGCAGCCATGAAATTAAAAGATGCTTGCTCTTTGTAAGAAAAACAATGAAAACCTAGACTGTGTATTAAAAAGCAGAGACATTACTTTGCCAACGAAGGTCTGTCTAGCCAAAGCTATGGTTTTTCCAGTAGTCATGTATGGGTGTGAGTGCTGGACAATGAAAAAGGCTGAGGCCAAAGAATTGATGCCTTTGAACTGTGGTGTTGGAGAAAACTCTTGGGAATCCCTTGGACAGCAAGGAGATCAAACCAGTCACTCCTAAAGGAAATCAATTCTGAATATTCATTGGAAGGACTGATGTTGAAGCTGAAGCTCCAATAATTTGGCCATCTGATGTGAAGAGCTGACTCATTGGAAAAGACCCTGATGCTGGGAAAGACTGAAGGCAAGAGGAGAAAGTGAGGACAGAGGATGAGATGTTTGGATGGCATCGTGGACTCAGTGGACATGAGTGTGAGCAAACCTCAGGAGCTGGTGAAGGACAGGGAAGCCTAGTGTGCTACAGTCCATGTGGTTGCAAAGAGTCAGACACAACTGAGAAACTGAACAATAGCAACGACAACAAGGCACCTGGAAGGCTTCAAATGTACCATTTATCTTTAATTTCTTAAGTGAAGTGATAGTAGGAGTTTGCTATCTTAATTTTAATTGTATGTTTACATTTAAAATATCTTTCAAAGTACTGATATAAAATGTAAAATTTTTAAAATAATGTCAAATGGCAAACTTTATAGAAAAGAATTGTTTAATATTTGGCACAGATTTTTATTATGGAAACATAACACTTGAGAGATAATTTTATACATCAACTACCAAGGATACTTTAGTTCCAATTATCAATGTGTAAATAAACATGTAGTAGGTTAATCTACCCAAGGCAACCTTCAAGTCTTCCTAACTCAACAGCACATAGTTTCTTTTCCATTTCCTGACTCTTGTTCATGGCCACCAATATAATCATCATTACCACGATCAACATCATGCCTAAATTTTTAACTTTTATATTAGATTCACACAAGATTCATTTCTCTATTTGCATACAGTAAATATCACCACCACCAATCAGCCTTAATCGAAACTAGGTTGTGCAGAGCATTAAGAATAATGAAAAAATTATATGGGATGTCTAGCCTAGAAGAGCTAATAATATAATTGGGTAGAGAAGGTGTGGGACAGTGTGGAATAATGACATCTTAACAGCTGGCATGAGATTCCCCTTGGAAAGTAACTATCTTTAGGGGGAAAAATCTTGATATTTTAGGATAGCAGGTAAGAGCTGATTGGCAGAAATATTCAGAAGCCAAACAACCAGAGTGAAGACTTAGGTATTTGCATGAGAAATTGACAGAAATTTTGTCCTGCTGTGAAAAGGAAGGAAAGAAAAAAGTGACAGGGAAAGAGAGGTCCCAGACAGCTGGTGTGAGGCTGGGGGCATGATCCAGTCAATTAAAAGTCTCTGGAGGTGAGAAGACTGAAGGAATAGAGATTGCCTGACTCATTGGAAAAGACTCGGATGCTGGGAGGGATTGGGGGCAGGAGGAGAAGGGGATGACAGAGGATGAGATGGCTGAATGGCATCACTGACTCTATGGAGGTGAGTCTGAGTGAACTCCAGGAGCTGGTGCTGGACAGGGAACCCTGGTGTGCTGAGATTCATGGGGTCGCAAAGAGTCGGACACGACTGAGCGACTGAACTGAACTGAACTAAACATTCAATTTGAAGCTGTTTGTGTTGCCACGAAGTGGGTCCCTTCTCCATTATTCTCAATTTGTTGGTAATGATTACTGCATTATGATGCTTTCATTGAAGAAGGGAGACTTTGTGGAAACTGAGAAGGAGCTAAAATTTATATCCGGGTATACCCCAAACAGAACAAAGACTGTACTCTCAGGCATTAGAATGATCTATAACCTGAAATATTTCAAAAGAAGTATAAACCAAAAGTCGGATGTGACCATATGAAATGTAACTCCTAAAGGTGTTTGAGGAAATCCTGAGGATGGCTTCAAATTTCCACTAGGTGTTAAATGGAGTTTAAAATTGACACTATTATTTAGCTCTAAAACTGCCAAGAGACCCTTGTTAACATCTGGGATTCATTTTTCAAAAGGGAAATAGCAATATAAAGTGGAAAATATTAAGAACCGAATGAACACTACTCAGTGTTAAAGGAACATAAAGGTGGGACATATGAAGTCTATGAGAGCCGGGAATGGAATTCTAGAGGAGATGCTTGAGCTACATCTCCAAGGAAGAATAAAATGGTGGGAAAGAGGGGAAAACAGTGAGAAAGGTGACAAGAGGAATGGTTGAGCACAGACATAGAAGTGGGAAGGCTGGCCACCTGACAGCTAATATGTGCCCAAGGAAAGCAAGCAATCTTTAAAAGTAGTCCAAGCAAAGCATAAATTGCTAAAAGAACTGTGTGATACATCTCCAAGCTAAGTAAGAATGGTGTTAGGAGGTTCTGGTTTTTGGGACTAACTATAACTTTCCACATACAAGGACTGTCAGGTGTGGGAACTCTGTGTAAGTATCTAGGGGGTTTGCATGTATGTCTTGTATACATGTCAGCAACATATTTGGGAACAGATAGCAAACCAGCCTATTTCCTTGGAATTATCTCAGAGGAGTGCTGTTCTCTAGAAATGGATAAAAAGCCTAGTGATATTCCAAAAGGCTGTCCATGTCAGATGGAATAGCTGACACTTTGCTTTCTGACAGTGGATGTATTTGAAAGAGCTGACATGAGGTTTGAATTTCACACTGCTCCTGGGCCACAGGCGGCAGAGACCCACTCTGGAAGTTTGAGAACAGCTGTGCTATGGGAGTTGGGGATGGACCGGGAACCCTGGTGTGCTGCAGTCCATGGGGTCACAAAGAGTTGGACATGACTGAGCGACTGAACGGAAGTGTGTTTCAGATGAGGTCAACAGAGACATCCAGGGAGGACTGAGTCCAGCACTGAGCACACAGTGGTAGTCTGCTGCTACAAGAATAGTAAGACTACTTAGCATTTATATGGAATTTTTAGAGCATTAATTAGTTAATCCATGTAACTCCCCTGTGAGGAAAGTATTTTTAGTTCTTTTTTGCTTACGATGAGGAACCAAAGACATAGTGAGGTTAAACAACTTGTTCCAAGCTAAATATCAAGTCAACAAACAAGAGGAGTACTGTGGGAATATAGTTTCTAAATTCTTATTTTGTCCTCTAAGTCCATCAATAGTGGTTCAGTTGCTAAGTCACGTCCGACTCTTGTGACCCCATGGACTGCTACTGCTAGGCTCTGTTCATGGAATTTCCCAGGCAAGAAGACTAGAATGGGTTGCCATTTCCTTCCCCAGAGGATCTTCCCAAACCAGGGATTGAACTCATGTCCCCTGCATTGCAGGCACATTCTTTACTGACTAAGCCACCAAGGGGTCCATCAATACCACTTGGTATTTGGAGGAAGATGGGCAAGTTGATCTTCAGAGAGATGAGATCTTTCACTATGTTACATTGTTTTTTCTTTTTTCTGCTGATAAGAGCTGCTTGGGGAGAGTTTCTGTTTCAGGAGTAGTTGCTTTTTGCCCACTCCAAAATAATGAACCTAAAATAACAGTCATAGTAGGAAAGCATTTGGTGTTTGTGAACTGGGATGTAGGGACTGCTGGGGGTCTGCCCAGGGTCTGTACCCAGCAGTTTATAGGCACAGGGATTTCAGTGTTGTAGTTTGTAAGGGAGTGAGTCCTGGGGATAGGAAGTTGAATAGAGAGGGGGAAAGAAGGAAAAGAATGGAGCCCACTTCTTAAACAGCTTCTTGGACAAAGTTTGAGTTCTTGTGGTTTGAGGGAAGAGACCACAAACTGATGGAAGGATTCTTGGGAATTTGTGAAATGGTAGCACAGAGATTACTGTGTCCAGGTCCCGCTGACCAGGTGTGGTTAAGAAAATGCAGGAGGCCCTTCTGTCTGTTCTGTGAAGATTTAAAAACACTGGAACAGTTGGACATAGTTTCCTTGGCACATACTCTGATCACAGCACCGTCAGTAGGGGCAATGACAAGACTTCTCCTAGCTGCTTTGAAGACAATAACATCAAGGAGAGGGAACAAGAGCAGTGGAGGAAGAAACAGTTTTTTTTAGGGATCCTAGTTGATGGACTGCTTTGTGAGAAACTCTTTTGAAGGGTTCCAGAAGTACTTGGCAAGCACTTTGGAGATGTGTGTATGGGTGTGCAAATTGATCACTCAGAATCACAGCACACATCACCACGATCTTACATTTATGAAAAAGCCTAGTGAGGGCAGGAGCCATTTGGAGTTTATCACTGCAGTGGATCTCCCTCCCCTTTGCTGTACATCTTACCTTCCTTCTGCTCCAGTAAGTTAATCATGATATTTTTAAAATATTAAAACTGAAAAGCAATTCCATATGCTTGATGATGGTATTTCACATCTGAGAAATCTGAAGAACAACCTGATGATACTTTCTTGGTTTTAAAGTAATGTTTTAAATTAGTACAATGCAGCACAGTAGGAAGAACATGGCTTTGGACTCAAGGGTCCTGGGTTCAAATATCAAACCTATTATTTGGAGCCATATACTTGGATGAGTCATTTAACTTAATTAGTTTCATTTTCCTTAACTCTTAGCTGGAAACAAAATGCTATCCTCCTGTCATATATGTTCTGGGGGCCAGATGGCATAATGCATACAAAAATACCTTGCAGGGTGCAATTTATACTTGCTAATTTTGCATGCTTACTTGCTGTTTTGAGTGTTTCATGGATTACCTCAATTAGGAACTCTATGAAGTATGCACAAATACTATATGGATTTGTATCAGTTAGCATCATGCAATAAATAAAGCACCCCAAATGGGAATCACCTGAAGAGAATTTATAAAGGGCGCTGTTTAGAAAGTCACAGGAATGGTGTATGGAAAGCACAAATATAATGGTACCCTAGTGATGCTCATAGAAGGCATAGTTAACCATCCCTCAGCCTCAGGGCTAAGGAAAAGGAAGCAGTTCCTGGAACTTGGAAAGAGCTGCCTGGACAAACCCACCCAATTGCTCTTGTGACCTTTGTCAATGGCCTTAGCCAGTTGACGGCAATGCCACAAAGAGAAATCAGGGAAATCAATACCCTGGCACCATTCCCTTCTCTTCTTCCATTCTCTTGGCAGCCAGCTGAAATGCAATGTCAGAGGGAAAATGAACCCACTCTCAAGTCCATTTAAGGGATGACCATATTTCTGGGTTTGCTGGGAAAGAGATCAGTTTATGTACCGTTATCTTATATGGATAGCCCCTTCCCTTTTACTCTCATGTGCCCCATTTTGGATAATAAACTAAATTTCCATTCTGTCTATGATGGGTTACCTCCCAGTGTTGGTACAAGATTGGAGAAAGGAGTTCATTGGATCTGGAACCGGGAAACAGAAGAAATCCCACAGACTATTTTCCAGAGGGAGGAAAAAAAAAGATTGAGAGCCTCAAACAACCTGCCCAAATTCACACAGCTAGTGAGGGCCAGAGTGGGATTGAATGCAGGCAGTGGGAAAGCAGTTGAATTGCAGAAGCTAAGCTTGTAGTCATTGTTGCAGGAGGCACCTGGCATGCAGAGATATTTACCTAGAAGGGGATTAAACAGTTTGTTTTAAGACTCAGTGGCTCAGACAGACAGTCAGTATTACAGGAAGAACTTTAGTTGCACTGGTGAATCTAGCATAGCCAGATATATTTTCTTTTTATTACATTTCGCTGACAGGAGGCTAACTTATGAGGGGAACACGGGGCCAAATCTGTAGTTCCCATGTCAGAAGGATTTCCTGGATGCTCCCCTTAAAGGAGTGTATCAAATCTGCTCATTTCCACAGACGTCTTAGATGTGCAATTCAACACTTGTACAAATAGAAAACCATTGGTTACTCGATGATTTTGCTCTATTTCAGTCAATTCTCCACGGTCCTTTGGTGGAGTGAATCTTCCTAATGACTTACACTTATAGCAATAAGTGAAAACGAAAGCAATACAGAAAGCCCAACAATGCCCTATGGTATTGGTCTTTTAAAAATGAAGTCTCTTGGCAATGAAAAGTTTAGTCTTTCAAGGTAATAAGAGCCTTCCACAACCTTTTAAGGTGCTTTGCTTCAGCCTGCCTGCTAGAGATTGGATGTAGGCAGTACATCCTTCTTTGCAGGAAGCTGTGGCTTATTTGAAATCTTGTTTCTTTAAACGAAGTACAGTAAGACTGAGCCTACACACTCATTTTGGAAGCAATTCATCATCATTGGAAGAAATAATTAACTGAACTCATAACACTCTTTGTTTGGAGAAAATTATGTAAACACATAGTGCCTATCCTTTGGAAATTTAAGTCAATTTGGTGACAAGTGAAAGGGACATACATACATAAAAAGGAAACACTGTGGAAGATGAGGATGGCATTGAACTTAATAGGCAACTATCTACATACTATAATATGTACATATGTGTATTATATATGTTCACAGACATACATATGTACATATATACAAGTACTCAGGTAGGTATATATTATCTTCGGTTCCATCCACATATTCCTCAACAACATACATACACACACACATATATACGCTTATATATATGTCATTTCGTGTATATGTATTGTATGTAATATATATATGAAAGAGAGGGAGATAGAAGATAGAAAGGGAGCAAGTCAATCCCTAAGTAGTATATATATGTATATATGTATGAGTGTGTATATGTATGGGTATCTATATATATGTAAATTAATTTTAAAGATGGTTAATAGGGTCAATTATTACGATAGAGAAGATGTATAAGGCTTATCTGGGCACCAATCACACTGATGCCATATTTTAAACTAGCTAAAGGACATCTGTGCCTGGATGTTACATAATCACATCAACTTAATAAAATTCTTCCTCTAATCAGCACTTTTTCCTCTAAGCAGATCTTGTTCCCCAAAGAACACCAATATTTCAGAGCTGGAAAGGTTTTTTTGCTCCAGGGACATCTAGCTAATACTTGAGCTTTTGGACAGTTCTCAACCTGTTCATTCTAGTGTTGACGCTCTGGTCTATGATACCCTCCAAGACAAACAAGGCCCAGAGTGGTTTCACAAGGAGCTTTACTGGGCAGACCAGGGCAAGGGGAATCGGCTGGCTGTGAAGCTCAAGGTGATCTCAGAGGGGGTTCCAGGTATTAAAATAAAATTGAAAGCCAACTCAGAGGGGGTTCCAGGTATTAAAATAAAATTGAAAGCCAACCATACAGTCCATAGACTGTCAGACAGGCTGTTATTTGAGGGACAGGAGCCAAGTCTAAGGAAACAGGGTCAACTCAAAAAATATGAAACTGAAGTAACTGGGTTCAAACCGTGGATAACAGGCATCATATAGGCTCCCTAAGCACAATTTATATAGTTTTATCTAAGGGTCCAGCAACTTTTTTAAAGTTAAATAAACTTAGTCAAACAATGGCTAAGAGGGAGAATAGGTGCTTTTGCCTCTTCCCTTAGGCTAACCCCTTAAATTTGCTTTCACGGCATTCTTACACATTGCTCCTTCATCAATCATCTCCACATCTCTTCTTCATCTTCAGTCTTTGTTTTCCATTGATTCCCCCATCCTTTTGGCAATTCTTTTGCCGCTGCAAGTTGACATGGTCCCCTTTCCCTTTTTCAATGCAAAACACTTTGAAAGACTAACTGTACCCTCAATGATTTTCTTGCTTTGCTTCCTATTTTTTGTCACCTGGTATAGTCTGACTTTCCCTCACACAAAATCACTTGAACCTGTACTCCATTATGACCCAGCAATCCCACTACTAGGCATATAACATAAGAAAACCAAAATTAAGGGAAAAAAAAGAAAAAACTTAACTAACCATGCACCCGATGTTCACTGCAGCACTGTTTATAATAGCCAGTCATGGAAACACCTAAATGTCCCGACAGATGAGTGGATAAAGAAGACACAGTACATATATCCAATGGAATATTATTCAGCGATAGAAAGGAATGAAACTGGATCATTTGTAGAGACATGGATGGATCCAGAGACTGTCATACAAAGTGAAGTAATGAAGAGGAAAAAAAGTCATATACTAATGCGTATACATGGAATCTAGAAAAATAGTACAGATGAATCTGTTTGCAAGACAGAAACAGAGACACTAAGAGGGGGTAGGCGGGATAAGATGAGTTGGGAGATTGAGAATGATACATAAAATATGCATAAAATAGATAACTAATGAAAACCTGCTGTGTAGCACTGTGGTGACCTAAATGGGAACGAAATCCAAAAATAGAGGAATATATGTATACCTGTAACTGATTCACTTCACTGTATAGCAGAACCTAACACAATGTTGCAAAGCAACTATATCTCAATTAAAAACAGAACAAAACTGTGCTCCACTAAAATCACCATGGGCTTCCTGCATACAATGGTATTTCTCAGCCTATATGACCAACCTCTCATTCTAGAAAGCATCTTAACATTTGGCCTTACTAATGCCACAATCCTTGGTTATCTTCCCAACCTTTAACTCCTGCAATGATTTCCCCTCTTTTTTGTCTATTAAATGATTTTATTCCCAAGGTACCGGTCCAATCCACACCCCATCTCTTTCATGTTCTCTTCTGAAGTAATGTCATTAAATGCCAGAGACTCAAACTCTAGGAGATAGCAGAAGACAGAAGAGCCTGGCATGCTGCAGTCCACGGGGTTGCAAAGAGCCAGACACATCTTAGGGGCTGGACAACAACAACATAAGTTTCAGGCATACAGGTGCGGTAACACTGAGTCTCTGGCTTTTACTTTTGACTACATCCTTGACTTTTCCTCTAGACGCTGAGCAAATATTTTATATTCCTTTTATGTATTAACATAGTGCCCTTTTAGTATTTCAAACTCAGAATGTTCACACAAAATTTCATTTTCATATCTCCAAACTTGCTTTAGTTCCATGTTTCTTATTTCTGTTCAGATGTTACCATCCACTCACTTAAATAAACAAGAAATCTTAGTTAAATGATTGCTCATCAATTGAACGTCCAATTAATAGCCAAGCTTTTAAGGTTCTACCTCTGCAGGTATTCCTAAATTGTTTCTTTTATTGTGATTATTTTCACAGCTTCCAGTCAACTTCAAGCTGACCTCACCATCACCAATTCCTTCTCCAATAGCTTCCCATAATTCATTCTCAATGCCTGGTCAAGGATATCATTATCATGCATGAATTTGATCAGTTGATTTCTCTGCTCAAAAAGCTTTTGAGAGGCCTTCAATGGCTTCATGATAAAGTATACATTTTTCTCCTTGAGATTTAGACCTTCTATAATTTTGTTCTTCCACATTTTTTGTCTTATCTCTGTCCCCTCATCCTACTCCCTGAACTATATAGCCTAAACTCCAATTCTGCCTCTGCAGGTATTTCTGAATTGTACTCCCAAGTATGCCGTGCGCTTGATGCTTCTAGCTTTTCCAGATCTTTTCTTTTCATAGCGTTAGTGAGTCTTCATGAAACTTGACTAATTACCTCAGATTAAATACATACCTATCCCCTCTGAATACTCCTAATACTCTTTTTAGCAGTATATACAGATTCATATTGCTCAGTACTGAGCTCACTGCTGTATATCTGCAAACCCCATTCCAGATTTTACACTCATGATACACAGCCTTGTTCTCTTAAGGTTTCCTGCAATGCTTTTCACAGTTTGTTGTACAGGAATGTGTGTGTGTGCATCCTCAGTGATGTCTGACTCTTTGCAATCCCATGTACTGAAGCCCACCAGGCTCCTCTGTCCATGGAATTTCCCAGGCAAGAATACTGGAGTGGGTTGCTATTTCTTTCTCCAGGGGATTTTTCTGCCCCAGGGATCAAACCCACATCTCCTCTGTACTGGCAGGCAGATTCTTTTTCACTTGAGCCACCTGAGAAGTCGTTGTATACAGATATAGTCAATATTATGTATTCTATTGAATTAAAGTATTATTGTTTGTTCCTTTGAAATATGTACTAGATTTTTCTATTCTTTCTATTCCAACAATGCTATTCCCTTTCAAGACCCTAGGCATTGTCCGCCTTGTTTATTACCTGTTTGAACTTTCCTTTTCAAATCACCGTGTAAGTCATCATGTTCACTGTGTTATTCCCTACTTCCAGTTCCCAAGATTGATCCTGACACCAAATTCTCTGTCCATCTCCTCTCCAGGTCATCTGAGATCCTCATTTCTCCCCTCTCCACTCGCTTGCTAATATTCCATGCACTACAGTCTTCATACCAGTCAGCTCCACTTTGCCTTAAATTCCATAACGCCATGCTCTTCTTACCTTTGTGCCTCTGCTCACCCTGTATCCTCTACCGGGAATATCCAACTTTCATATCCTGCAATGTATAACTCAAATTTCCCTTTTCTCTCAGGCAGTTTTTCATTATCATTCTTCTACGCATGGCTGTTGTACTTAAAATCAGTATCCCAGATGAACAACCAATTTGTTTTCTCATTGCTATAAGTTGGTTAGTGTTCTCTCTCCAGCTGGTTCTATGGCGTCAGGTGCTATCATGCGTATACATACTTCTCTATCCCTTGCAGCACTTTTAAGAACACTCCTGGCCACATTGTGTGTGTGTGTGTGTGTGTGTGTGTGTGTGTGTGCACGCATGTGTGTGTGTATGCTCAGTCATGTCTGACTCTGCTACTCTGAAGACTGTAGCCCGCCAGGCTCCTCTGTCCATGTAATGTTCCAGGCTGGTCATATAATGCTTATTAATTGATGAAAATAAGCAGAAATGGGGGCTCCATTCCCTAATAAAATGGAACTACACAGTTTACTTGCTTTTCCAGGGAACTGCACATAGTGAGTGACTTTTACAAGGGCTGCCATGCTCTGGAGAGAATGCCCAGCTTTAAGCTCAAGTTGACACAGTACAGGACCAGAGAAGCAGCCAACTGTGCCTGCCGTATTCAAAGACATGGTTTATTGGCCAACCTCATCTGCCGATCCCATCAACGCTAATTATAATCAACTAATTCTATTAGCTTCTTCAACCTATTTCAGGAGAGACCACATTATACTAAACAACCATCACTGAGTAATAGAGTTATGCTCTTTCTACATCAGGCTTCATTCTAGTCAGTCAAGCAGAAAGAACATTTTGCATTAATGTTCTCAGAGAAGTATACAGTTTTTACTTTCTAAAACTTTGTTTCTTTGGTCAATTATTTTAGTCTTCAAAAGTTCAAAACAGGTGTGATATTTATGTGCTTATTCTTAAGAGGGATAGGCAGAACGAAATAAAGGAACATTTTATTTCATGCCATCAGCAAAGAACCAACTTTGATTCTGCAAAGAATATTAGCTAGAGGTAATAAAGAAGGAGAGGTGTTGTAGGAATGCTGTAACTTCTGTTTTTATGCTGTTATGTAGAACACTGTGCCTTAGGGCTATTTAAAAATATTTCCCCAATCCAGAAAGACTTCATTATTCTCTACTCCCCAGAGTTCCCAAGTGCATTAACATGAAATTTAATATAGGTGTTAGGGTGAGATTAAGTTGTAGAAATAAGAAAGGCAAACACTGTCTATTTATCTACACCTTGGAAGGTGATACTGGTTAACAGGTGCTTGCCAGGAGAGGATTCCTAATCTGCAAACTGGAAGAAAGCATTAGGGATAATTTTCAAAAGAGAGAAACTCATGACTCTTACATGTATATAAAGTGAATATGTGTTAAAGACTTTATTCAACTCTTTAATGAGGGAACTGGTCAGATGTTGCAACCAGATCAAAGGAGAGTCCACAGAATACAGGCATTTGTAGATCAGACACAATGAAAGCAATGTGCCAATGGGGGCAAAACTAGCTCTTCTCAGTCAGAGATAGAAGTCAGTGGATAGAATCTGCTTGTCTCTAGGCAAGAATGACTTTTCACCACTATCAACTATCTACAATCTTACACCTACAGAGGTGTAACATGGCTAAGCAAAGAACTGGACATGACTGAGCACTGAACTGAACTGAACACGGCTACACTAGAATCAGAATCACAAAGCCTGAAAAGCTGTGATCTAAATAATGCAGTTTTCCAGTAAATCATCAGCTTATCTCTGCAAGAGACTTCTAGCATAATATGTAAAATATAACATGTTCTTCTGAACTGAAGGACTGGGCCTTTCTCACAGAAACTCAGAAAGGAAAAGCTATTGAAAATGATTCTGGTTGTATTTTAGAAGCTCATTTGTGACCCCATGGACTGTAGCCTGCCAGGCTCCTCTGTCCATGGGGATTCTCCAGGCAAGGATACTGGAGTGGGTTGCCATTTCATTCTCCAGGGAATCTTCCTGACCCAGGAATTGAAGCAAGGTCTCCTACATTGCAGGCAGATTCTTTAGCGACTGAGCTACAAGGGGAGCCCTATTGAAAATACCCTGGGGGTACTTTAGAAGCTCATTTAAATATATCCAGATCCTGGCTGGAAGTTTATCCCTGAGCATAAGCCCTGGAAACCAGGTCTGAAGGAAACTTCTCACTGGATGGAGATGATTTAGAATGCTTTCCCCCCTCTATTTACATTTCTATTTTCTTTGTTGTTGTTATTCTTAATTTTTCTCACCTTAAAAAGAAAAAAGCAAAGAGTGACTACATTCATACAGAGATCAATGGCTACAGGGATCAGCAGCAGCAGGTAGGAGGAGAAGTAGGAAGCAGGTGGGGGGAGGGGACAGGACAGCACTAGCAGGTCCCTCCACTCTTAACAGGCATGGTCACACCCTTAGAAATAATCAGGCTTCTCCACCTCATCGAGGTCTTAATTTTATACAAGCACAGGACCCATTAGCAAGAGGTTTCAATCTATATCAGTGAAAAGGAGGTGCTAACCTCATCATGAGAAACGCTGGGCTGGAAGAAACACAAGCTGGAATCAAGATTGCTGGGAGAAATATCAATAACCTCAGGTATGCGGGTGACACCACTCATGTGGCAGAATATGAAGAGGAACTAAAAAGCCTCTTGTTGAAAGTGAAAGAGAGAGTGAAAAAGTTGGCTTAAAGCTCAACATTCAGAAAGCTAAGATCGTGGCATCTGGTCCCATCACTTCTTGGCAAATAGATGGGGAACCAGTGGAAACAGTGTCCGATTTTATTTTTGGGGGCTCCAAAATCACTTCAGATGGTGACTGCAGCCATGAAATTAAAAGACACTTACTCCTTGGAAGAAAAGTTATGACCAACCTGGATAGCATATTCAAAAGCAGAGACATTATTTGGCCAACAAAGGTCCATCTAGTCAAGTCTATGGTTTTTCCAGTGGTCATGGATGGATGTGAGAGTTGGACTGTGAAGAAGGCTGAGTGCCGAAGAATTGATGCTTTTGAACTGTGGTGTTGGAGAAGACTCTTGAGAGTCCCTTGGACTACAAGGAGATCCAACCAGTCCATTCTAAAGAAGTTCAGTCCTGGGTGTTCATTGGAAGGAATGATGCTAAAGCTGAAACTCCAGTTCTTTGGCCACCTCATGTGAAGAGTTGACTCATTGGAAAAGACCCTGATGCTGGGAGGGATTGAGAGCAGGAGAAGAAGGGGACGCCAGAGGATGAGATGGCTGGATGGCATCACCAACTCGATGGACATGAGTTTGAGTAAACTCCAGGAGTTGGTGATGGACAGCGAGGACTGGCGTGCTGCGATTCATGGGGTCGTAAAGAGTCAGACATGACTGAGCGACTGAACTGAACTGAATATTTGGAAGAAGTATTGAAACTGTGAGTTCTTTATAGACCAAAGTTTTCTCTATATTATGTAAAACTATCATAACACTTAATGCCTGCTGCAAGAACTTCATGAATGTCTGTTTGATGGTGATCACAACATTTTTCTTTACACCAATAAAAACAAGCAACAATGAACAGACTTTTTAATTCAGTTTCTTATTGTTGATCAAGTCTTTACTCAGACCTAAAAACTAACTGTTGTCTCTTCTTCCTTCCATGGCTCCAGCAACACAAGGTTAGGCTAAGTTGTGTTGTTCACCTTGGCTGAGCATCATATCCATCAAGAGGAGCACTCTGACTCACAACAGTTATTTTTCCCCCATAGAATCTATGCCTTCATCTTGCGTAACTAACATGTCCATTAAAAGACCTTTCCAACCTGGGGCTTCCCTGGTGGCTCAGTGGTAAAGAGTCTGCCTGCCAATACAGGGGACGTGGGTTTCATCTTGGCAACTACTGAGCCCACATGCCCTGGAGCCCGTGCTCCACAAGAGAAGCCACCGCAATGAGAAGCCCATGTGCCACAGCTGGAGAGTAGCCCCCACTTGCCTCAACTAGAGAAAGCTTGCACGCAGCAACAAAGAATCAGCACAGCCAAAAATAAATACAAAAATAAAATCATAAATAAAATCAGGACCTCTCCATCCTAATAGCATCTCCATCATTAAAATGAGACTTTATCTGGAAAAAAACTCTTAAAATATTGAGGTTTTTATTTTCCTTCCAATTGCCCCTTCTCCTGCCTCTTCTTATTATGGCAGATCCTGGAACTATACAGACAATATGCTGAACTCTCATGGACAAGAACAGAGGGCATCCCTGCTCTGGGCCTGTTTGTTTAGAATAGAGAAGAGCAAGTTATGAAGCCTATGAGTCAAATCCAGCCCAGGCCCACTGCCTAGTTTATGTATGGCCTACAAGCTGATGATTGGGAAACATGTCAAAGAAGAATAGTATCATGGCATGTGAAAATATATGAAATTCTAATTTTAGTGTTCGTAGAGAAAGTTGTATTAAAACAGAGGCCTGTTTACTTATATATCATTCATGGCTGTTTTCATCCTACAAGGGTGGAGTGCAGGAGCTCTGACAGAGTCTGGCCCACAAAACCTAATAAACTTACTACTATCTGGTTCTTTATAGAGGAAGTTTCCTGACTCCTGGTTTAGGATCTTGTCTTTGCCGCTTGATCTTCTCAATGACCTTGTACAGGTTACTCAGTCTCCTGAAGCCTCAATTTCTTCATTTGTAAAAGAAGACTAATAACGATAGATCTCTTTCATTGGTTTATCAAAAGGATTAAGAACTAAAATATAGAAGGTGTAGAGCAGCAGAGTTTCTGGAATTTAGTAAACTATATGAACATTTCCTGGTGGCTCAGCAATAAAGAATATGCCTGAAATACAGGAAACGTGGGTTTAATTCCTGGGTTGAGAAGATCCCTGGAGAAGGAAATGGCAACTCACTCCAGTACTCTTGTCTGGAAAGTTCCACGGACAGAGAAGCCTGGCAGGCTACAGTCCATGGGGGTCGCAAAGAGTCTGACATGAATAAGCAGCTAAACAGCAACAGTATGAACAGTAGCCATTATCATTATTTCTATTTTTCACTACTACTAGTATTTCTGTTATGTTCATATCTCCACATATAGAGTGCCTTCTATATGGCAAATACTGTGCTAATAATTTTTCACGGAATTTCTGTCTTCTCCATATTTACAAATGAGAGAACAAAGGTCTGGTCAGCATAAATAACTTGCCAAAGTCACTCGGCAATTAGAGAAGCTAAGATCAGACTATGATTTTGACTTAAAAACTGAAGTATATCCTATAATATCAGTACTTTGTAACTTATGTTTTCTTTTTTCTTGCAATGGAACTCTTAATTTTCTCTCAACCAAATTTTACCCAACATCTTGATTTTTCTAGTGGCTTAAAGTGTTTCTCCTCTAGTTGATTCAAACTATAACTCTGCCTGCCTCTGCTGTCCACTGGCCCCTCAGTCAAACTCTAGAGAACTATGTGTCTCCTTGCATGCAGTATGACAATGGCTGCCATGCTATGATGCCTCTTTCCAATCCTCTTACAGGACCATTCCTTGAGATGGTGAGGAATGCAGGTGAAAGGTCTTGCCAATATCTCATCAGCAGATTCATTAAACTTAACTATAATAATAGCATAGTGTAAGGTGTTCAAATCACAGCTCTAGTGTTTTCTTGTACTGGGAAACTGGACATATCATTTAACTTCAATAGAGCTCAATTTCCTCATTCATAGACCTACCTACCTCTAGCATTTGTGCAGCCTGGGAAAAGAGTGTGAATGAGATTTGCTTATCATCTGTCCTTTTAAAGATCCTAAATTCAAGCTAGTGCACTGTTTTATCATCTATCGTGCTAGAAAGACAAAGTTCACATTTAGAATTCTCAGGGTATCATATCAGAACATGTTAGCACCAGGATAGCTGGCCAGTAGCCAACACTCCTTTCATCCACCACACTTTTCCTTCACAATGAGGATGCAACATTTACCCCACTCCTCCCACGACTCCCTCAAGCAGCTTCCACTTAGTTTTCTCTTGACCATCCAGTGGAACATGCACCCTTGACCCCATAGAGAAGTACAGCTGGAGAAGAGCCGAGAGGAGAGCCTACTAAAACACAGGGATCAGGATGCAGACTCCTCTTGCCCTAGCCCAGCGGTGGTACTATTTATTCATATATTGAAGATAATAGCGGAGAATCCATTGCTATAAGAGTATTAATATGTTTAAAGTGCTTAGAGCAATGCCCAGTAAATGGCAAGAACCATATATATGTTTGCTAATACCATTCATTTTAATCCCACAGTCAGTGACTAGAAATCTTTCCCTTTGCAAATACCCAATGAAGAATGTAACTGGAGTGAGCTAGATCTAGGAGCAAACATCAACTTGAAAAGAAATGGCATAAGATAGAATGATCTTGGAGAAGGAAACAGCAGCCCACTCCAGTGTTCTTGCCTGGAGAGTCCCAGGGATGGCGGAGCCTAGTGGGCTGCCGTCTATGGGGCTGCACAGAGTCGGACACAACTGGAGCGACTTAGCAGCAGCAGAATGATCTTATGTAAAGGCAGTACAGACTCTTGGCCAGTCTTCTTTTCAAAACAACTTTACAAACATATGAGATGCTATATGAATAAGAGTTCAATATGATGTGATGGCAATTTGAGAATCCAGAGATTAACCTCAGTGTCAGTGAACAGATGACAATCAGTTGGGATATAAATCACACCTCTCTGACCAAATAACTATGAATGCTAGCGCATTTTATGATTCTGTACTGGCATTGTTAATGAAGGGAGGCCATTCTTGACTCTGTTTTTTATTACCAGTTCATTAAGAGAGTTTCCAAAAGCAAACTACTAACCTTCGTAATTATATGTAAAACAAATGACCAGAGAAATAACCACTAAGAACAACAAAAAATAATGCTAATACAGCCAATATGGAATTGTTTCAGAATTAAGTAGTGACAATGATATCTGTAATTTATCAAGTGCTTTACTTAATTACAAAATAGAACCATTATTTTCATTTTACAGATGAGAAACCTGAGGCTCAAAAAGCTAAAATGATTCTTGCAAGGCCATGCAGCTTGTGAGCAGCAGGACTGACATTTTAATTCAGAACCATCTCATGCCTAAGCCACATTTTTTGACCTCAAAACACAGAGCCTCTTAATGTACAGTGCACTTGAAAGGAGTATATTGTTTTACGTACAATATGGTGCCTAATAACTGTCATCCAACATGGTGGTCCCTGCGTTCTGGGGAACTTAACTCAGGCTTATGTGCCTCCTTCACATGGCTGTTTCCATTTTGGTTTAGTCCCTGGGTTCTCAAAATCTTCAGTAATGCAGCCATCATGCTGCTGCTGCTGCTGCTAAGTTGCTTCAGTCGTGTCCGACTCTGTGCAGCCCCATAGACGGCAGCCCACCAGGCTCCCCTGTCCCTGGGATTCTCCAGGCAAGAACACTGGAGTGGGTTGCCATTTCCTCCTCCAGTGCATGAAAGTGAAAAGGGAAAGTGAAGTTGCTCAGTTGTGTCTGACTCCTAGCGACCCCATAGACTGCAGCCTACCAGGCTCCTCCATCCATGGGATTTTCCAAGCAAGAGTACTGGAGTGGGGAGCCATTGCCTTCTTCAGTAGCCATCATAGTCCTTGCATTATGTTTTCTTTTCCATTAAATATCATAGACATAAACATTAAGAATGCCTATTGGCAGGCATAAAAAAGAAATCCCAAGTAGAAGCCACATTGCTGACTACAGATTCTATAGGATTCCTTTATCGTAATCTTGGCAGAGTTCTTCTCCTTCTGACTTTTTTTCTTCAATATTACTTCTGGGAAGGGATGGCCATCCCCTTGACTTGACACTCTTCACACAGACCCTTTTCTTGTCTGCAAAGATGTGTCCTTTTTACTCCATGTCTGCAATTTTCCTGCCACCTGGCTGCTCATGAAAAAGGAACAGATTCTAGAACATCGCTTCCCAAGGTGAGGTATATCCATTTCACTCTCTAAATGAGGAAACTGCTGGTGCAGAAAATCACTAAACAAAAAAGCATCTCCTTCAAATGCCCTCATGAAAGGACACATTCCCTGGCAGTGGAATGAGGAAGTGAGCAACCATTACAAAGGGGCACCAACACAAGGAATATCTATCTGTTCATTCCAAAGATCTGTGCCAGGCTCCTGGATCTGTTAGTCACTGAGTGCTCTGCTATGCCAGCATGGAAGTACTGACAGCAGAAGAAAGATCCCAGGCTTAATGTAAAGTCTTGGAATCAATGCCAAGAAAAGTCTCTGCTTTTTACCAACCACAGTGTCCAAGATCCAAAAATCAATGTTTACCCAAGGCAGATGTCACCTCAACTCCTCCACAGTTCTTCCCATTTTATCCTGACATGATCTCTCAGATATGGTTTTTCTAAGTACAGAGCTTTGTTTTCCTGGAAGAGGCTATGTTATAATGGAAAGAATTTTCTAACTTGATATAATACTAGCTTTCAACTCCCAATTTTGTCTCTTACTGTCTTCATAAACCCCACCAAATTCTGTGAGCCTGTCCTCCCACTGACATAAGAGAAAAATAATATCTGCCCCTTGGTATTCTTGAATATTGTATATGAAACCTCCATATAAAACTAATTACATTATTCAAGTCTATACCAGTATAGGCTCGTCTAGTTATTTCTGTTGTAAAAGTCATCTTTGTTATAAATTGGCCTTTTAGTTTAGGAAGGAAGCAATTGCAAAGAGCAGTGGAAGTCAAGAATGTGGGCTGTAAATCTCCTTTCTTTTCTCCTGATCTTCCAAGAGTGTTTCATCATAAACTGGTTGTCACCAGCCTTTCTTAATCAGCCAAGATCCCCATGTGTAGGGGTTGTGTTAGGTGACAATGAGATATGAGTAGGGAATGTTAAAGAGAAAGGGTAAGCTCCTTTCACATCTGGCTTCTGTGATTAAAATTATACCTTCCCTTGACTCTTCAGTGTTGTCAAGGAATTTAGCTGTCATCCATCCACTGTATACTCCAGACTCCTTTTTAGGGTTGCTGGCAGTATGATTACCGACAGACAAGCGAGTCTGAATATTGAGGCTGGTGAATGATTGGCATCCTTAAACATGGTAAACATGAAGACTTTTCATCCGTAAGACACTGATTTTGCTTTTGGCAGTGATGAGGGATGGGCTATGTCAAAACCAAATGAAAACCTACAGTTCTGTGAAAAAAACAGACTTCTCTGAAAGGAGAACTTGCTGCTGAATCTGACTTAATCAGTCTTCGCCCAAGTCTGCCTTCTTTGCTTTTTCTCTTCCTTTGTCTTTCTTTACAGACTGACCTTTACGTGTTCTTCTCCTCTCCTGTCTCACCTTCCATAATTAAATATACAATATACAATCAACACGTAGCATCCTAACTGGTTTTCCTTCACAGTGTTGCCTCAGAACTGTGTCACTGAAATCTCAGCTCATTTGCTGATCTAGCTGCATAACCATGAAAAGCTTTTTACCATTCTCTGATACGGAGCTGCAGAGGCTTTCTCTGCTCAGTCCCCATACACAAATCCTCACAATCCCCTGGGTTCAAAACTAAGAAACAGCAAACTAAAAACTGGTTGTATATTCAGGATGGAACTAGAATCTTGTGTCTCCCAAATAGGAGATAGTTGATCAAATTGAATTAGCTTGCAGCTCAACAAAATCAATGGTGCTGTACAGATGGTCAAGGACAAATGATTTTGAAGAGGAACAGGAAATAATAGCTTGAACTCCAGAAAACTCCTTGATATTTATTTGTTTGCTTGTTTGCTTTCAAATGTGCAGATTGTACAAATACTAAGCATATTTTATGCCAGACACTTCCTCTCTGCTTAAATTCATTGACATTTACATATAATAAGCTGGCTCACCAAGTTACACTGTCAAATGTTTTATAAAAATATAGTGATAAACAGTCTTAGGCATCATCAAATCTAATCCTCTTATTTTACAAATGAGTAAACTGAGGTTTAGAAGTATAAAGTGATTTGCAAAAAGTCACAAAGTCCATGGCAAAGATAAGCCTAGAAACCATGTCTATGAAGTTCTAATCCATGATTCTTCCCAGTACACTGAGGCTTTCTGGCAAATCTCATATAAATAAGCCAAACATTTTGGTGGATACCTAGAGTGTTATGTCTTTTCTAAGGAATGGGCCTCTCAGAAGAAAACTGCTGAAACTCAGTATTCCTAAATCCTTGCATAGCTCTGCAATTTGACAAAAATATCCTCCTTTCAGAAAACCTGCACTGTTATCAACAGGACAAATGAGTGACAACTTACTGAAAACAACACTGGAAAAAAGAAAAACATTGAAGAGTATGACATGGATGTCTTCTCCACTGCATAGATGTTATTCTCCAAGAATCTCATATAGAAAACAGACTTTCAGGAAGGGCCAGCTGGGCAGAAGTGGAGACCTCCAAGAACTTGCATAAAATTCAAAGTTTGCATATCCACAGTGGAGCCTCTGGATTTTAAATTCTGTAGTGGGTCAGGAAGATCCCCTGGAGAAGGAAATGGCAACCCACTCCAGTATTCTTGCTTGCAGAATCTCATGGACTGAGGAGCCTGGTGGGCTGCAGTCCATGGGGTCACAAAGAGTCGGACACGACTGAGTGACTTTACTTACTTACTTACTTAGTGTGACAATGACATAAAGCAAGTTTGTTTCTTTTTTTTTAAAAAAAGCCTACTGAAGACATTGGGCAGAATTCATTATCAAATCTTGGCTGGAACATTTAATCTAAGGTCTAATGCCCTAAAAGTTCAACCACCACAGAATGCCTACCCCAGCTGCAATGCTGACCTGAATGGCAAGTCACAGAACCAGTAGCATTGGCAAAATGAAAGACTCATACACTCAGACATATACATTATATTTTCATGTGTATATGTGTGTGTATATATACATATGCAAGCCCATGCCATTCTCTTTGATAATAAGAATTTTTTACCCTCTGAAGAGCTGCAGAAATCTGAACGACTGCTGTAGCTCTGTTAACAGCCAACTCTGTGACAAGGGCCTACTCAAAAGAGAGGAAAGTCAATAAAAGTAAAGTGTAAGTGTACTGTTAATGACAGATTCTCACAGGCACTTTCCCCCAAATTATACCATTCCTATTCAAATACTATCTCAAGAGTCTCAGACAGTGTCAAGTGCAATCATTGTTATTGCAGTTGCCAAGGTAATCAATCGAAATCATAATGAAGGGAACAGAAGGAAATCAATAGAGTCTGAAATTACAAATAAAGAGAAGCTATCGTTTAAGAGCATTTGGCTGAAATCTTCCATATTAATGGAGTCAGAAATGGCTGTGTCATTCAGAAGCAGTGTGGTGCATAATTCAGCTGAGTGCATTAGAACACCTAAAAGAGATTGCAATAATTAGGGCTGCCTACCAAGAATCTGTCCACCTTAGAAGGCATATTGCTGAGTTGTTTATTACAACTCCAGTGTGTTTTCATATCTTAATATTTTCAATCATCTCCCAGAGCACCCTTAGGCAAGAGGCAGGGTTAGCTTGTTCAGAGACATTAAGAATAGGCTGTTAGGCTGGTCTGATTCTGAGATTAAGATGTAAGAGAAACTAAATCATGTCTTTTATTTTAGAATTGTGTTCTTTTACAAAAATTCTATTGATTTGGTAGAGCAATATAGGCAATAGAGAAAGGAAGGGATAAGGATGAAAATAGATTATAGGAAAATTGATTATTGCCTAGTCTTTAATCACATGCCTGAAAAGTTCATTGGGCTCTATTCAAGTGACATAAAATTTTTCACTTTCACTGTTATTTGTGAAGGTAAATGAACATTCCAGAATTGCCTAACCTCATGATCAACTACATCCTAAAGAGAGAACAGGAATCAAAGACAATAAAGATTGTAAAGCTATCCAATTCTATTATCAGAAAATAGTCCATAAAAGGGATAAGAAGTTATTTAAAAAATCATGTAGATTTTCTTATACTGGCTTATCATTGGCAACTCAAAATGACAGGTTTATGGGTTTCAGCAGAAATATATTTATTTCATCTTCAATATTCTATGACAGGCTTTCCATATTCCACTCCACTGCTTTGTAGGCCTTGGCTTGCAGGCTGTCTGTTTGAGAAATCCTGAACTTTTTATCTCAATCTATAGATGTCACGAATGCATAAAAAGTTTACAGGTGTTTGGCATCAATATCATGAGATCACTGGAAATGAATGCATATAATTTATACATATTTAAATATACCCTTTCAATAAAATAGAAAAAAAGGAAGAATACCGCAATTAACCTGGTGTGAGTTCTGATTCCCACTGTGCTCAGGGACCTATATCCAAGAATGAGCCTGAGATTGGAGGTTAGAAGATATTTTTCCCACAGCAGGCTTAGTACCCTTATGCCTCTCACAGAGGAAGCATCATGATACTAGTTTTTAAATATATTTATTTATATCTATTTCTCATTTACTTATTTTTATACCACATGATCTCTACCTGTAATATGACTCCTTCACAAGGTATTCAGCCAAAGAATTATCAAACTTCTGCAGACAAGACAGTGAATAAGCTTTCCACAACATGTTGATCAAACTATTTTTCCAATGTGAAATATTAGCCAGACATAGAAAAGGTTGGACTGTAAGGCTTGGGTACACTGTACCCAAGACTTACACTTTATGTCTTGTTCAGTTCAGTCACTCAGTCATATCTGACTCTTTGAGACGACATGGACTGCAGCACACTAGGCTTCCCTGTCCATCACCAACTCTAGGAGCCTACTCAAACTCATGTCCTTTGAGTCAGTGATGCCATGCAACCATCTCATCCTCTGTCATCCCCTTCTCCTCCTGCCTTCAAGCTTTCCCAGCATCAGGGTCTTTTCCAATGAGTCAGTTCTTCTCACAGGTGGCCAAAGGATTGGAGCTTCAGCTTCAACATCAGTCCTTCCAATGAATATTCAGGACTGATTTCCTTCAGAATGGACTGGTTGGATCTCCTTGCAGTCCAAGGGACTCTCAAGTGTCTTCTCCAACACCACAGTTCAAAAGCATCAACTCTTCAGTGCTCAGCTTTTTTTAGGCCAACTCTCACATCCATGCATGACTACTGGAAAAACCATAGCTTTGACTAGATGGACCATTGTTGGCAAAGTAATGTCTCTGTTTTTTAATATGCTGCCTAGGTCATAACTTTCCTTTCAAGGAGCAAGCATCTTTTAAATTCACAGCTGCCATCATGATAGGCAGTGATTTTGGATCCCCAAAAACTAAAGTCTGTCACTTTTCCCATTATTTCCCAATCTATTTGCCATGAAGGGATGGGACCAGATGCCATGATCTTAGTTTTCTGAATGTTGAGTTTTAAACCAACCTTTTCACTTTTACTCTTTTACTTTCATCAAGAGGCTCTTTTGTTCTCCTTTGAGTTCTACCATAAGGGGGGTGTCATTTGCATATCTGAGGTTATTGATATATCTCCCAGCAAACTTGATTCCAGCTTGTGCATCATCCAGAACAGAATTTCTCATGATGTACTCTGCATATAAGTTAAATAAGCAGAGTGACAATAATTCAGCCTTGATATACTCCTTTCTCAATTTGGAACCAGTCTGTTGTTTCGTGTCCACTTCTAACTGTTGTTTCTGATCTGCATACAGATTTTTCAGGAGACAGGTCAGGTGGTCTGGTATTCCCATCTTTAAGAATTTTACACAGTTTGTTGTGATCCACACAGTCAAAGGCTTTGGACTAGTCAATAAAGCAGAAGTAGATGTTTTCCTGGAACTCTCTTCTTTGTAGATGATCCAACAGATGTTGGCAACTTGATCTCTGGTTGCTCTACCTTTTCTAAATCGAGCTTGAACATCTGGAAGTTCGCCATTCACATACTATTGAAGCCGGGCTTGGAGAATTTTGAGCATTACTTGCTAGCATGTGAGATGAGTACAACTATGCGGTAGTTTGAGCATTCTTTGGCATTGCCTTTCTTTGGGATTAGAATGAAAACTGACCTTTTTCATTCCTGTAGCCACTGAGGAGTTTTCCAAATGTCCTGGAATGTCAAGTATAGCACTTTAAAAGCATCATCTTTGAGGATTTGACATAGCTCAACTTGGATTCCATCACTTCCACTAGCTTTGTTCTTTGTGATGCTTCCTAAGGCCCAATTGACTTCGCATTCCAGGATGTCTGGCTCTAGATGAGTGATCACATCATCTTGGTTATCTGGGTCATGAAGATCTTTTTTGTGTATTTCTTCCGTGTATTCTTGTCACCTCTTAATATCTTCTGATTCTGTTAGGACCATATCATTTCTTTCCTTTATTGCCCCCATCTTTGCATGAAATGTTCCCATAGTATCTCTAATTTTCTTGAAGAGATCTCTCCTCTTTCCCATTCTATTGTTTTCCTCTATTTCTTTGCATTGATCACTAAGGAAGGCTTTCTTATCTCTCTTTGCTATTCTTTGGAACTCTGCATCCAAATGGGTATATCTTTCCTTTTCTCCTTTGCCTTTTGCTTCACTTCTTTTCAAAGCTATTTGAAAGGCCTCCTCAGACAACCGTTATGCCTTTTTTTGCGTTTCTTTTTCTCGGGGATGGTCTTGATCACTGCCTCCTGCAGTGTTATGAACTCCACCCATAGTTCTTCAGTCACTCTATCAGATCTAGGCCCTTGAATCTATTTGTTACTTCCACGGTGTAATCATATAGGATTTGATTTAGGTCATACCTGATGATCTAGTGGTTTTCCCCACTTTCTTCAATTTCAGTCTGAATTTGGCAATAAGGAGTTCATGATCTGAGCCACAGTCAGCTCCTGCTCCTTTTTTTGCTGACTGTACAGACCTTCTCCATTTTTGGCTACAAAGAATATAATCAATCTGATTTCTGCACTGACCCTCTGGTGATATCCATGTTTAGAGTCTTTGCTTGTGTTGTTGGAAGAGGTGTCTGCTATGACTAGCGCATTCTCTTGGCAAAACTCTTATTAGTCTCTGCTCTGCTTCATTCTGTACTCCAAGGCCAAATTTGCCTGTTACTCCAGGTGTTTCTTGACTTCTGACTTTTGCATTCCAGTCCCCTATAATGAAAAGGACATCTTTTTTGGGTGTTCTAGATGGTCTTAAAGGTCTTCATAGAACTGTTAAACTTCAACTTCTTGAGCATTACTGTGGGGCATAGACTTGGATTACTGTGATATTGAAAGGTTTGCCTTGGAAATGAAGAGCTATCATTCTGTTGTTTTTGAGATTGCATTCAAGTACGGCATTTTGGACTCTTTTGTTGACTATGATGGCTATTGCATTTATTCTAAGGGATTCTTGCCCACAGTCATAGATATAATGGCCATCTGAGTTAAATTCATGCATTCCAGTCCATTTTATTTCACTGATTCCTAAAATGTCAATGCTTACTCTTGCCATCTCCTGTCTGACTACTTCCAATTTGTTTTGATTCATGGACCTAACATTCTAGGTTCTTATGTAATATTGCTCTTTACAGCATCAGACTTTACTTTCAACACTAGTTGTATCCACAATTGGGTGTTGTTTTTGTTTGGCTGTGTCTCTTCATTCTTTCAAAGCCTTTGACTTTGTGGATCACAAAAAAACTGTGAAAAATTTTTAAAGTTGGCAAACCAGACCACCTGACTTTCCTCCTGAGAAATCTGTATGCAGGTCAGGAAACAACAGTTAGAACTGGACATGGAACAATAAACTGGCTCCAAATTGGGAAAGGAGTACATTAAGGCTGTATACTGTTTCCCAGCTTATTTAACATATATGCAGAGTATATCATGAGAAATACTGGACTAGATGAAGCATGAGCTGAAATCAAGATTGCCGGGAGAAATATCAATAGCCTCAGAAATGCAGATGATACCAAACTTATGGCAGAAAGCAAAGAAGAAGTAAAGAGCCTCTTGATGAAAGTAAAAGAGGAGAATGAAAATGTTGGCTTAAAACTAACATTCAGAAAACTAAGATCATGGCATCTGGTCCCATCCCTTCATGGCAAATAGATTGAGAAACAATGGAAACAGTGACAGACTTTATTTTTCTGGGCTTCTAAATCACTGCAGGTGGTGACTGCAGCCATGAAATTAAAAGACACTTGCTCCTTGGAAGAAAAGTTATGACCAACTTGGCTGCATATTAAAAAGCAGAGACATTACTTGGCCAACAATGGTCCATCTAGTCAAAGCTATGGTTTTTCCAGTAGTCATGCATGGATGTGAGAGTTGGACTATAAAGAAAGCTGAGTGCCAAAGAATTGATACTTTTGACTTGTGGTGTTGGAGAAGACTTGTGAGAGTCCTTTTGACTGCAAGAAGATCCAGCCAGACAATACTAAAGGAAATCAGTCTTTAATATTCATTGGAAGGACTGATGCTGAAGTTGAAGCTCCTATACTTTGGCCACCTAATGAGAAGAACTGACTCACTGGGAAAGACCCTGATTCTGGGAAAGCTTGAAGGCAGGAGGAGAAGGGGATGACAGAGGATGAAATGGTTGGATGGCATCACCGACTAGATGGACATTAGTTTGAGTAGGCTCCTAGAGTTGGTGATGGACAGGGAAGCCTAGTGTGCTGCAGTTCATGGGTCTCAAAAGAGTCAGACATGTCTGAGCAATGAACTGAAATAAACTGAACTTTATTTTTTCTGGAGTTATTTCTCCACTGCTCTCCCATAGCATATTGGGTACCTACCGACCTGGAAATTTCATCTTTCAGTTTCCTATCTTTTTTGCCTTTTCATGTTTTTCATGGTGTTCTCAAGGTAAGAATAATTAAGTGGTTTGCCATTCCCTTCTCCAGTGGACCACATTTTGTCAGAACTCTCCACCACTACCTGTCTGTCTTGGGTGGCCCTACATGACATGGCTCATAGTTTCATTGAGTCAGACAAGGCTGTGGTCCATGTGATTAGATTGGTTAGTTTTCTGTGACTGTGGTTTTCATTTTGTCTACCATCTTATGGAGAAGGGAAGAGGCTTACGGAAGCTTCCTGATGGGAGAGACTGACTTCGGGGAGGGGGGGAAATTGAGTCTTCTTCTGATGTGCAAGGCCATGCTCAGTAAATCTTTAATCCAATTTTCTGTTGATGGGTGGGGCTATATTCCTTTCCTGTTATTTTACCTGAGGCCAAACTATGGTGGAGATAATTAAGATAATGCTGTCCTCCTTCAAAAGGTCCCATGCACGCACTGCTGCTCTCATAGCCCCCAACCCTGCAGCGGGTAACTGCCGATCCACGCCTCCACTGGAGACTCCTGGACACTCACGGGCAAGTCTGGGTCAGTCTCTTGTGGAGTCACTCTTGCTTTCTCCTAGGTCTTGGTGTGCACAAGGTTTTGTTTGTGCCTTCCAAGAGTCTGTTTCCCCAGTCCTGTATTCTAGTGGCTCTATGGTGGAGTTACTGGTGACCTCCTCCAAGAGGGCTTATGCCATACCCAGGTCTACTGCACCCAGAACTCCTGCCCCTGCAGCAGTCCACTGGGGTGACCCATACCCCACAGGAGACACTCAAACACAGTTCTATCTCAGAGTCTGTGGGGTCTCTGGGTCTTTGTTCGCCCAAGGTTTGAGTTCTTTGAGCATCTCTGGCAGGTATGGGGTTTGATTCTAAATGCAATTTTGTGATTTCACTCCTCCTTGTTTGGGCTTCTCCTTTGCCCTTGGACGTGGGGTATCTCCTCAAAGTTGCTCCAGTGCCATGCAGCCTTGACAGCCAGTTAATTATCTGCGTTTCACTGATCCTTTGTCAGCTGTCAAACACTGAAGGATCAACTTAAAGATACATAGAGCTTATTCAAAAATTGTGCCCTTCTCCATCATGGGAACTTCCTAAAATATTTTCAAAGATAATTTTCATTATATGTAGCTTTGGCTGAATTTCAAACCCAAACCTCACCTGAGATATAAATTCTTCATGTTATAAATATTCAGCCAGGCATAGCACTTATTCAAAGAACAGCAATTAATTCATATTTTCTAATAGCTAAAGATACCTGGATTGACATCTTGGTGGAGGGGCATATTAGAAAGGCTGCCTTTCAGGATTCACTCCAAATCTACTACATCAGAATCTGTATTTTAACTAAGTACATAGGTGGTTTACATGCATGTTAATGTTTGAGATCCATTGTGCTAGAGGTCACATGAAAGGAAAATGTATGGCATAAAAGACCTTCTTAGAGCATTAACCAAACGTTCAGTTCAGTTCAGTCGTTCACTCGGTTCTGACTCTTTGCGACCTCATGAATCGCAGCACGCCAGGCTTCCCTGTCCATCACCATCTCCCGGAGTTCACTCAGACTCAGTCCATCGAGTCAGTGATGCCACCCAGCCATCTCATCCTCTGTCGTCCCCTTCTCCTCCTGCCCCAAATCCATCCCAGCATCAAAGTCTTTTCCAATGAGTCAACTCTTCACATGAGGTGGCCAAAGTACTGGAGTTTCAGCTTTAGCATCATTCCTTCCAAAGAAATCCCAGGGCTGATCTCCTTCAGAATGGACTGGTTGGATCTCCTTGCAGTCCAAGGGACTCTCAAGAGTCTTCTCCAACAACCACAGTTCAAAAGCATCAATTCTTCAGCGCTCAGCCTTCTTCACAGTCCAACTCTCACATCTATACATGACTACTGGAAAAACCATAGCCTTGACTAGACGGACCTTAGTCAGCAAAGTAACATCTCTGCTTTTGAATATGCTATCTAGGTTGCTCATAACTTTTCTTCCAAGGAGTAAGCATCTTTTAATTTCATGGCTGCAGTCAGAAAACAAGAGAGAGAAAGCCTGAGCACAATTCTGCAGGTATAATAGTCGAGGCAGAGTTCTATTGCTACATGTACTAGCATATTATAATCATCAAAATAGCTTCAGAATGTGTTCATATTTTATAATATTGAATTATCTCCCCTCCCATCTCCAGGCCAGAAGAATGCATGTAAACAAATATTCAAAAAAAAAAACAAAAAACAAAAAAAAACAAAAAACATAACTGCTATAAGAGAGATATAAATAAAATGCTGGAAAGCTGAGAAAATTGAACCATCCATTTTGCATGGAGGGACTGAAGAAAGATTTCTTTAAACAGCTGGATTCTGAAGACACAGGTATTCTAGACAACAAGAATGTAAGGAGTATTGAAAGGCTTAGGCACTTTGGAGTTGCCCCAAACTTAAGTGTGCCTAGAGCTTAGGTGCATGATTTGCTATCTCTTTACAGGAAGTAGGAGATGAAGGAATGGATGGAAAAAGATGAGGATGAAAAGATGGGAATAAGGTAGAGAGAGCTGGGCTCTAACGTTGAGGCATAACTACAAGGCCTAAGACTAACATAATATCAGTCCCTATATGCCAAGAATCAAATTTATTAAAGCTAATATGGTATTGTTGGGCTTCCCTGGTGGCTCACTGGTAAAGAACTCACCTGCCAATGTGAGACGTGGGTTTGATCCCTGGGTCGGGAAGACCCCTTGGAGAAGGAAATGGCAACCCTATCCAGTAATTCTGCCTTTAAACCCCCAACGCTATGGATATTCAAATCTTTCCCAAGGTACACATGTATTATCTTGGGTGGTTCTGTCTTCATATTCTTCTGTGTATCTAGGCTCTTGCACCTTCATGCACCATCTGGCTGCTGCACCATGTGAATCTAGACAAGAAACTCAATTCCTCCACCAGTTGTTACAAAAGGAAGTTGCTCAAGGCACTCGTCAATATTTGAAGACACAAGAGAGAATAATATCACACAGCAGAGTTTTGTGCTACCCACAACTCCTCTTACCTTTCCCGTCTCATCACTATGACCCTTCTCAAGTTCTCAAGGACAAACATACCTTCCCCTCTGTTACAGAAGGCAGTTCTTCCCCCTCAGGAGTTCACCTTCTCCTCCAAGCACATGCTAAAGTAGTTTTCAAAAGTAGGAGCAATTCTATGCCTTAAAGGAACTGTGATAGCAGCTATTAAGAGAAAAACTAACTTGCTACTGAATATACACTATTCAGACACACAGTACATTTGCACGTGTATATGTGTGTATATACTCAAGGACTAGATCTAGTTAAAAGTGTGCCTGAGGAACTATGGACAGAGGTCCAAGATATTATACAGGAGGCGATGAACAAAACTGTTCCAAAGAAAAATAAAAGCAAGAAGGCAAAGCAGTTATCTGAGGAGGCTTCACAAATAGTGGAATGCTGGGGACCAGCCCCGGTGGATCCAGGGATATTCAAAGCGGGGACAGAGTGGGCGAGATAGGACAGGATAGGAGAGAACAGGATAGCTCAGGATAGAATAGTATAGTAGGAAATTAGTGGAAGAAAAGAGGGCTGAATAACTTGGTTTACGTGGAAAGCCAATAAAACCTGGAGACAAGAGGTTTGCACCATCTACGTTAGGCCACCGGCGTCCGTTGAATATCGGAGAGTGCCCCGCCCTGGGCTCTCTCTCTCACGGATCTTAGCAGCCGGGACAGGTAAGTAGACATGGCGAGCCTCCATGCCCCAGATGGGAATTCAGCCAAAAAAGGGGAGAAAAAGAAAAGAACAACATGGGGAAGCCCAGCGTCGGTGTAAGGCTCCAAAGGGGAAAAAAGGAAAACGGGGAAAAAGGGAAGTTTATTTTTCAAAATCTGCTTATATACCCCAAGTTGTACATAATGGAATATGCAGAGTTACACAGGGGCAGCAGTCCTGACCCTCATTGAGACAAGGCTTTCTTTTTTGCATACCCTCCCGTTACAAAAGGTCTCAGGCGGTTTACATTATCTTCTGGCCAAGAGGCCTGTTAACATTTCTATGGCTCTCTTCTGATGAGGTTTTGTTAACCAGAAGACTCATTTGTGTTAATCTTTCCAAAGTCTGAATGCCGCTCTCAGAAAACACTAAATAAAAATACAGTAATTTGTAATAAAAGGAAGTACAGTGATTTATAGCAAAAGAAAAAGTAACTTACTCAAAAGTCTAGTATTGCTAACATCAAAACTACTATATATCCTTTTCCATATCCCATTTGCATTGATTACATCTTCCTGGGTGCCTGATAGATAAAAAATAAGGAGGTCTGGCAGCATCATTGAGTCAACCGTGAAATCCTGTCACCAATATGAATTTGAAAAGGCTCTGAAACTTTAAGATACTTTAAGGCTTTTGTGCCCCTCACAGTTGGGAGGTTGTGAGTAATTTAGAAGCTTGTAGAAGGTCAGGGGAACTTGTTAGGCAAGCTAGAGTGTTATCAAAGGGGGGTTGGGCTGAAACACTCCTTTCAAATGCAGAAGGCCAAAGCCCTGAATTAACTTTTACAAGAGAAAGTCAGAAAATAATGGGAAAATAGACAAATTCTTATTTTTGGGGGGTACATGTGCAGGAAAAACCAGGGAGAAATCCGATGACTCAAATTGCCCTGCCATCTGAGTTTGCCACGTGACCCTGTCACAGGTGGGATTCCTCACTCTGGCTCCCGACAGTGGAAGAATGAAGAGACAGAGGGACAGAGGGAAAGGTACATTCAATTAAACACAGAGTCCCCTCCTCCCCACACACACACACCAAAAAAAAAAAAAAAAAAACAGCTAGAAAAGACAAGAAGAACTTCTTAAATGAACAATGCTTAACAACAGAAGAAAACAACAAAAGAGGAAAAGCTGGAGATCTCTTCAGGAAAATGGGAAATATCAAAGGAACATTCCACCCAAAGATGAGCACAATAAAAGATAAAAACGGTAGGGACCTAGTAGACACTGAAGAGATCAAGATAGATGGAAAGGCTCCACGGAAGAACTGTATGAAAAGATCTTAAGGAATCTGATGATGATGATGGTGTGGTCAGTCACTCAGAGCCAGACATCCTGGAGTGTGAAGTCAAGTAGGCCTTAAGAAGCACTGCTGTTAATAATGCTAGTGGATGCAATGAAATTCCAGCAGAACTATTCAAACCCCTAAAGGATGATACCATCAAGGTTTTGCATTTATTATGTCAGCAAATCTGGAAGACCCAGAAGTGGCCATGAGACTGGAAAAAGGTCAATCCTCATCCCAATCCCCAAGAAGGGTAGTACTAAAGAATGTGCTAACCATCAGACAGTTGCACTCATTCCCATGCTAGTAAGGTCATGCTTAAATCTTGCATGCCAGGTTTCGGCATTATGTAAACCAAGAACTTCCAAGAGTGCCCTACCTGGGTTTAGAAAAGGAAGAGAAACTAGAGTTCAAATTGCCAACATTTTCTGGATTATAGAGAAAGCAAGGGAATTTCAGAAAAAAAAATCTATCATTATTTCATTGACTATGCTAAAACTTTTAACTGTTTGGATCATGACAAACCATGGAAGCTCTTAGAGCAATGGGAATACCAGACCATCTTAACTGTCTCTTGAGAAACCTATATGCAGGTCAAGAAGAAACAGTCAGAACCCTGTATGGAACAACTGATTGGTTCAAAATTGAGAAAGGAGTAAGACAGGCTCTCTGCTGTCATTCTGTTTGTTTAACCTGTACACTGAGCACATCATGAGAAAGGCCAGGCTGGATGAGTTACAAGCTGGAATCAAGATAAGTGGGAGAAACATCAACAATCTCAGATATGAGGATGATACCACCTTGCCAGGAGCAGGGGGTTTCCTGAGGCTCATCCCGCCTTTGCGTATGCCGAAGCCTCCTTCCTTTGCCATGGGTGGAGTTCCTCATGCTGGCTCCTGGCACCACCTTAATGGCAGAAAGCAAAGAGGAACTAAACAGCCTCTTGATGAGGGTGAAAGAGGAGAGTAAAAGAGCTGGCTTAAGATTAAACATTAAAAAAAATCTAAGGTCATAGCATCCAGCCCCATTACTGCATGGCAAATAGAAATGGAAAAGATGGAAGTAGTGACAGATTTCCTTTTCTTGGGCTCCAAACTCACTGCAGACAGTGACTACAGACATGAAATCAAAAGATGATCGCTTGTTGGCAGGAAAGCAATGAAAAACCTAGACAGTGCTTTGGAAAGAAGAGACATTATTCTGCCAACAAAAGTCTGTACAGTCAAGGCTATGGCCTTCCCAGTGGCAAGGTCTTGAGAAGGGAATGGAAACCCAGTCCAGTATTCTTGCTTGGAAAATTTATGGATGGGGTTGCCTGTAGCTATAGTCCACGGGGTGGCAAAGAATCAGAGAGAACTGAGTGAGTTTCACATACATATATGGTCTTCCCAGTGGTCACATATGGTTATGAGAGCTGGATCATAAAGAAGGTAGAATGTCAAAGATTGGATGCCTTCAAACTGTGGTGCTAGAGAAGATTCCTGAAAGTTCTTCAGACAGCAAGGAGATCAAACCTGTCAATCTTAAGGGAAATCAATCCCTTGGAAGGACTGATGCTGAAGCTGAAGCTCAAGCTCCAGTAATTTGGTCATCTGATGAGAACAGATAATACACTGGAAAAGTTCCTGATGCTGGGAAAGATTAAGGGCAGAAGGAGAAGAGTGCATGAGAGGATGAGATGGCTGGATGGCATCACCAGTGCAATGAACATGAATTTGGGCAAACTCTGGGAGATGGTGAGGGAAAGGGAGGCCTGGCATACTACAGTCCATGAGTTCACAAAGAGTTGGACATGACTGAGTGAATGAACAACAACATGTGTGTATATATACATGCACACACACACACACACACACACATAGATGCACATGGTAGCTCAGTTGGTAAAGAATCCCCCTGCAATGTGGGAGACATGGGTTCAATCCCTGGCTTGGGAAGATCCCTTGGAGAAGCGAAAGGCTACTCACTCCAATATTCTGGCCTGCAGAATTCCATGTGCTGTGTGGTCCATGGGGTCACAAAGAGTCAGACACGACTAAGCAACTTTCACTTTCATATATGTATATATATAATGCACTATGTGTGTGTGTGTGTGTATATATAAACACTCATTATGTACATATATTAAGTATATGATGTATATGTATGTGCCTTAACATACACATGTGGACAGGTTGGAAAGATACATAAAATAATGTTAACCATGGTTATATCTGGGTAATAAGGTTATGGGTAATTTTTACTTCCTTCTTTCCCCTATATGTATGTGTTACATATGAGAGCATGTAATTTAAAAAAATCAGTCAATAAAAGGTAACATGGTTAATAGATAATTTTGTTGAAGGAATTGCTTCATTTGAATAGTGAGCAAAAGCCAACACACAAGGGTTTCCTGACTCAATCGGTGCTGATAGATTTGAAACTATGGATTAAAGAAGTTGTGCCTTGAAAAGAAAGGTCAATTTGAATGGTAGCTCTAGAAAAGTATTTTTTTTTACTTTTTTTTTAATTTATTGGAGTATAGGTGATTTATAATGTGTTAGTTTCAAGTGTACAGCAAAGTGAATCAATTATGCATGTACATATATTTACTCTTTTTCAGATTCTTTTTCCAGATAGGTCATTACAGAGTATTGAGGAGAGTTCCCTGCACTACACAATAGGTCTTTATTATCCATTTTATATACAGTAGTCTGTACATGTCAATACCAATCTCTCAATTTATCCTTCCCCTCACTTTCCCCCTGTTAATCATGTTTGTTTTTTACATCTGTGATTCTATTTCTATTTTGTAACTAAGCTCATTTGTTATAATTTTTTAGACTCCACATATAAACAGTATCATATGACCTACAAGACATTAATCTCCAAAATACATAAACAGCTCATGCAGCCCAATATCAAAAAACACAACCCAATCAAAAAATGGTTGGATTTTTCCAAAGACACACAGATGGCTAAAAAGCACATGAAAAGATGCTCAACATCACTAATTATTAGAGAAATGCACATCAAAACTACAATGAAGTATCACTTTACACTGGTCAGAATGGTCATCAAAAAATCTACAAACAATAAATATTGGAGAGGGTGTGGAGAAAAGGGACCCCCTTCTAAACTTGGTGGGAATGTAAGTTGGTACAGCCACTATAGAGAACAGTATACATGGAGGTTCCTTTATAAACAAAAAATAGAACCACCATATGATCTAGCAATCCCAGTCCTGGGCATATATCTGGAGAAAACTCTATTGGAAAAGATATACGCACCCCAGTGTTCATTGCAACATTATTTTTAACAACCAAGAGATGGAAGGAACCTAAATGTATACTGATAGAGGGGTGGATAAGGAAGTAGGACATCACACAATGAAATATTATTCAGTGATAAAAAGAATGAAATCTGCAGCAACATGGATGGACCTAGAGATCATCATACTGAGTGAAGTAAGTCAGAGTACTAGAATAGTATTTATTAAACTAATCCCAGAGTTGGTACTTAAGCAACTACATGTAGAAGACAGTTTCGAAAGTTTTGCAGTATGTTCAACCTAGCACTTCCAAATGTATTTGATATAGAATACACTTTGCATGGAATACTATGAAATACCAACAAAACATTATTGTCCCCATAGAACACATATGGAAAAATGCTGCTTTAAGGAATAGTGCAGTTAAAAAAATGTTATATTTGCTAGAGTTGAGTATGCTTGTTGGTATAGGGGAAGGAGGTTTTGGAGAAGAAACTGAAGGTGTAAGACTAAAGGAAAATAGTTTATTGACCAAAGTTTCAGAAAAAGCACCAGGGGATGAAATCCAAGACATTCCTACTTAAAAGGCTGGTTTCTAAATAGAAATTTTCAGCATCACTTATTGAAATTTCCTTTTAACAAGGTTCCCAGGAGATACATTTGTACATTAATACTTAAGAAACACTGTCCTAAGAAAAAAGAATCATGTCACAGGCCTGAAAAACATGGGGAAAATGTTTGAAAAAGCTATTGTGAGAAATATGATAGGGAATTTACAAGGATCCATTTGATACTGATTCTAATCAGTGTCTTGGTTTGGTTCTCATTTAAGTTTCTCCAGTGAAGCTCAGAACTTTAGAGAAACAGAATTAAGGCTGTGGCTCAGGCCTGTGGATTGACAGAAGGAGCATTACTGAAGAGTAAGGGAGCAGAAAGTCCTAAAGCAACAGAGAAAGTAGCAACAAAACATCTGGGTTGCAGTGAATTTGAGGATCTAAGAAAGCCAGAAGGAACCTGATGCATGGAGGAGATCAGGAAAACCTCAAGAGGTATGAGGTGAGCAAAGTGAAAGATAAGGACGTCAGATTTGGAAGTGTGGAGTTCTGCCATGTCAGTTGTGGAGGAGAGAAGATGGGAAAACAATGGGAACAGAAAAAGGGTAAGGGATGATAAGAAATGTTCAAGGGGTCCAGTTTTCTGCTGTCTACAGAACTGTAATGCAAAGTGCTGGGTGAATCTGAATCCCCTCCCCTCTGTGATACCCAATGGGGTTGATGAGAGAGTAACCTCAAAATAAGGACTGTTTTTACATGGTTCTAGATTTTATACATGGCCTTAACCAGTTAATAGTAAGACTCTTAGGTTATGCCTTTTTCCATGCTGGCTATCAAAGACCAATGAAACCAAGTTACATTTTAGGGGAAACAGTAAAGAAACCTTAAAGGAAAGTTTCAACATAGACAGGAGTTTGGTCAAAATAGAAAAAAGATAATTAAAGGAAAACTTTATGTACAAGATACAATTACTCCTGCTGTGGCAGGTAGTTGAACATTGACTCTATACTGGCTACCTCTAAGAAACATGCATATTTGGTATCTGCTATATGATACCTATATGATATCTATATTCATCTCCAGAATAGCTCCATAACATTGGTATCATAACACATTCATATCACTAATGAGGAAACTGAAAAATGTTATGCAATTTGTCTGAGGTCATGCAGTTAATAGGAGGTTCAGCCAGGATTTGGTCCCATTTAGCAAATTCCAGATTGTACCTTCCTATTCACATCATCTTTATGGAGATGCAATGACCATTTTCATCACTGCATCATCATATCATCATCATCATCATATTACTACATAGGTTTTATACAGTGATTTAAAATTTATGAGGTACTACCTTCATATGATGAGAAGGCTTTTAGAGCTTAAATCAATACGCATAGTTTCAACACATAATTCCTTGCTCTCTACTGTCTTGCTCTAGACCAACAACACCAGTATCACTTGGGAGCCAGTTACTGATTCTAAATTTTAACAGATTCCCTAGAGGATCTACTTAATGTTTGAGAAGTTCTAATATATACTATTCAATGTTGCCATGTATTGTCAGGTAGGGCCATTTTCTGGGGGAAACTGAAGAGTTTTATTTCAGGACTTTCCTACTGCCCCTTCTCATGACTCAACTTTCATCTCCTGGGAACCTATATTACTTTAAAAGTTTTGGCAGCAAATATCAGAAAACAATAAGTATAATGGGTTCCAAAGAAATTCAGTACCAAAGAATGTTCAAATTAGCTTACAACTGTGCTCATTTCATACACTAGCAAGGTTATGCTCAAAATCATTCAAGCTTGGCGTTAGCAGTACATGAACCAAGAACTTCCAGATGTACAACCTGGGTTTAGAAAAGGCAGAGGAACCAGAGATCAAATTGCCAACATTTGTTAGATCATGGAGAAAGCTAAGGAATTCCAGAGAAACATCTACTTCTGCTTCATTGACTATGCTAAAGCCTTTAACTGTGTGGATCACAACACACCAGAAATTTCTTAAAGAGATGGGAGTACTAGACCACCTTACCTGTCTCCTGAGAAACTTGTAGGCAGGTCAAGAAGAAATAATTAGAACTGAACATGGAACAATGGACTGTTCCAGATTGGGAAAGGAGTATGTCAAGGCTGTATATTGTCACCCTGCTTATTTAACTTATATGCAGAGTGCATCATTGGAAATGCCGGACTAGATCAATCACAAGCTAGAATCGAGATTGCTGGGAAAAAATGTCAATAACCTCAGATATGCAGATGATACCTCTCTAATGAAGAGAAAGCAAAGAGGAACTAAAGAGCCTCTTGATGAGGGCAAAAGAAAAGAGAGAAAATGCTGGCTTAAAACTCAATATTCAAAAAACTAAGATCATGGCATCTGGTTCCATCACTTCATGGCAAATAGAAGGGGAAAAAGTGAAAGCAGTGACAGATTTTATTTTCCTGGGCTCCATAATCACTGTGGCTATTGACTGCAGCCATGAAATTAAAAGATGCTTGCTCCTTGGAAGCAAAGCTATGACAAACCTAGATAGCATATTGAAAATCAGAGACATCACTTTACTTACAAAAGTCCCTCTAATCAAAGCTATGGTTTTTCCAGTAACCATGTATGGATGAGAGTTTGGAGCAGCCAACTCTCAGAAGGCTGAGCACCAAAGAACTGATGCTTTCTAAATAGTAGTGCTAGAGAAGACTCTTAAGAGTCCCTTGACCAGCAAGGAGATCAAACCAGACAATCCTAAAGGAAATCAACCCTGAATATCCATTGGAAGGACTGATGCTGAGGCTGAAGCTCCAATACTTTGACCACTTGATGCAAAGAACTGACTCAGTGGAAAAGACCCTGATGCTGGGAAAGATTGAAAGCAGAAGGAAAAGAGAGTGTCAGCAGATGAGATGTTAGACAGCATCACCGACTCAATGGACATAAATCTGAGCAAATTCCTGAAGATGGTGGAGGACAGAGAAGGCTATCATGCTGCAGTCCATGGGGTCACAAAGATTCAGACACGACATAGTGACTGAAAAACAACAAATGGGCTTCAGCTATGAAGAATGAGTTATCTCACAGAGCAGGATGTTAACAACTCAGAAAGTGAAAGTCACTCAGTCGTGTCTGACGCTTTGTGATCCCATGGACTATACAGTCAATGGAATTCTTCAGGCCCGAATACTGGAGTGGGTAGCCTTTCCCTTCTCCAGGGGATCTTCCCAACCCAGGGACTGAACCCAGGTCTCTCATATTGCAGGTGGATATTTTACCAGTTGAGTCACAAGGGAAACCCAAGAATGCTAGAGTGGGTAGCCTATCCTTTCTCCAGGGGATCTTCTGCTGCTGCTGCTGCTAAGTCACTTCAGTCGTGTCTGACTCTGTGTGACCCCATAGACGGCAGCCCACCAGGCTCCCCCATCCCTGGGATTCTCCAGGCAAGAACCCTGGAGTGGGTTGCCATTTCCTTCTCCAATGCATGAAAGTGAAAAGTGAAAGTGAAGTTGCTCAGTCGTCTCTGACTCTTCACAACCCCATGGACCGCAGCCCACCAGGTTCCTCCATCCATGGGATTTCCTAGGCAAGAGTATTAGATCTTTGTGACCCAGCAATTGAACTGGGGTCTCCTGCATTGCAGGTGGACTCTTTGCCACTGAGCTATAAGAGAAGCTCCAACAACTCAGAGTCAAGGCCTACTGATTCAGTGCCATCACAGAATTCCTTCCATGAACTTTGACGTCAGGCTGGTTTCTCTCGGTCATGAAATGGCTGCATCAGTTCCACATTTTACTTTCTTTCACATAAACATTGAGAGGAAGAATTAGGGAACCTATATTTTTTTAATGTCTACTTGATAGATGAAGACTCCCAGTAGATTTTCTCTCATGTCTTAACTTGTCAGAACTGGGTTGCTTGTAACTTACTAAACAAATTGCTGAACAAGGGAATGGGAATGCATGAACCATTTTATACTAATCTCTGTAGTGGATGGGATGATGGAGAATCAACAAACATTGCCACTTCAGAATCTAAGTCACCCATGCTGCCACTGATTTACAGGAGATTACAGCTCATATCTGTCATCCTGGTGTTCTGGCCTTCTGCCCACTCTCCCTACCTCCTTCTCAGCTTGCTGGCAATACACTTTCATAAACTCATTCATAAAATATTAATGACTAGTAAGATTTTGCCAGTGTAATCCATCGGAAAAGCTAATACATTGCAGGTGACTTCCTAGGTGTTTAGACAGTGATAGCCCTTAAGTGGAAAGCTGAGCTCAAAAAACAACTACAGTCGGATAGAAAAATAATATGAAAATAAAAGAGACTCCGATCACTTTGATGAAGCTTGGAGGGCCAAGAGCACTGGACTGAAGCACCAGGTTTACAGCAGCTAAATCTGGAGAGAGGTGGTATTCTGCAGATGTGCACAAGTCATTTCACTATCTGAGCCTTGGTTCATTCATCTTAAAAGTGATTATATTTTGGCTTGCTTCAACTCATAGCATGAGGGCAATAAGTGGTAATGCATAGGATGAATGTTAGAAAGCAAATGTAGAGTGTTATTATTCCTCCAATACAAGGAACAGTACCTTGCTCTGCTGCTGCTGCTGCTGCTGCTGTCACTTTAGTCGTGTTTGACTCTGTGTGACCCCATAGACGGCAGCCCACCAGGTCCCCCATCCCTGAGATTCTTCAGGCAAGAACACTGAGCAGATGTGCACAAGTCATTTCACTATCTGAGCCTTGGTTCATTCATCTTAAAAGTGATTATATTTTGGCTTGCTTCAACTCATAGCATGAGGGCAATAAGTGGTAATGCATAGGATGAATGTTAGAAAGCAAATGTAGAGTGTTATTATTCCTCCAATACAAGGAACAGTACCTTGCTCTGCTGCTGCTGCTGCTGCTGCTGTCACTTTAGTCGTGTTTGACTCTGTGTGACCCCATAGACGGCAGCCCACCAGGCTCCCCCATCCCTGAGATTCTTCAGGCAAGAACACTGGAGTGGGTTGCCATTTCCTTCTCCAATGCATGAAAGTGAAAAGTGAAAGTGAAGTCGCTCAGTCATGTCCCACCCTCAGGGACCCCATGGATTGCAGCCTTCCAGGTTCCTCCATCCATGGGATTTTCCAGGCAAGAGTACTGGAGTGGGGTGCCATTGCCTTCTCCGACCTTGCTCTAGATGTTGAATATATGTTTGTTAAAGGAATAATTAACTGTGTTTTCTCTGAAGTTTTAAAATTTAACTCAACAAAAGCATATTTTACAATGTCTATCCTGTTTAAGTTGCAGGTGTCTAGTAGACTTTCTAAAGCTCTATAAAACATCCTAGTCCATTTATAAAAATTTACCTCTTCTCCAGTCACATATAAAGAAAGAGAGCAGCTTTACATTATTTTGAATAAGGGAAAACACATATGAAATTTCATAAAAGAAACATGCCTTTCATTTACTTTTTGAAAGCAAAATGTTTATTTCTTTGATTGTAGGAAGCTGTACTCATTTCAAAAAGAAGATAGAAAAAGCTATAAGACACAAGTTTAAATCTTATATAATCCTATCACTCAGATGTAACCACTAATAAAATCGTAGCTCTTTTAAGGCTGTTGGGTCTGAATATTATTAATTTATATTCTTTTCTACTCATATATATATATTTGTATAATTAAAATAGAATCATACTACATATTCTATCAATGCTTTTTTAACTAATCAATTGGATAATGCATATATTTTCAAATCAGTAAATATAGATATACTCTATCATATTTTATGGTGGCCTGCTAGTTCTTCTTGTAGATAACTGACAATTAATTTAGTCAGTCCTCTTTAAATGAAATATTAGGCTTTTCTCCATATATTTTTGTTTCTTCTTCCCAAGGAAGGTAGTACTTACAGTCATTTTTTTAAAGAAGCAGGTTTTGGAAAAAGAAATGAGCTTCAGAAATTTTGCTTCTTTTGCTTCTTTCCGCCTGAATGAATATGTGTGAGCTAAGGAGATCAGGTGTTTAGGAGCCAGAGACATGAGCAGCATCTGACCAAATAACGTGGGTAATGACAAAGAATGCTCAAACTACCGCACAATTGCACTCATCTCACACGCTACTAAAAGTTAGTGAAGTTAAGCCACTCAGTCATAGCACTGCTTTTACAGTGTCCCACAGGTTTTGGGTTGTTGTGTTTTCATTTTCATTCGTTTCTATGCATATTTTGATTCTTTTAATTTCTTTTGTGATTTGTTGGTTATTTAGCAGCATGTTGTTCAGCCTCCATATGTTGGAATTTTTAATAATTTTTCTCCTGTAATTGAGATTTAATCTTACTGCATTGTGGTCAGAAAAGATGCTTGGAATGATTTCAATTTTTTTTAAAATTTACCAAGGCTAGATTTATGGTCCAGGATGTGATCTATCCTGGAGAAGGTTCCATGTGCGCTTGAGAAAAAGGTGAAATTCATTGTTTTGGGGTGAAATGTCCTATAGATATGAATTAGGTCTAACTGGTCTATTGTCATTTAAAGTTTGTGTTTGCTTGTTAATTTTCTGTTTCGTTGATCTATCCATAGGTGTGAGTGGGGTATTAAAGTCTCCCACTATTATTGTGTTATTGTTAATTTTCCCTTTCATACTTGTTAGCATTTGTCTGACATATCGCAGTGCTCCTATAACCTGGAGAAGGTTCCATGTGCGCTTGAGAAAAAGGTGAAATTCATTGTTTTGGGGTGAAATGTCCTATAGATATGAATTAGGTCTAACTGGTCTATTGTCATTTAAAGTTTGTGTTTGCTTGTTAATTTTCTGTTTCGTTGATCTATCCATAGGTGTGAGTGGGGTATTAAAGTCTCCCACTATTATTGTGTTATTGTTAATTTTCCCTTTCATACTTGTTAGCATTTGTCTGACATATCGCAGTGCTCCTATATTGGGTGCATGTATATTTATAATTGTTATATCTTCTTCTTGGATTGATCCTTTGGTCATTATGTAGTATCCTTCTTTGTCTCTTTTCACAGCCTTTGTTTTAAAGTTTATTTTATGTGATATGAGTATTGCTACTCCTGCTTTCTTTTGGTCTCTATTTGCGTGAAATAACTTTTTCCAACCCTTCACTTTCAGTCCCTTGTTTTAAGATGGGTCTCTTGTAGACAACATATATAGGGGTCTTGTTTTTGTATCCATTCAGCCAGTCTTTGCCTTTTCGTTGGGGCATTCAACCCATTTATGTTTAAGGTAATTATTGATAAGTGTGATCCTGTTGCCATTTACTTTATTGTTTTGGGTTCAAGTTTATACATCATTTTTGTGTTTCCTGTCTAGAGAAAATCCTTTAGCATTTGTTGGAGAGCTGGTTTGGTGGTGCTGAATTCTCTCAGCTTTTGCTTGTCTGTAAAGCTTTTGATTTCTCCTTCATATTTGAATGAGATCCATGCTGGGTACAGTAATCTGGGCTGTAGGTTATTTTCTTTCATCACTTTAAGTATGTCCTGCTATTCCCTCCTGGTCTGAAGAGTTTCTATTGAAAGATCAGCTCTTATCCTTATGGGAATCCCCTTGCGTGTTATTTGTTGTTTTTCCCTTGCTGCTTTTAATATTTACTCTTTGTGTTTGATCTTTGTTAATTTGATTAATATGTGTCTTGAGGTGTTTCTCCTTGGGTTTATCCTGTTTGGGACTCTCTGGATTTCTTGGACTTGGGTGGTTATTTCCTTCCCCATTTTAGGGAAGTTTTCGACTATTATCTCCTCAAATATTTTCTCATGGTCTTTCTGTCTTCTTCTTCTGGGACTCCTATGATTCGAATGTTGGGGCATTTAACATTGTCCCAGAGGTCTCTGAGATTGTCTTCATTTCTTTTAATTCATTTTTCTTTTTTCCTCTCTGATTCATTTATTTCTACCATTCTACTACTTCATTAATCCTATCTTCTGCCTCCGTTATTCCACTATTTGTTCCCTCCAGAGTGTTTTTGGTCTCGTTTATTGCATTATTCATTATATATTGACTCTTTTTTATTTCTTCTAGGTCCTTGTTAAACCTTTCTTGCATCTTCTCAGTCATTGTCTCCAGGCTATTTATCTGTGATTCCATTTTGTTTTCAAGATTTTGGGTCATTTTCACTATCATTATTTGGAATTTTTATCAAGTAGATTCCCTATCTCTTCCTCTTTTGTTTGGTTTGGTGGGCATTTATCCTGTTCNATTGTCTCCAGGCTATTTATCTGTGATTCCATTTTGTTTTCAAGATTTTGGGTCATTTTCACTATCATTATTTGGAATTTTTATCAAGTAGATTCCCTATCTCTTCCTCTTTTGTTTGGTTTGGTGGGCATTTATCCTGTTCCTTTACCTTCTGAGTATTCCTCTGTCTCTTCATCTTGTTTATATTGCTGTGTTTGGGGTGGCCTTTCTGTATTCTGGCAGTTTGTGGAGGTCTCTTTATTGTGGAGTTTCCTCACTGTGGATGGGGTTGTATGGGTGGCTTGTTAAGGTTTCCTGGTTAGGGAAGCTTGTGTTCTGGTGGATGGAACTGGATTTCTTCTCTCTGGAGTGCAATGAAGTGTCCAGTAATGAGTTATGAGATGTCAGTGGGTTTGGAGTGACTTTGGGCAGCCTGTATATTGAAGCTCAGGGCTGGAGAATTTGCGTGGTATGTCTTGCTCTGGAATTTGTTGGCTCTTGGGTGGTGCTTGGTTTCAGTGTAGGTATGGAGGCGTTTGATGGGCTCCTGTCGGTTAATGTTCCCTGGAGTCAGGAGTTCTCTGGTGTTCTCAGAGGGAAGCTTGTGTTCTGGTGGATGGAACTGGATTTCTTCTCTCTGGAGTGCAATGAAGTGTCCAGTAATGAGTTATGAGATGTCAGTGGGTTTGGAGTGACTTTGGGCAGCCTGTATATTGAAGCTCAGGGCTGGAGAATTTGCGTGGTATGTCTTGCTCTGGAATTTGTTGGCTCTTGGGTGGTGCTTGGTTTCAGTGTAGGTATGGAGGCGTTTGATGGGCTCCTGTCGGTTAATGTTCCCTGGAGTCAGGAGTTCTCTGGTGTTCTCAGGATTTGGACTTAAACCTCCTCTTTCCAGTTTTCAGTCTTATTTTTACAGTAGCCTCAAGACTTCTCCATCTATACAGCACCATTGATAAAACATCTAGGTTAAAGATGAAATGTTTCTCCACAGTGAGGGACACCCAGAGAGGTTCACAGAGTTACATGGAGAAGAGAAGAGAGAGGAGAGAGATAGATGTGACCCGAATGAGATGAGGTGAAATCAAAAGAGGAGAGAGCAGCTAGCCAGTAGTCACTTCCTTATGTGCGCTCCACAGTCCGGACCGCTCAGAGATGTTCACAGAGTTATACAGAGAAGAGAAGAGGGAGGAAGGAGACAGAGGTGGCCAGGAGGATAAAGGGGGGAATCAAAAAGAGAGAGACAGACTCAGCCAGTAATCAGTTCCCTAAGAGTTCTCTACCGTCCAGAACACACAGAGATTCACAGAGTTGGGTAGAGAAGAGAAGGGGGAGGGAGGAGAGAGGCGACCTGGTGGAGAAAAGGAGAGTCCAAAGGGGGAGAGAGCAGTCAAGCCAGTTATCTCGCTCCCAAGTAAAAATGGGTACTGAAGACTGGGTTCTTAAAGGTACAAAATTGATGACAAATACCAAAAAGCAAAGATTAAAACTCTAGAGTAGAAGCTGGATTTTCGAAAATACAATATTAAAGAAAAGAAAAAAAGTCACAAAAATTATAAATATATATATATATAAAGTTTGCTTTAAAAAAGGGTCTCTATTTTTTTTGCAAAGTAATAGTAGGTCATAAAAATGAAAATTGAAGGAGTAATAGAGGACTTAAATTTTTTTAATAAAAAAATAAAGAATGATAGTAAAAATAGTAAAAATATATCTAGGACTTTCTCTGGTGTTGTTGTGGGCTCTGTGGGGTCAGTTCATTTTCAGATAGTTCCTTGGTCTGGCTTATATTTCTCAAGATCTATAGGCCCCTTCCTATGTAGTTGGTACTAACTACAGGGTTTTAATCTATTGCACCTGCCACTTCCAAGGCGGTTCCCTTTGTTTTAGCTTCTTCTGTTTGCTGGTCTCTTTAGTGTCTAAGACTTCCCTGGTGGCTCAGACGGTAAAGCATCTGTCTACGATGCAGGAGACCCAGGTTCGATCCCTGGGTTGGGAAGATCCCCTGGAGAAGGAAATGGCAATCCACTCCAGTACCATTGCCTGGAAAATCCCATGGACAGATGAGCCTGGTAGGCTACAGTCCATGGGGTCGCAAAGAGTTGGACACGACTGAGCGAATTCCGTTCACGTTCAGTGTCTAATTTCTGCCCTGACACAAGGGGGCGGTGGTGGACACTTTTTTATGCTCACTTTTTCAGTCGCGCAGTGAGGAGGGAGGGACACTGCAAACAAATAACACTGGCATGTGCTCGCAGTGTCTCAGCCACACTGGGCCTGCCCCGGCTCATGGCATGTGTGCTTTCCCTGTCTACACTGCTTAGGCTCTAGGTTGCTCTGCCGGGAACTGTCTGAGGCCGGCCCTGGGTTGTATGCACTTCCCAGGTCTAAGCCGCTCAGGTTCAGGCACTTGGGTAGTCTTCAGAGGCGCAGACTCGGTTGGGTCTGCGTTTTGTGCCCTTCCAGGTCTGAGCAGCTCAGGTGACCAGGTGTTTGGCGAGCGTGGTCGCTGCGACCTATTGCCTCCCCTGTCCCTGCTGCTCGGTTTTCTGGGTGTACAACCGGCACACCTTCTCAGGCAGATGTTGACTGTCCAGAACCCCAAGAAGTCTTAGTTAGCAAAGAAGCCTGCTTGCAGTTTGGTAGATAATGCCTCTCTGGGGCTGCGATTGCCCCCTTCCATCTCTGGCTGCCTGTCACTAGAGGGGGATGGTCTGCAGCCGGCTAGCTCTGCTCAGTCCTTTGTTCTGTGAGCGGGCCTGGTGGTGTCTTAGGTTAGGGCTTTTCGTGTGGTAGTTATCCCACTGTCTGGTTTGCCAGCCCAGGTTAGTTCGCTCAGATTGCCCTCGGGGCATTCAGGCCCGATCCTTACTCCAAGCAACGCCACCCGCGCCTCCCTGCCAAGCTCCTGCTTGCTAGTGGCGGATGCAGGTGTCTGTGCTGCTTCTCTGCTAGGGGAGTTACCATTGGGCACGAAATCTGTGGGTTTTAATTATTTACTTATTTTTCCTCCTGGTCATATTGCCCTCTGTGCTTCCAAGGCTCGCCACAGACTCGTCAGTGAGAGTGTTTCCTGGTGTTTGTTAACCTCTCCTTTTAAGACTCCCTTCCCGGGACGGAGCTCCATCCCTACCTCTTTTGTCTCTTTTTTGTCTTTTATATTTTTTCCTACCTCCTTTCGAAGACAATGGGCTGCTTTTCTGGGTGCCTGATGTCCTCTGCCGGCATTCACAGGTTGTTTTGTGGAATTTACTCAGCGTTTAAATGTTCCTTTGACGAATTTGTAGGGGAGAAAATGGTCTTCCCGTCCTATTCCTCTGCCATCTTAGGACCGCCTCCTCCCTGTCTTATAATTTTAGAGCTGAGTGACTCTGTCAGGCTCAGCACTCATTTATATTCCTGAAACTTGCACACACACAAAAAAATCCAAACTGCTCACTGGTATTATATACTTCCTATTCCTAGACATAGGGAAACAGATTTACATCACCTGTATTGCTGGCTTTTTAAAATGTTTTAACTGTGCATTTACATTTATCAGAAAAACTATGGGATCAATAGAGAAATGTACTAAAGATCAGCAAATGGTGGTGATTTTAGAAATTATTATGTACTTCCATTTCCAGGAACATTACCATTTAGAAGATTAATGATATTTAGTGAAAACCGTAATACAGTATAGTCTATGAAAGATGTCACTCTTCTTATTCTATTTATTTATGACTACTTATTCTATTTATGACTACTTTTGTAAATGAAACAAATGCTTTAAGATGCTTGTCCATGTAAAAAGGATATATAGGCCATCCCTGGTGGTCCAGTAGTTAAAAATCTGCCAGTGCAGGGGACATGGATTTGATCCCTGGTCCAGGAAGATTCCGCATGTCACAGGGCAACTAAGCCCATGTGCCACAACTACTGAGCCTGCCCTCTAGAGCTTGTGATCCAAAATAAGAGAAGCAAACATAGTGAGAAGCCCACTCGCTGCAACAGGAGAGCAGCCCCTACACTTTGCAACTAGAGAAAGCCCGTGCACAGCAGTGAAGATCCAGTGTAGCCAAAAATAAATTAATTAAATAATTTGTAAAAGATTTAATATATACATGTAAAACTGAATCATTTTGCTGTACACCAGAAACATTGTAAATCATCCATACTTCAGTTTTTAATATTTGTGGGTTTGATGATCTAGATAGGCCTAGATTGGGAAACAGTGTGGAGTCTTTGAATGCTACCGATTCCCTATAGCTACGTCCAATGGCCTGTTCTCAGCCTTCTTTCTGTATGACATCTTTGAAATGCCTGATTCTGTCAATCAATCCCAAGATCTTATTTATTCCCAGGCTTTGTACAGACACTGATTCTCTGCACACTACTCCATACCTTCTGTTTGTACCTCTTTCCCCTCTGAGCAGGTGTACACCGGACAGACCTCACTCTCCACTATGATCTTAAGATGACAACACGTCTTGCTGGTCCTGAATTCCACAGTCCTGTCTCCAAATCACCTTTCCCCAAATGTTACCATGAACAACCAGTGAAACTCTTATTCACCTGCAAGCCTGCAGCCATGGCTCTTAGACGCTGGACTGCAATTGAGAAAGCCTGGATCAAATCCCAGATTTGTGTGAGCTTGAGGGTGTCATCTTGTCTCTCTGAACCTCAGTTTACAACTCTGTGAAACTGGGATTTCTACCCTGCCTTGTATGATGGTCATGTGACATTATACACATGGAAACACTTTTTGAAAAGGTAACTGTTCTTCATCAAGATCTCAACAAAATGCAGGTGTTTTGAGGATATTTTGCACTTATTGTTTCATTTGATCTAACAATAACTCTGCAAGATAGATATTCTTCCTTTACACAATGAAAGAAATTGGGGCTTAGAATGCTTATGTGTTTTGCTCAAGGCTGCAAAGCTAGTACTAGGGCTGAAATGAAAAACAGAAGTGTTAGTCACTCAGTTGTGTCCAACTCTTTGCAACCCCATGGACTGTAGCCCACCAGGCTCCTCTGTCTGTGGAATTCTCCAGGAAAGAATGCTGGAGGAGTAGCCATTTCCTTCTCCAGGGGAGCATTGCGACCCAGGGATTGAACCCCCCATCTCCTGCATTACAGGCAGATTCTTTACCATCTGAGCCACCAAGGAAGCCCCTAGGGCTGAGATGAAAACCTGTGTTTAGTTCCAAGCCCATCCCAAAGCAACAGTCAGGTTTCTTGGCTGCAGGTCACAGAAATTGACACTGTCTATTATAACGAAAGGATGGTGGGTGTTTACTGTATTGGCTTGAAGCCTAAGAACCAGACTTGGAAAATTAGCTGCAACCAAGGACGCTCCAAGGGATAAAAAAGAAAATATATGGAGTCATCTTTTGAGCCGTGACAGTTGGGAGGGACACTGGCACCAGACCCTGCTGCCATCTTAACAGAGCATCACTGCAGGCGCCAAGGACAGCCACTTGCTCCAGATTCAAAATCCCAGTGTCCGGTGGGGTGCATCTGGTTGCCAAGGGATGGGAGAACAGTGTCCTCCCATTTCCGCTTCTACTCTCAGAGCGAGGGCACTGGGAGAGTCAGATTGGGAAACAGTGTGGAGTCTTTGAATACTACTGATGTCTCTATAGCTATGTCCAATGGCCTGTTCTCAGTCTTCTTTCTGTATGACATCTTTGAAATGCCTGATTCTGTCAATCAATCCCAAGATCTTATTTATTCTCAGGCTTTCAAGCTTGCACACCCTCACTGCCCAACACACAAACACACTCCCTCTCTTTTTCTCCCTCCCCAGAGAAAATATTTTCTTTCTTGTCCACTGTCTCTGTCTCCTCTCTGATTTTAACCTCTCCACGCCATTTGTTTTCAGTCCCCACAAAAGGAATTCAAATCTCTCCAGTCCCTACTGAAGAGATTCACATGATGGAGCTGCCAGTGTCCGCCTTAAATTCATGATCACCAACCTCAAATGGGCTCAGCCCTGCCCAGAAATTAGACAACATCTCTCTGATCAACTTCCTCTTCCACTCAACAGAATGGCTATTTCAAACCTCTATACCCCTCAGATCTCTGAAGGTTGTAAGGATCCATTGCACAACAGGATGAAAAGAAAAATCCATCTTACTGTCTCAGAGGCCAGGAGCAAGTAATCCCAACCCCAACAGCCAGGAGTGAGACAAAATCGAGGCTGGACCCTGGGGGACCACAGAGGAGACCGAGCAAAGAGGCAAGTTATGCCATTTGCAAATTACCATCCTAAGATGCCTCCAGACAGACTAAGGGATGTGCCAATTGAAAATATAAAGAAATATTATGTCATTCATTCTGGTAAAGGTCTGAATCTTATATAGGTCTTGGGTACAAAACAACAAAGTTACATAAAAATACAACTTTACTTATTGCTTCTTTATTTTATTATTATCTGTTATTACTATTTATTTTGTTATTATTACTCAAATGATTAAAGAAAGACATATTTAGAAGAGGATGTTGGGATAATTAGTTTAAATTTTAGATAAATAAAAGCTATTTAAGTTCTCACTTGAATAATATCAAAACCACCTCAAGATACTTTAAAATTATATGAATAAACAGAACAAAAATAAGCTTTTAATTTTTTTTAATTTTAACTTTTCAAATTATGAAAGTATGATAACATATTTACAGGATACTTGGAAAATACAGAACAAGCATTTGGTTAAGAAATAAGCTTTTATAAAAATAATTGGAATATGGGAATATTTGACTACATAAAATTTTTATCTGTTATATGTAAAAATAAAATTAGATTTAGAAAAAAAACTATGTGGTATGAAAAATGCTGGGAACAAAATAGTTTAGTTGGCAAGGGATTTGTTACAAAGTGAATTGTTTCCCCCAAACGCATATGTTGAAGCCATAACCCCCAACATCTCAGGAGATTATTGCATTTGGAAGGAGTCTTTAATGAGGTCATTACCGTGCCCGAGGCCAGGGGCGGCAGACAGGAGGAGCAACCCGACATCCAGGAGGGCCTAGAGGAGCCACCCCAGGTTGAAGGTCAGGAAGGGTGGCGGTGAGGAGATACCCCTCATTCAAGGTAAGGAGCAGCAGCTGTGCTTTGCTGGAGCAGCCGTGAAGAGATACCCCATGCCCGAGGTAAGAGAAACCTAAGTAAGATGGTAGGTGTTGCAAGAGGGAATCAGAGGGCAGACACACTGAAACCATACTCACAGAAAACTAGTCAATCTAATCACACTGGACCACAGCCTTGTCTAACTCAATGAAACCAAGCCATGTATGCGGGGCAACCCAAGATGGGCGGGTCATGGTGGAGAGGTCTGATAGAACGTGGTCCACTGGAGAAAGGAATGGGAAACCATTTCAGTATTCTTGCTTTGAGAACCCCATGAACAGTATGAAATGGCAAAATGATAGGATACTGAAAGAGGAACTCCACAGGTCAGTAGGTGCCCAACACACTACTGGAGATCAGTGGAGAAATAACTCCAGACAGAAGGAAGGGATAGAGCCAAAGCAAAAACAATACCCAGTTATGGATGTGACTGGTGATAGAAGCAAGATCCGATGCTGTAAAGAGCAGTATTGCATAGGAACCTGGAATGTCAGGTCCATGAATCAAGGTAAATTGGAAGTGGTCAAACTAGAGATGGCAAGAGTGAACGTCGACATTCTAGGAATCAGCAAACTAAAATGGACTGGAATGGGTGAATTTAACTCAGATGACCATTATATCTACTACTGTGGGCAGGAATCCCTCAGAAGAAATGGAGTAGCCATCATGGTCAACAAGAGTCCGAAATGCAGTACTTGGATGCAATCTCAAAAACGACAGAATGATCTCTGTTCATTTCCAAGGCAAACCATTCAATATCACAGTAATCCAAGTCTATGCCCCAACCAGTAATGCTGAAGAAGCTGAAGTTGAATGATTCTATGAAGACCTACAAGACCTTTTAGAAATAACACCCCCCAAAAAATGTCCTTTTCATTGCAAAAGTAGAAAGTCAAGAAACACCTGGAGTAACAGGCAAATTTGGCCTTGGAATGCAGAATGAAGCAGGGCAAAGACTAATAGAGTTTTTCCAAGAAAATGCACTGGTCATAGCAAACACCCTCTTCCAACAACACAAGAGAAGACGCTACACATGGACATCACCAGATGGTCAACACCGAAATCAGATTGATTATATTCTTTGCAGCCAAAGATGGAGAAGCTCTATACAGTCAGCAAAAACAAGACCAGGAGCTGACTGTGGCTAGATCATGAATTCCTTATTGCCAAATTCAGACTGAAATTGAGGAAAATAGGGAAAACCACTAGATCATTCAGGTATGATCTTTATCAAATCCCTTATGATTATACAGTGGAAGTGAGAAATAGATTTAAAGGCCTATATCTGATAGAGAGCCTGATGAACTATGGAATGAGGTTCGTGACATTGTACAGGAGACAGGAATCAAGACCATCCGCATGGCAAAGAAATGCAAAAACGCAAAATGGCCTTCTGGAGAGGCCTTCCAAATAGCTGTGAAAAGAAGAGAGGCGAAAAGCAAAGGAGAAAAGGAAAGATATAAGCATCTGAATGCAGAGTTCCAAAGAATAGCAAGAAGAGATAAGAAAGCCTTCCTCAGCGATCAGTGCAAAGAAATGGAGGAAAAGAACAGAATGGGAAAGACTAGAGATCTCTTCAAGAAAATTAGAGATACCAAGGGAACATTTCATGCAAAGATGGGCTCGATAAAGGACAGAAATGGTCTGGACCTAACAAAAGCGGAAGATATTAAGAAGAGGTGGCAAGAATACACAGAAGAACCATACAAAAAAGATCTTCATGACCAAGATAATCACAATGGTGTGATCACTCATCTAGAGCCAGACATCGTGGAATGTGAAGTCAAGTGGGCCTTGGAAAGCATCACTATGAACAAAGCTAGTGGAGGTGATGGAATTGCCACTGAGCTGTTTCAAATCCTGAAAGATGATGCTGTGAAAGTGCTACACTCAATATGCCAGCAAATTTGGAAAACTCAGCAGTGGCCACGGGACTGGAAAAGGTCAATTTTCATTCCAATCCCAAAAAAGGCAATGCCAAAGAATGCTCCAACTACCACACAATTGCACTCATCTCACATTTTAGTAAGTTCAGTTCAGTTCAGTCGCTCAGTCGTGTCCGACTCTTTGTGACCCCATGAATCGCAGTACTCCAGGCTTCCCTGTCCGTCACCAACTCCCGGAGTTCACTCAGACTCACGTCCATTGAGTCCGTGATGCCATCCAGCCATCTCATCCTCGGTCGTCCCCTTTTCCTCCTGTCCCCAATCCCTCCCAGCATCAGGGTCTTTTCCAATGAGTCAACTCTTCTCATAAGGTGGCCAAAGTACTGGAGCTTCAGTTTGAGCATCATTCCTTCCAAAGAAATCCCAGGGTTGATCGCCTTCAGAATGGACTGGTTGGATCTCCTTGCAGTCCAGGGGACTCTCAAGAGTCTTCTCCAACACCACAGTTCAAAAGCATCAATTCTTCGGTGCTCAGCCTTCTTCACAGTCCAACTCTCACATCCGTACATGACCACAGGAAAAACCATAGCCTTGACTAGACAGACCTTAGTCGGCAAAGTAATATCTCTGCTTTTGAATACACTATCTAGGTTGGTCATAACTTTTCTTCCAAGGAGTAAGCGTCTTTTAATTTCATGGCTGCAGTCACCATCTGCAGTGATTTTGGAGCCACCCCCAAAATAAAATCTGACACTGTTTCTACTGTTTCCCCATCTATTTCCCATGAAGTGATGGGACCNGACTGTGAAGAAAGCTGAGCGCTAAAGAATTGATGCTTTTGAACTGTGGTGTTGGAGAAGACTCTTGAGAGTCCCTTGGGCTGCAGGGAGATCCAACCAGTCCATTCTGAAGGAGATCAGCCCTGGGATTTCTTTGGAGGGAATGATACTGAAGCTGAAACTCCAGTACGGCCACTTCATGTGAAGAGTTGACTCATTGGAAAAGACTCTGATGCTGGGAGAGATCGGGGGCAGGAGAAGGGGATGACAGAGGATGAGATGGCTGGATGGCATCACTGACTCGATGGACGTGAGTCTGAGTGAACTCTGGGAGTTGGTGATGGACAGGGAGGCCTAGTGTGCTGCAATTCATGGGGTCACAAAGAGTCAGACACAACTGAGCAACTGAACTGAACTGAAGAAAAATTCAGATTAAGGTTAAAAAAGAAACAGAAGTTGTAAGAAGCTTCCACACTGATTATCATCATCAGTCCTCCAGCTCGCACTACTGTTGAGCCTGTATCTCATTAATCAACATTCAATAGGAAAGGGAACAAGATAAAAGTGGATGCATTCACTGTAGAAGCTGTGTAACAGCTTTTATGTTTACTGTGGAAGTCCCATCAAGATCTGGTCTGCAACGCCTGTCACTGCAGACCCCAGCCTTCCACAGGTGCAGTACCAGAGACATCACCTGTGCCTTGCTTCTCAAGGACAACTTGAGTCCTTGAAGATGTGGCAAATCAGCAGTGGGTCTAAACTCTGCTTTGAGTTTCTTGGCTTTTCATTCTCAGTCTGACACATGGAATTTGTTGTTAGTTCCTAGTTGTCTGAGATACTTGTAGGATCAGGCCATTTCTTTTCAAACCTTTGTTGTTGTCCTTTGAGATACTGGTTATTGTTTTCTGTGCTGTCGAAAAGGGTAGTTTTGTTGTGAGTTGAATCATGGTGGGAACACAAGTATTGCCCTATAAACCTGTTCAGACCAGCTTCACAGACCAATGGGTCTGCGGTTCTCACAGTGCTGGAGGCTACATGACAAACTGTCCTGTGGGTCACCAATAAACCAAATGAGGTCTCCTTCCATCTCGAAATTGTTGTATAGCAGTGTGAGCTGGGCAGTATTAGAGACAGAACATTCTCTCCAGTATCCACATGCCAGGGGAATCATTGTGGGTCTGTGGGGTGAGGAGTCCAAACATCAGGTTAGGGAACTAAGGTCCACAAGAATTACATTCCTAGTGACCACTGCCTGGCCTCAGGGTTGTCTAAGTCTGAATCTTCTCTCCCCTGAAATATCCCTATTTCCTATCCCTGTTACAATCCTAATTCTGTGCCTGTCGTGCGAATAGGATAACTGTACCAGGGATGACTTAAGCCCTCAATGACCACTCAGGGGAACACCTGATTTGAACAGAAGGGTTCATTTGAGAGACACCTTTGAAAATGAAGGAATTCTTTAAATAATTAGAATTCTCAGGCCCAAGGGATAGCCTTTTTTATTAGTACGCAGAGGCCTCCAAATTCAGTTCTGAAATTAAAGTTACATCACTAAAGATTCCTTGGCTAAACCTACTGAGCAAGCAGACAAGCTTCAGCAGGAATAAGGAGACTCAATGCCCTGTAAACCCGCCATCTCCATGACCTCCAGCTGCCTCCCACACTCAGCTCTCTCCATTCCCACATCTGGGGCCCTCCCCCTACATCCGGCTCTCTTTCCTCCCACATTCAGCTCTCTGTCCTGCCCCTTATCCTTCTGATCGCTCTTCTTAGCCCCTCTCCCCTTGCTCTTTTCCTTGCTGACTCCCTACTATTAAGCAAAAGTCAGATTGACACTGCAGCCGCAAATCAAGGATTTGTTGTGGGGCACTAACCAAGGGAATGGGGGACAAGACTAGGTCCACTGCAAGCTGGTCTTTGTTAGGGGTTTCTAGAGAGGAAGAACAAAAAAGCTGGGGTTGATCACCATCTTATGACATTTCTTAATCACAGTTTCAGAAATAAGGATGCCTATGGTTTATGATTTTCTAGTCTGGTGGTCCATGACCTAGAAGTTGTCAGCTCGTCTTGTCCTGGATAAACACCCCAGTCTGCACATTAACAATGATATCAACAACAGCAATTTTAGTCATCTGACTGGCTGAGTATTGTTCAGTTAGCACAAGATTTAGGTAAGAGTGGAAAAAAAAGGAACAGTTTTGGATAGAGAGGTTAATCATAAACTCAGCAGGGGAACTCAGGTTAGTGTGACTCAGTTTCACCACCTTTTCTTAACAGCTCTCTTAAAGCCCCAAATGCCAGTTACCTCTAAAGATCAACGCCAGCCACGAGTCAGCAATGCAAGAAATTGGAGATTTTAAACCTTGGAGTGAGCTGAATTAACAGATATAAGTAAAGACTCTCTTCAACCCAAGGAAAATCAGCAATTATTAAAATTTTTTAGAATCCTTTAAAAAAAAATTTTAAATAATTCTTTATGGTACATCTAACCAAAGTCACCAAACGTATACAACCCGGTTAGAAGCTAAGATAGTAAATCAAAGGTGGCAAGAACTGACTGGACTGATCAGAAAGGGACCAACAGGAGTTCTGTTTCCACAATAAACCTGAGGGTCATAGAGAGGTCAGGAGAGAAGGTCCAAGTCTCCTAAAAGCCATAACTGAAGTATTAACAGCAAAAGTGGATTGTGTAATAACTTAGCCATTAAAACAAAGATATTTTTAACCCATAGGAGACTGTCACAACAGACTAGGAAAAATTCCTAACTTCCACAGTTGGGAGTCACAGAAGTGCTGATGTAAGAGCATCTGTTTCATGTCACTTTACAATGATGTTAAGCTTCAGGTTGGAGACCTAATACAAAAACAGAACTTAAAAGGTTGTCCCATTTCATGAAGAAAAACTAATACAAAGAAAAGGACAGTCAGGGTGCTCTGAGGAAGGAACCGCACCCAACAACCTGCCATACTTTTTAGCACTAAACATGAGTTAACTATATTTGGTCATCCTCATCAGTTCCTGGTAGATATGGGATTACTTTTTCTACATTAAACACCAACACCTTAGCTCAATGTCTTCCTAAGAGTGGAAGATATTTCAAATAACCCACAGATTTGCTCCATTTCAAGAGTAACACCTGGGTCACTAACTGAAAAATTATGTGCCTTTCTCTGACTACCCCTGCAAATTTAATAGGAAGAGACTTGTTAAATTATATATACTCCTCAATATCCTAATTGCAAGGGAAATTTTAAAAACAAAAATGTTTTTAACTAGATAAAAATTAAAATGCTACTTATAAAAATTGATGTGATATAACCAAATTAAATGATTAGAGGGAAACATAAAGCTTTAAAGTTTATTACAAAAGAAGAATGATGTCAATAACCTAAACTTCCATGTTAAGAAACTTGGAAAATAAGACAAAACTAGTCACAAGGCAAGTATTAAAAAAGGAAATAAAAGAGATCAGAACAAAACATTGAAACAGAACACAGGAAAATTTTTTCTAGGAATCAATTAAAGAAAAACTCTCTTACAAAAGATCAACAAAACTGACAAGGCTGGCTGACAAAAAAAGAAGATAACAAATGAACAAAATCAAGAGTGAAGACACTGTTGACCCTACAGAAATTAAGTCTCATAAGGGAATAGTATAAACAATCCTAACCCTCTCAAATGAGACAATTTAGTTAAAATGGACAAATTCCTAGAAAGATACTAATTATCAATTCTGACACAAAGAATTTATATAGAACTATACTAAGTTTTGGAGAAGGCAATGGCACCCCACTCCAGTACTTCTGCCTGGAAGCTCCCGTGGACAGAGGAGCCTGGTAGGCTGCAGTCCATGGGGTCACTGAGAGTTGGACACGACTCAGTGACTTCACTTTCACTTCTCACTTTCATGCACTGGAGAAGGAAATGGCAACCCACTCCAGTGTTCTTGCCTGGAGAATCCCGGGAATGGCGGAGCCTGGTGGGCTGCCGTCTATGGGGTCGCACAGAGTCGGACACGACTGAAGCGACTTAGCAGCAGCAGCATACTAAGTTTTGGAGAAGGCAATGGCACCCTACTCCAGTACTCTGGCCTGGAAAATCCATGGACGGAGGAGCCTGGTAGGCTGCAGTCCATGGGGTCGCGAAGAGTTGCACACGACTGAGTGACTTCACTTTCACTTTTCACTTTCATGTATTGGAGAAGGAAATGGCAACCCACTCCAGTGTTCTTGCCTGGAGAATCCCAGGGACGGGGGAGCCTGGTGGGCTGCCGTCTATGGGGTCGCACAGAGTCGGACATGACTGAAGCGACTTAGCAGCAGCAGCAGCATACTAAGTTTTTACTGATATACAACATGATCCAGCGGGATCATGGGATACAATGTTGGTTTAACATTTGAATATCAATTAATGAAATATACCATACAAATAAGACAAAAGAAAAAAGCTGCTGCAGCCATATGATGATTATCATAATAAATGGCAAGAACTGGAACAGTGAGTCTAGAAATTCATTCACACTAATATAGTCAAGTGATCTTCAAAAAGTGAGCAAAGGCTAAGGAATGGAGAAAGGATAGTCTTTTCAACAAATGGGGTTTTAAAAAAATGATCCAGACACAAATCTTCCACTCTTCACAAATATTTTTGGAAAATGGAAAATAAACCTAAATACAAAACTACAGAACATCTAGAAGATAACACAGGAGATAATGAAGACCTTAGGTACAGCAAGGAGTTTTTAGCTACAACACCAAAAACACAATCCATTAAAGAAAACCTGAGTATCTTGGAATTGACTAAAATTTAAAATTTCTGCTCTGAAAGCAAAAGACACTGTTAAAAGAATATGAAAAAACATTCATCATAAGTCATTACAGAATTGCAGTCAGAGCAAGAAGAATGTGGTGTTACTACACACCTATTTGGCCAAAATCCAAAACACTGATGACACCAAATGCTGACAAAGACATGGAGCAACAGAATTCTCACCTATTGCTACTGGGAATGCCAAATGACTTCTTGCAGCCATTCTGGAAGACAGTGTCTTACCCTTACTGCACTTCCCTGGTGGTCTAGTGGTTAAGAATTTGCATGCCAATGTGCGGGACATGGGTTCAATCTTGGTCTGGGAAGAATCCCACATGCCACTGAACACCTAAGCCCGTGCTCCACAACTAGTGAGACCATGTGCTGCAACTACTGAAGCCCGCAAGCCTAGAGCCCGTGCTCTGCAACAGGAGAAGCCAGCAAAGTGTGAAACCGCACACCACAACAAAGAGAGTAGCCTCTACTTGCCACAAGTAGAGAAAGCCTGTGTATGACAATGAAGACACAGCACAGCCAAAAACATGAAAAAGTTTTAAAAAAAAGAAAACATATTCTTACTATGACCCAGCAAATCATAGTCCTTGGTTTGAACCCAAATGAACTGAATACTTACGTCCACTTACACACAATGTATAATGCAGGTTTATTCATAAATGCCAAAACTTGGAAGCAATCAAGCTGTTCCTCAGTCAGTGAATGGAATATACAGTGAATGTACATCCATACAATGGAATATAATTCAATGATAACTAATACACAAATCTTCACAGCTGCTTTATTTATAACAGCCAAACCAGAAACAACCCAAACATCCACTAACAGGTGAATGGATAAAAGAACAATTGTGGTATATCCATACAATGGAATAGTACTCAATAATACAAATGAATACCTGATACATGCAATACTATGGCTCAATGTCAAAAAAGTTATGGTTGGTGAAAATGCCAGAGTCCCACTCTCCACAAAGTATATAATTCTGTTTATATGAAATTCTACAATATGCTTGCTACTAAGTGTGAATTGTGGGAAAGGAGGGGTTAGAAAGGACGAGGAGGAAAGGATTATAAAGGGACCCAAGGAATCTCTTGGCTGTGCTGGATATCTCCATTATCTTGATGTGTGGTCTCATCAGTTTATACACATGCTGAAACACAAAACGTTTTACACTTTACATACATGCCATTTATTTCATGACATCATACCTCAACAAACATGTTAAGAACTAAATATTCCTCATAAATATCCATATTTACCATTTTTCTTGGAAAGTCCCATCTGCCAACTGTTCTGGTTCGACCATATCCCTCTCTAACAATTTAGGAGCATAAACCCTGCCTCAGATCAGCAAAAACTGCAGAGCAACGAAGTTCATGCCCACCTTAGTCACTAGGAATGCTGGCTGGTCAGAGAAGCCCAAGCCTTGGATATTTCTTCTGTCACTGCTGGGGTTCCTGCCTGAGCAGTGATGGCCAGAACATCAACAGCCCAGGGAGGTACAGGATCCACAAACCTTTACTTACTGAGATAGAGTGATGGCCACAGGAGACTGGGAGATGTGAAGGCTCTAGAGAATTTCTGTATAATTTGAGAATTTCTGTATAATTTCATGCCACAGAGCCAAAATCACAGAGACATATAGAGATGCCGTCTTAAGAACAGACACCCATCCTCTCACAAGCCTCAGTCATCCCCACTCCATTATCTCAGTGCCTCTTTACCAACGATGATTCCCACCTTTGCTGGTGTGACTCCTATAATCTTGAACAGGGACACAGTGCATGGACTGCATTCATAAGGTCTTTCTCCCGTGTGAAGTTTCTGGGTGTTAAACAAGTTTAAGAGATGCAGCTAAAGGGTCACCAAAACTGTTGCATTCATGAGGTCCTTCTCCAGGGTGAGCTTTCTGGTGCCGAACAAGATGAGAGCTTCTGCTATAGGCCTTCCCACATTCATTGCACACATAAGGCTTTTCTCCAGTGTGAACTCTCTGGTGTAGAATGAGGCTAGAGTTGCGGCTAAAGAATTTGCCACATTCACTGCATTTATAAGGTCTCGCTCCAGTGTGAACTTTCTTATGTTGAACAAGGTGGGAGCTACTAATGTAAGCTTTTCCACATTCACTACACACATAAGGCCTTGCTCCACTGTGAACTCTCTGATGTAGAATGAGGCTAGAATTGTGGCTAAAGCATTTCCCACATTCACTGCATTCATAAGGCTTTGCTCCAGTATGAATTCTCTGGTGCACAATGAGGTTGGAGCTATGGCTAAAGAATTTTCCACAGTCACTGCACTCATAAGGCCTTTCTCCAGTGTGGATTTTCCGGTGCTGCCAAGTGTATCTTTACGGCTAAAGGCCTTTCCACACTCACTGCACTCATAAGGCCGCGCACCAGTGTGAATTATCTGGTGCTGAACAAGTGTGTCCTTGCAGCCAAAAGCCTTCCCACATTTGCCGCACACATAAGACTTTGCTCCTGTGTGGACTCTCCTATGTTTAATGAGGCTGGAGTTATGGCTAAAGAATTTTCCACATTCAATGCACTCATAAGGCCTCGCCCCGGTGTGAATTCTCCAATGCTCAATAAGGTGAGAGCTTTGGCTAAAGAATTTTCCACATTCACTGCACTCATAAGGCCTTTCCCCTGTGTGAAATCTCTGGTGCTGCACAAGTGTGTCTTTACGACTGAAGGCCTTCCCACATTCACTGCACTTATAAGGCCTTTCTCCAGTGTGAATTCTCTGGTGCTGAACGAGGTGGGAGCTTCTGCTGTAGGCTTTTCCACATTCAGTGCAGTCATAAGACCTTTCTCCAGTGTGAACTCTCTGGTGCTGCACAAGTGTGTCTTTGCGGCTGAAGGCCTTTCCACATTCACTGCACGTATATTGTCTTTTGCCAGTGTGAAATTTCTGGTGACTTTTTAAGTGAGACAAGTGAATGAAGGCCTCTCCACACTCCCTACACACATGTGATGTTTCCCCACCATGAAGTTTTCTGTGATGAATAAGAGCGGATTTCTCCTTGGACAGATTTCCACAAGGCAGGCACCTAAAGGATCGCACTTGAACCGCCTGAGTTATCTGGTTGTCAAGGAGAGTGAAGGCGTTCATGAAGGCTTTCTCATCATCAGTGCAATTGAGAAACATCAGTTCATCACTGTCTCCCCGGTGACAACTGAGACTGGACTTGTGTGCAAATGATTCCACAAACTCAGCTATTCTGTGTGGACTTAGTCCACTGTGAGTGCTCTGGTGCTGGAAAAGGCTAGAGCTATCCAGCACGTCCATCCCTTTCCCCCTGCAAATAAAAGGTCTTCCTAACTCATAGATGGCACAGCTCTTCACACATGAGGCCCATCACCATCCCCCTGGACGGGATCACTCCCACTATGTGGTTTCTGGTGCTGATGAAAGTTTTCACTCAACAGGAATCCTTCCCCATAGGGGTCACGTGTGTCCAGGTTCTGTGCAGGGCATGAACCCTGGTGTTCAGCCAGGTGGAAAATGTCTTTTAAGAGCGGGTCACTTCTCTCACATGGATGGACTTTCTGGATAAGTGGACAGGACCCAGGAGTCCTGACCTCTGACACTCCTTCTATACAAACACTCTGCTCAGAAGGGGCCTCCTCATTGTCTGCTTCACACCAACAACCTGAAAGCAAAGAGATGCTAGTGAAGGACACGCTGACTTTGGTGGGAAGCAGCAAGTCCATCACCTCTGAGTGTGTGACACACCCGTGAGTGAGTCCTTGGGCTTTTGCAGGATGATGGGGCCAGGATCAGTGAGAAAGGGCCCATTGTCACTCCTGGGCCTTGGAAGGTATGGAGGACTTCTAATGATGGGTAAAGACAATGATAGTGGACAGTACTGGCAGCAGAGGCGAGGTCTCCAACTCACTCCTCTAAGAAGGGTTTCAGCAGGGCCTTGGCTTTTGGTGTCAGGCGAGCCTGGTGCAGAAGGCTGTGTCTAGGCCCAGGAAAATCTAATTGCAAGTAAGTGGGTGGCTCTTCTGGACTACTTACAGATATGTGCACAACTTGTAACATGTTAAAGCAGCCAAGTTACAGAGCATTTCGGAGTAAGCTGAGGAGAATGAGTGACAGAGGCCATAGAGGTGGGAAAATAGCCACGGGAAGGGAGACAGGAGAAACACTAAGTGCAATGAATGGTGAGGAAAGGGCAAGGTACTGCTAAGGGCCTTGGCAAGAAAACACTGGTGAACAGGCTGACGGTACAACGTGAACCCTGCCCCCAGATGGTTCTCTCAGTTCCTATGTGGCAGTGCTAGGCTCTCTCTGGCCTCTGAGTGTGGCTGGAGTCAGGTCCACCCACAAGCACTGGGCAACTACATGGGATCTGGAAGGTGAAAGTTGTGGGAAAAAAAAGGGGGGGAGAAAATAACAACATTCTGGATCAGCCCTACTCCAATTTAAAAAAAAAAAAAAGGGGCAGGACAAATGAAAGGCCCAGATGGACCCATGCCACAGAGAAGAGAAAATGTTAAAAAACAAAAACCCGAAGGAGGACTCGCCAGAACATCCCTAAGTCCTCCACAAGCAGTGACTATGTCAGCACCTATATCTCCTGGCACAGTCCATCCCCAAGAACTGTCAGCCAGAGCCCTGAACTCCTAACCTGATCGAGAACGGCTTTGTGCAGCAGGTGTCAGACTGCTCAGGGAAGGGACACCACCACGGCTCTGCCTGAGCATCCACAGCCCCTACCCTGGGAACCAAGATGGGAGGGGGAAGAGCCCCTGATTTGGCAGGACAGGAAGAGCTGCCCCCAGGGCACCAGGGGAAAACCAAACCCAAGGACACTGCAGCAGGCGTGCGGGCCTGTGGCAGGCAGCCTCTCCAATGGCCCAGGAAGACCTGTCACTTGGTGTTCTTGCCCTTGCATGAGACACTTCCCTTGACTAGTCAGGGGACACAGGCTACACCGACTGACCCATTTCTAAGAACAGAACAGGAAAAAATGATGGGATCACTGTTTCCAGGTCGGGTTAGAAAAAGACCAGCTACCGTCCTGGACATTCTCTCTGCTCAGAGAGAAGATTCCTTCCCTGCTGTGAGATGCGCTACAGAAAGGCTACGGTGACAAGGAAGCCAAGGGTCTCTGACCAACAGCCAGCGAGGAACTAATGCTTACAGTCCAACAAGCCACAAGAAACGACCTCTTGGAAACACAAAACACGAGTTTGTGAGTGAGATCCTCCCAAGAATGGCCTTTGGATGAGAACAGTTCAGCTGGGAGCTTGACTGAAGCCTCATGAAAGACCCTGAGCCAAAAGCACCAGGTGAGGTGTGACGAGTTCCTGATGCACTGAAACTTACATAAGGCCTTTTTATTGTTTTACGTCACTCACTTTTGGAGTAGTTTGACATGTACCAATAGGAACTGAAACAGGGACTTACCCAAGGCAGCCACATGTGCGAAGTTCTCCAGCATCACATCGCGGTACAGGAGTCTCTGAGCTTCCTCCAGCAGCTCCCACTCCTCTCGGGAGAAGTACACGAACACATCCTCGAAGGTCACACCACCCTGCCACAATGCAGACAGCTGAGCCCACAGACAACAGGACTCTCCAGGCCCCCCACTCACCTCCCACCCCTGGCTCCTCTGTTCCCCAGCCTCCCAACTCGGAGGCAATACTTGGCCATGACACCGCTCCTGGCTGCCCTCTCCTGTCCCTCTGATCACCGTGTGCAGCCCAGAGGAAAATCAGGAAAGTGGGCAGAGACTATGTAAGCCACGGGTCCAGCAGGAAGGGCACCAAACACTCTCCCGCTGGCATCCTCCTGACCATGCCTCCCAGAAACAACTTTAAGGCCATCAGTCCATGCTCCGCCCACCATGTACATCACTCTGAACCACACCTTCCTCATATCTGGGGTCCCCCTTCATTAAGACTGAAAACTTTCCAGTCCACACTTCCAAGGCACACCCCACCCCTGAAGCCACTCTGCACACAGCATCCAGGAAGAACTCCTTTGTGTTTGACAGGCTCCACTGACACCCCAGTGCCTGGGCAAGACACCCAGTCCTCAGAACCCAGTTGGGACTTTCTTTGCCACCATCAACACTTCTGTGGACCACTGCAGTGGCCTCCTCCCTAATGCCCACACTCCATTCTCAACCAGACAGCACCCAGAGGGAGCCTGTTAAGATCTGATTCAGGGCATCTCTCTTCTGCTCCAAATCTTCCACGTCTTTTATACATGCCCCATGTTCAGTCACTTAGTTGAGTCTGCCTCTTTGGGACCCTAAAGACTGCAGCCCACCTGATTCCTCTGTCTGTGGGATTTCCCAGGCAGGACTACTGGGAATGGGTTGCCATTCCCTCCTCCAGGGGATCTTCCTGACCCAAGGATTAAACCCGTGTCTCTTGCGTCTTCTACACTACAGGCGGACTCTTTACACTGAGGCATCTGGGAAGCCCATGTCTTTCATCACCTTCAAAACAAGAAGCCCAGTTCCTCAGCCTGCCATTCTTGCCCGACTCCTGACCAGACAGAACTAAGACGGTGGCTCCTAAAGGACTCCCAACTCAATCTTACCTCTAAGCATTTGCATAAGATGTTCCTGAGTCTAACACACCAGTCCAGTCTTCCTCCTACTGGCTGCCCAAAGCAGGAACCTCTTCATATAACTCCTGGCTTAGATTCAGGGTGCTGGGCTAGAAAGGACTCCTCCTTTAAGGTCCCCAGACTCAAGCGCAGAGGGAAGGACAGGTGAAGAGTCCCAGAACATCAATACGTCTCATCAGAAAACCTCCATCGGCCCTACTTTAAAAACATACAAGATTCACACACTTCTCTAACGTCCACAGCCACCACTCTAGTCACCCACAATCAACACATTTGGACTCTTGCAGTCGACACCCTCCTGGTCTCACGTCCCACCCTCAGGCTTCCCCAGTCTTTCCATTGTGCTACCAGAGGGAGCCTGTTAACACCCAACGTCAGATCACCTCCCTTCTCTGTTATAAACTTTCCATGGTTCCCATCACCGTCAGAACAGAGGTCCAGCTTCCCAGGCTGCCATTCCAGCCCGAGTCCTGACTGCCTGCTCTCTGTTCTCAGCACACATAACCGCAGCGACCTGCCGTTTCCAGAACATACCTAATTCAACCTCACCTCCAGGTGTTGGTACCTGGGGGCTCCTAAGCCCTGGAAACCATTTCGCACCTCATCCCGTCAACACTGGGAACGGGTTCCTCCCCACGTATTCACCGTCAATGACCGCCCTTCACCGCCTTCTTACTCAAGAGAAGGGAGCGACGAAGGCCAAGTTCGGAAGCCTGAGAACACAACATCCCCCACACCTGAGTCGGCGAGGGCTTGAGGAACCCTCCACTCACCTGAGCCCAGTTCATTAGCGCCGCAGCCGCCATGGGCTCCTGTGAGTAGAACCAGGTCGAGAAACGCGATTGCAGTGGGGCAGCGGGACCCGCACACCCGCTGGGTGCGGTGGGCCCCGGACGATGATCGAGCTCGGAGCCTTGGTTTCCTCTTGGTCCAAAACGGCGCACAGGCTCCGGGTGCCGCCTCCGGAAGCGAACGAGGACGGAGAGCGAGCGCGAAGGCCTGGGAAGGAGTACAGCCCCAGCCCACTGCTCCGCGCTAGGCCGCCCGTTCCACGGCGGCAACCATGGATCGTAATAAGCGCGCGGACGGAGGCCTCAACCTTATTACCGTCCTTTCCTATTCGCTTCCCGAGTCGCACAGAAAGCGGCGCCCAGGCCGACTCGCAGATTCCGCAGCCACTCTAGACATTCCCGGCACCAGCAAAATACGTCACAACCGTGACGCCGGAAGTCCCGCCTCTGTCTGAAAGGGCCGACGGAAACGCGCATCTTCCGGGCTGCCATTGGCGCAGAGCGGATGCGCCGCAAAACAGACTTCTGGATAAAGGAATCTGTGGCTTACATCCAACCAGGGAAAACGCCGATTTCTGGTTGTCCCCGACAGCTGCGCGGAGGCAGGTGGAGAGAGACAGGTCCGAGAAAAGTTACGTCCTTAAAGTACTAGAAGGTGTTAGTTTCTCAGTCGGATCTGACTCTTTGTGATCCATGGCCTGTAGCCCCCCAGGCTCCTCTGTACATGGAGTTCTCCAGGCAAGACTACTGGAGTGGGTTGACATTCCCTCCTCTAGGGAATCTTCCTGACTCAGGAATTGAACCCGAGTCTCCTGCATAGCCATCTGAGCCATTCGCGAAGTGCCCGACCTCCCCATAAAGGCGACGCGCCCAGATTTCTGTGATGACATGTAGGAAAGCGGCGTCCTCCAACGTCTCCAGCAGGTGGAGCATTCTTTCATCCTAGGAGAGCTGCTTCACCTCTTGGGAGCTTCGGAGACTGAGATTTAAATTGAATGGATGGATGGGAATTCTCTGGTGGCCCAGTGGGTTAGGCCTCTGCCCTTCCACAACAGGGGGCCCAGGTTTGATCCCTAGTCGGGACTAAGAACCCCAAGCTACTCGCGCGGCCAAAAGGAAATTTTATATATAGAAGATCGATACCCCTCTCTTGTGCAGTCTTCATGTAGTAACATGAAATGTTCCTGCTATTCGTTGATATCCAAAACGGGCTCAGCATCCCTTCTGAACTTGCTCAAAAAGCACATTCTGGGATCCAACGTACACTTTCTGACACAAAAACCCTGGGCGTGGGAATTGAAAGTCATGACCACCTCCTTCCCCCAACTACAGCAACTAAAATGGGAAAATACCTTCCAGTTGGGAAGTGAGATGAAAAGTGCTTAGCACAAGACCTGGTGTTGAACGCACACAAGCTGTTACTGGTACTATTCATCATGACCACAACTTACACATACAGCTAGAGGAGGATGTCGGAGGCTCCTCTTTGCAGAATCACTGATCATATTTTTCAAAATATAAATACAATCAGTCTTGACTCACCAAGTAGCATTATAGGTAATGGCAAACATTTTGCATAGATCACAGCTGTATACCTGTAAGTTCATTCTATTTTTTAAAACAATAAATGCAGGCAATTGTCATAAACTACTAGGTCTATTGTCAAACAGATGCATTTCTACAGACCATATGATTCAAAACGTTGAAGTATCAAGAGTAATTTCTATTAGACTTAAATAGGCAGTGGAGTTAACACAGTTTCATATCATGGTTCACTGTGTGAGATGACAAAAGAATCATTCATGCCTAATTCAGAAGAACAAACTCAGGCTCCTCCTGCCTTCCACCATAACCCTCAACAGAGAGACCTGGTACTAATGTATGATCGTCAAGTGGCCCAGCTGATACCTAGTGGCTCAAGGTCATGGAATATGCCCACTTCAAGATATCATCTTTCCATCACCTGGAGCTACAGCTCCCACAAAAGTAATAATTCCTGGGGAGGTGTGACAACTGGAACTGTTGAGGTCCACAGAGGTAGCCCAGGAAGGAGTATAAATGAGAAGATAAACTGAAGAAACATTTTTCACAATTACTCCAGCCCATTCCATTGGCCAAAATTTATTTGCATGCTTCCAAGATAAGTTAGGGAAGGTGGTGCGACATCCTGGGTGTCCAGAAGGAGAAAAGAGTATTGGGGAACAAGTAGCCAGTTCTCTAGCACAAAATACTGATTAGATCACCGGATGCCCATTTTTATTATTTTTATTATTATTCATCTTCTACATTCTACACTCTTACATCATGTGACCAGATCATAATTTATTTAAGCATGTTCCTACTGATGGTTGGGTTGGTTGTTTCAACCTCTTGGCTGTTATCAATAAACTTGTTGTAAACTTTCATGTATATATATCTGGGAGAAAAAAAAGTCCTCATTTTAAATGAGTATATGCTAGAATTGGATTTGCTTATTTCTAATATATACATTCATATGTTGAAATTTAATCTTGACACATAAAGAGTTGAAATTAATGAACGCACTGTGTTCTTGTGGAATTTGCAACAGAAACCATTGGGTGTAGCATTACCATTTGTAAACTGCATTGTGAGTGAGCATGACTGGGACATGCTGAGACTCCTTCTGACCCTACGGACTAGAGCCCTCCAGGCTCCCCTGTCCAAGGAATTCTCTAGGCAAGAATACTGGAGTGGGGTGCCATTTCCTGCTCTGGGTAATCTTCCCAACCCAGAGATCAAATCCACATCTCTTGCATTTCCTGCCCTGGGAAGCATGTCACACCCTTTGTATCAATAAAATTTGTAATCAACTTACATAATCTATATGCACTTTTTAAAATATAAATTTATTTTAATTGGAGGCTAATTACTTTACAACATTGTATTGGCAAATACAACAATATTTTACCATACATCAACATGAATCCACCACGGGTTGTACATGTGTTCCCCACCCTGAACCCCTCTCCCACTTCCCTCCCCATACCACCCCTCTGGTTCACCCCAGTGCAGCAGCCTGGAGCATCCTGTATCATGCATTGAACCTGGACTGGTGATTTGTTTCATATATGATTATTATACATGTTTCAATGCCATTCTGCCAAATATCCCACCCTTTCCCTCTCCCACAGAGTCCAAAAGACGGTTCTATACATGTGTGTCTCTTTTGCTGTCTCGAATACAGGGTTATCGTTACCATCTTTCTAAACTCCATATAGATGCATTAGTGCACTGTACTGGTGTTTTTCTTTCTGGCTTGCTTCACTCTGTATAATCAGCTCCAGTTTCACCCACCTCGTTAGATGCACTTTCTTCTTAAGAGCTGAGTTAAATGTTGATCATCACATTCTATGCATATACATCTGATTATCTGCATTGGGAATGCCCATGTAAATGTGCGTGTATGTGAGCGAGTTAGCTGTTGTGTCTCTGGATGGTTCTACCTATTCATTACAACCATTTGTACATCTGTCCACGTGGCTGTACAAAGGTGTCTGCCTTGGCGTCTCTCTGTGTGCCCCTCTCTCCCTGTGCCCGTCCCTGCTTCCTTGTGTTCTCCTGTGCTGTACATGCACATCCCTGTGAGCACTGTTCACAGTATGTATGGGACTTGTGAGCACACGTACCTGGGTGTCCTGTGTCTGTTTTCATGAGTGTGTGTCTTTGGTCAATATATCCTCTCTATTCTGTGTCCTGCTGGATATCTGTGTGTACATCTGCATAGGATTTTGTCCCACATGTGTCCAACTTGCACGTCTGAAGATTTATTTTTGTGGAACCCTACGTGTGATGGTGTTGTAGTCTCCTGCCAGTCTCTGTAAGTCCCATGACCTGAGTGTGCCCTGCATGTGCCTGCCTCTGGGTGCCCATGACAAGGTGTCCATGCTGGACCCACGTCTCCTGCTCTGCGCTCGCCTCGTCACCCTAAGGGAGTCTTGCTACAAGGGCTTCGCAAACAGCTGGGTGCTCCTGGAACAGCATCCCTGCAGAATATATATGCCCTTGGCTTGTCCCAACGCAGAATTCACCTTCTCTGGGAGACGCCACTGACAAGCCCCTCAAGTGAGCCACCTCCGTGCCCAGACCCTACCCTCAGAAGTCCCTACACTGAACTTCCAATTGCTCACGGCCTCAGGATCACCGTGTGTCCCGCTCCCCATCACTGCACAGGAGTTCCCTCTGCCTAGAATTCGACGTGTGGGCTGATTTCTATCTGTATCTCAGGTTCAAATTACATGCCGTGGAAGGGCTGTGATTGGAAGGGGGACAGCAGAGTTCAGGGGGCCCTGGGGATCAGGCAGCCAGTCTGATACTCACCTCTGAACTCTGGGTTTTTCCTGTCGAACACTGTTCCCCTAAAATGAAGACTGCCTGCTATTTCTCCAGCAAAGAGGGGCTTACACAGGATCAACTGAGAATTCTGATTTGGAGCCTGCAATAATGGCATGCCACCAAGCAAGGACCTGCATAGCAAGAGGAGAACACTTTTACAGAAGGGAAAAGTGAATCAGGAGAGAGTCCAGGGCTTTTCCTTGACTGCCTCTTTTCCTGGAAGAAGAGGAACCTTTCTCCTTCCTGTTGGGCTCTGCTGTCAGCGGCAGGGTGTGAGAGCTCCCTCCTGCTGGTCTCCTGACTCTATGTAACCAAGGTTTCTATTTTACGCGCACAAATACTCAACCCCAAGCCTGAGTGGCATGACCAAGGCCATGTGGTTGGGGATGGGCATGGTGCAGACAAGTTGCAATCCCAATCAATATCATCCTCAAGCTCCAGAGGAAATAAAAACAGGTTATTAAAGAGATAGGAGCACTTCCATGTTTATTATAGTTCACAATGGCGAAGATGTGGAAACAACCAAAATGTCCATCAACGGATAAATGAATTAAAACATATATACATCAACAATGGACTACTACTTAGCCTTGAGAAAAAAGGAAATCCTGCCATTTTCAACAATACAGATGGACCTTGAGGATGTTATGCTAAGTGATATACATCAAATATTGTATAATATCCCTTATATGTGGAAAAAGCAAAACAAAACCAAAAACTGAGCTGGGAAACATTACAGTGATGGTTACCAAAGGCCGGGGGTGGGAGAGATGATGTTCATGGGTATACACTTACAACTCAGGCAAATAATTCCGAGAATCTAACATAAAGTACAGGGATTACAGACAATAAAATTATATTATAAACATTAAACTTGCCAAGAGATATCTTATTTGTTCCCACCACTAGAAAAGATGATAATTCTGTGGCATAACAGAGGCTAACTGATGCTACAATGGCAATCATACTACAGTGTAAATGTATCAGATAAATATGTTGGACATCTTAAACGTAGTTATATGTCAATTATATCTGATAATTAATGGATAAATAAAAATGAAGCCTTAAACTGTTTTAAGTAGTAAAGTAAACTGTACCCATTCATAAGTGTGTCCTTATGTCTTCAGATTATACTTTTAGACAACATTTTTGTATCTTAATTTAAGTTTTAAAGGCTTCATAAATCAAGGTGTCACCTAAGATGATGTTTTGTAACAAGTAACATTTGCAGAGATGTTCTCAAGCTTCCAGCTTTCCTGGTGTGGCGTGGCACACAGTGCATAATTCAGGTGTTTAATCTCTCAAACACCTCCCCTGCCACCCAAAAACAACAACAAAAAAAGCCAGCCAATAAACTGTCATTGGTTTCTCAGGAAAACCAGAAAAAAAGTCATAAATACATTTATTTGCCTGTTACATCTACTTATATTTTTCTTTCTCCTTTGTTTTTTAAATATTCTTGCGGTTGCCTTTTCAGTGCATTGTAAGGGTAGAGCTATGGCTGAAGATTTTTGAAACCGCACAGTGGCCACTGATTCTCTCTGCTTTATAAAGCCGCAGAAACAATGTCCTGGGATGCACCAATTTCCTATATGACTCTCCCAATGACGATAAGTGATAACTGATCTCAGAAGATTTTCTCACAGCACACGAACACTTATTTCTCTTTGGTATAATTTCTCAGAGTACGAAGCTTCCTCTGTTCAGTAGATTTTCCCCAGGAGTTACATTCAAAAGGTCTTTTCCCAGTATGAGTTCTCTGATAGTGCCTGAGACAAGTTCACATGTAAAAGGCTTTGGCCCATTTCTTACGCTCACAGGGTTTCTCCCCAGTGTGAAACTCAGGCTTGGTAAGGAATGAAGGCAGGCAGAGGCACTGTCCACATCCACTAGATTCACGTTTCTCCCTCATGTGAGCCTTCCCATATGGAATCAGGGAGGAGCTATAACAAAAGGCTGATATTCTCTTACACTCAAAGGGTTTTTCTCCAGCATGGATCCTATTAGGCCAGACAAATAAGGGTGAATGAAGGCCTTTCCACATTCACTGTACTCTGGGGTCCTCTCTCTGGTGAGAACACTCACATGATGAGTGGAAAAACAGTTGTCACAGAAGGTAAACCCACATACTTCACACTCAAAGTATGACTGTTTTTGGAGTGGGAAATGTTACCTGGAAGAAAGGCAGAGCAGACACAAGACACTTCCCCACATTCTTCGCATGCATAAGGCTTCTCAGTGTGACTGCGCTATAGCTGCATGAGGCGGAGCACTCCTGCGGCTCCCCTGAGCATGAGTCCTCATGCGCTGACTGGGCCCACCCTCAGGAGAAAGGCACATCAGCATCTGTTAAACCACCCCACATTTCTTCCACTTGCAGAGTCTTGCCTGTGTAGATCATGGACGCTTTCCCTGGTGCATGTGAGTTCTGTTTATGAAAAGCATCTAGAGAGGATTTCTCCAGTGATTGCTGGAGTGCAGACTGCCACCCGTTCTCACACCACTGTGTCCACCGCTCATCCTCCTGAAGACGCTCCTTGTGGGAAACTGTCCCTGGGCTCCAGGGCCCTTCTTGCATTTCTGATTTCTAGTTCACTCCAACCCAGAGTCCCAGAGTCAACTGACCCTGGAGCAACATTCCCTCCAAGGGCCACTGAGAGGCAGAAGGCTTTATGGCCTCAGTTGTGCTTTCCAGCGCAACAGGAATCCAATACCCAAAAGGGCCCCGTGGCGATGACGGCAGAGAATAAGCTCCCAACATGCCCACCTGGCTTCTCCCCATGGCGAGGGGCTGGGTGCTAGCTGGGAAGTTCTTGCCACCTTCTCTGCAAGTGAAGGCTGTCTCTGATGTACAGGATCTGTGTGCTTTACAAATGAAGCCTGGGTTTTCTCTTCTGAATATTCCATTCCACCACTTCTGCATCTGGTCAAGGTTTACACTACGCCCGAAATCTCTCCCCATGATTCACCTGCTGAGAGTTCCCTGTGGCTCAGCCAGGGGCCAAACTGTCTTTCAAGACTGGGCCATGCATGTCGCAGGGGTGAGCCGGGTGGGTGGAGGGCTCAGCCTGGGCAGTTCTCATCTGCGGCTGGCTCACAGGAACCCACTGCTCAGAAGGTGCAGCCACACCCGCCACTCCGCGCCAACAACCTGAACAAAGACAGATGTGGCTGAAGCGCACGTTCAGCTGGTGGCCTCCAGAAACAAACGTGCGTCTGATACACCTGGCAATGGGTCTGTAGGACTGCGGGCCTCACATGGGGCCCAGGATCAGGGGGAGGAGGGGAACCTTGGAGGAGGGGATACCAGGATGGGGCAGAGCCCAGGGCACTCTGAACCGCACCATGCAGATGGTCTCCCAGCAAGGCTCTTGGTTCCTGGTGCCAAGTGAGTGCTGTGAAAGAGGGTCTAGCCAGGGCCAGAAAAACCTGGCCTGACAGAATAGCAAACCTGGCCCAGAACTGAATATCTGGCCTGATAGTGTTTAAGGAAAACGTAAGGATATGTGCACATCTCATGACATGTTAAAAGAAACCCCATGCTGCGGAGGGCTGCACGGAGGAGCAAGAGGTCAGGTAAGATGTGCGAGTAGAAAGGCGGGTGGAACGGCCAGGCACCAAGGGCAGAGCGGAAGTGACAAATGAGCAAAGCGTCAAAGACGGGGAAGGAGACACTATAGACGCGGCGCAAATTGCTGTTATAAAGCAAAGCCAGCCCTGATGCCCGCGCCCTCTGCTCACCAGGCCTGGGCCTCCTCCAGGTCTTCTCTGCTCTGACCGGAGCAGTGTCTACCTCCTCAGGCACCCCAGGCTCCCCTCCGGCTCCAGCTGGGTAGCCCCATGAGACCTAGAAACTGCAAGTCCTAATGGGAAAGAACAGCTGAGAGGGGCCAGAAGTGACCCTGGGAGACCCCCTTCACAGAGAAGATGGCGGAATGGGGCAGAACCCGGGGCACAGAGAGGCCAGAGTTCTGGCGTGTCGGGGGCAGACTGCAAGACTTCTCACCCCCAAATACTTCACCTCAAAGCTCCCGGCAGCAGAGGCTGCGGCAGCTCTGGGAGAGGAGGGAGGTGACCCTCACCCCGGGACTCACACTCTTACTCCAGGGAACGAGGAAAGAAGCTGCGCCGTGCCAGAACTGTGAGACACTGAGAACCGCCCGTAAGAAAAAACAACACTCAGCTCAGGAAACTGGGCATCACGTCCCTTTTAACGCCTTCCAGCTGAGTGCTGGCTGGGTATAATGAACAGAAAATTTTGTTCATTAGAAAATAATGAAACACTGTGGGATGTTTTAAAAGGCAAACTGCCCCTGTTCCAAGGGCAGGTTGTAAAAATCTCAGTTTCTCTCCTGGATGCCGCCTCCTGCCCGTCATCTCAGAAACCAGCTGCCTTGTTGTGACCTGCCTAAGGAGAACACAGCATGGCAAGAAACTGAGGCAGGGCTTCGTCCAACAGCCTCCTGATCACGTTCATGACCTCGAAGGGAGACTCACCACCAGCTGAGCTTTCAGATCAGATGGAAACCCTGGGCAGCTTGCCAGCAAGGTCATGAAAGACCCTAAGCTAGGGGTACCCAAGTAGAATATGCCTGATTCTTTACCCAAAGCAACTGCAAGATAAATGTTTGTCTATTCAGTGCACTAAGCTTTGGGGTAATTTGCCAGGTAGCAACAGGTAACTAAAAGAGGGACTTACCCAGCGATGACACAAGTGCAAAGTTCTCCAGCATCACATCACGGTACAGGAGTCTCTGAGCTTCCTCTAGCAACTCCCACTCCTCCCGGGAGAAATACACGAACACATCCTCGAAGGTCACACCGCCCTGCCACGATGGGGACAGATAAGCCGGCAGGCAGCATCTCTCCCCAGAGCATGCCAGGCCCTCTCTTCCCCAGTCTCCCACTCAGAGGAGACGCCCGACTTTGCGCCACACTGGTAGTTGCTCTCTCTCCTCTTTTCCCTCTGATTACTGTGGGCAGCCCAGAGCAAAACCAGGCAGGTGGGCAGAAAAAAATACTTCCTAGGCGAAGAGGTGACTCATTGGAAAAGACTCTGATGCTAGGAGGGATTGGGGGCAGGAGAAGGGGACGACCGAGGATGAGATGGCTGGATGGCATCACTGACTCGATGGAAGCGAGTCTGAGTGAACTCCAGGCGTTGGTGATGGGACAGGGAGGCCTGGCGTGCTGCGATTCATGGGGTCGCAAAGAGTCGGACACGACTGAGCGACTGAACTGAACTGACTATGAGGGACCTCAAACTCTCTCCTGCCAGCCTGTTGTCCTGGTGTCATTCAAACTGGATCTCCCAGGTGAGCTCGCGCTCACCTTCTCCCACCAGTCCCCAGGACTTGGATCTTAAAGCTATCGGCTCACAATCCTTCCGGGGCTCCCTGCCTCTTCCCTCACTTCCACGGCCTCCTCTGTGCAGCCAGAGGAAACCTACTTAACAAAACGTGTTAAATCACCTCCACCTTCTCTCCAAACTTTCAGAAGGGAGGTCTAGCTCCTCTGGCTGTTAGTCCAGGCCTGACCTCAGCCCGGGTGCTCTCTGTGCCCCTAAGGCACAATGTAGGCCCTGGTCACTCCCAACTCTGGCTCACCCCTGAGGGTTGGCACATGGCGCCGAAATTTACCCCCGTAGTTGCCAGTTTAGGAATCTATTCATAGGCCTGAATTTGGTACCCCACCCCAGAAGTGATTCCCTCCAGAGACCCGCGACCAAGAACCGGAGAAGGCAAGGCAGAGTCCCAGGAAAAACGCCAGCAGCTATCGCCAGGGGCGCGGCTCTGGGGGACCCTCCACTCACCTGCGCCGGGTTCATCAGTGCTGCCACACCTGCCACTGCCACGGGACACAGTGGGCGGAAGGGGGCCCCGAGAGGCGGGAGACCAGGGCAGGGTCACCTCGGGCCACGCCTCAAACCCGAACCTCGCTATAAAATGAAGTCAAACAACCACCAAAAAAATGACGTCAAATGCCCGAAAGGCCCAGGCCGCCGTCCTCGGGGCCCTTGGCGACGGAGCGCGGGTGAAGGCCTGCAGAAACGTGCAGTCTTGGCGGAGCCTGGCACACGCGAGGCGCGAAGTCTCCTGTCCCATAGACGCGGACACAGTGTCACGGCGAAGGAGCCGGAGCTGGGGCGTCACGGCTCCGACGGGGTGCGGAGACAGGCCTGCTATCTCGCTCGCCTTCCACGCCCGGCCCTAGAGACACGGACCCGGAGCTGCGCTCCGGTCCACGTGGTCGCCTCTCAACCATCAACCGCTCCCGGAAGGAGGCTCTACCGCAACGAGACCGGAACTCCCGCCCCGAAGCCGCCGGGAACGCCCCCTCCCGGATTGTGATTGGCCCAGGGGTGAAGGCGGAAGTGCCGTGGCATCCGCTTCTGTGCAACACAGTTAACTCCCAGCCTGTGCCCACGCGCGTGCGCCATTTCCCTTTTCCTTGGCGATGGCCCCTTGGCACCACGCAGAGACTGGGAGATAACTTAGCCTCACTTTTAATTGCCATAGGCCTGGGGGCAATGCCCTGCCTTCCCTGATCACTGCAGGACTTAAAAGAGATGCGAATGCCAGACCAACTTACCTGCCTCCAGCAAAATCTGTATGCAGGTCAAGCAGCAACAGACAATGGACATGGACCAACAGACTGGTTCAAAATCGTTATCAGCAGTCACGTATGGATTTAAGAGTTGGACCATAAAAACGGCTAAGCGCTGAAGAACTGATGCTTTTGAGCTGTGGAGGACTCTTGAGAGTCCCTTGGACTGCAAGTGGATCAAACCAGTGAATCCTAAAGCAAATCAATCCTGAATATTCATTGGAGGGACTGATGCTGAGGCTGAAGCTCCAATACCCTGGCCATCTGAAGCAAAGAGCCAACTCATTAGAAAAGACTCTGATGCTGTGAAAGATTGAAGGCCAGAAGGGCATGACAGAGGATGAATGGTTGGGTGGCATCACCGACCTGACAGACATGAGTTTGAGTAAGCTCCAGGAGATGGTGAATGACAGGGAAGCCTGGGGGTGCTGCAGTCCATAGGGTCCCAAAGAGTTGGACACGACTGACTGAACACTACTACTGTCATTAGTATTAACGTGGGGCTTCCCTGGTGGATAGGACAGTAAAGAATCTACTTGCAATGCAGAAGACCCAGGTTCGATCCCTGGATTGGGAAGATCTGGAGAAGGGCGCTTCCCTGGTAGCTCAGATGGTAATGAATCTGCCTGCAATGCAGGTCTGAAACACAGGTTCGATCCCTGAGTCAGAAAGATCCCCTGGAGAAGGGAGTGGCAACCCACCCCAAATACTTGCCTGGAGAGTTCCATGAACAGAGGCACCTGGCTGGCTGCAGTCCATGGGGTTGCAGACACAATGCTTTCACGTACAAGGCTGTGAAAGGCTAAGCCATGGATACCTCTTTGCAAGAATGTTGGCATTATTTATGAAAACATGATTCCTTGACTTGGCAAATAGCCTCTCAGGACTTCCCTGGTGGCTCAGATGGTAAAATGTCTGCCTACAGTGTGGGAGACCTGGGTTTGGTCCCTGGGTTGGGAAGATCCTCTAGATGAAGGAAATGGCAACCCACCCCAGTACTCTTGCCTGGAAAATCCCATGGACGGAGGAGCCTGGTAGTCTACAATCCATGGGGTCTCAAAGAGTCAGACACGACTGAGCGACTAGACTTTCAAACTTTTCAAACTCTCAGGTAGTGATTAAATGCTTTACATAAAAAATATACATTTGTATGTACTATTTTGCATAGTCCTTTTTTTCTATCCATATTTAGTTATCTCTTAAAGAGCAGACAGACTTCTTAAACTACAGGTAGGCACGATGCCCAAAGAGTTGCATTATTACAAGAGTCTGATCTTGGGAACATCAGGACTAAGGGCCCTCAGGTCCAAGTGGAGTGGAGTTGATGGTTTCATGTTTATGACATGATGACGTATCATCAAGTTCCAGTAACGGGGGCCTCCTTCTTGCCCTCCTGTCCTCTTCTGGCCCTAAGGACTGGCAGACTTGAGTACACATATGTGATGATGAGATGGCCCAGCTGGAAGCTCAGAGGCTTTTCAGGTCATGAGGACCTGTCCTCATCAAGACATCATTGCCATCGACCCACCTTCTGAACCTACAGCACCCGAGGGAGCACTAAGTCCTGGGGAGGTTTGAGATTGAGAACCACTGAGGAGATTCCCAGAATGGCGCACAAGTGCAAGAACAATTAAGACACGCATCCACAACCACTTCTGCACGTAATCATCTGGCCACAACCCTTCACATGGTCTCAGGGTTAGCTGTTAAGGAAAGTTGGGGCATGCTGACCTCCTAGGCAGCCAAAAAGAGACACTGGGGTTTGTTTGTTAGTCATCTAGTCAGTTTATGTCGCAATCCATCAGTTTGGTTACCAGACATATTATTTCTCCTATGCACTCTACACAGTCATCCTTTTATTATTCCAACAACTCAAAACCCTATCTAATTACTGAGCCTGTTAGAATTTCTAGGATGTGTTGTTCTTGTACCATGTTCAAATACTGTTCCTTAATACCAGGAAACCATTAACACAAAATAAATCACCTCCAGTCACATATAACATAGTGGGTCCAGGACATAGTGGAAGGATATACTGAAAATGTTTCTCAAAAAGAGAATGAAATAGTAGATAACTAACCCACACAAAACACAACACTGTAAAGCAACTATACTCCAATGAACTACATTCAAGACCAGAGGAAAATGATCCCAGGTGAAAGGTCTGCAGTGACAGAAGGACCAAAGATCCAAGAAAAGGGCACCTGTGAATAAATGCAGTTAATTCACTATCTATGTAAAACATGAACAATGTCTTGTTGAGGAGAACAATGGAATTCCCATGTGATCCTCAATAATATCCACTACATCGTGCAAAAGGTTAAGATATTAACTTATACTTTGTTGTGTTAAAGACATGCATATAATTTTTAACCTTAAACACTAATAAACAGAAGTATATACATTACCAACTAAAAGTGAAGTTTAGAATGTAAATAATCTACAGAAATTTTTAAAAGAATGTGTAAGACACAGAACTGAAAAGCACAATAGAAAGATGCATTTTAAATCAAATATGCCAGCTATCGCATGAAATGTATATGTAATAAATGCTTGAATTTCTTGTCAGTAGCTTTTAGTAGGCTGAAAACTATCCAGCAATATTCAGTTTATAAGTCAGTTTTGAAGATATGTTACAGAGATAAAGCAAATAAAAATTTGGAAAATAAATATATGTTATTAAATAAAATCAAAATACAAAAGTGTGTATTTGCATCTGAAAAATATTCAGAAAAGAAAATAGCAGGAAGACATTTTAAATTTTGTATACAATCTTAAACATGAATTTATGTAAAACAATTTTACTCTAAGACTAAAAAGTTATATCTAATATAAGTAAATTGAAACATCTTAATGCTATCTCAGTTATTTTTATAAGGTAGGAATAACATTGGTAAGGTTCTACCAGGTTCATACACCAAGATGAATAAATCTGGCCTGATAAGATACATATAGAACTGCATACACTAAATGCAGGATGTTTTCTTTTTAGCACAAAATAAATATATATAAAACTGACAATACACAGGACCATAAAAAAATCTAATTTGCATAGGATGAAATAAAACAGAGAATGAAATAAAACAGGACACAGATTAGTAACAGAAGATCTGAATGAAAACATCTAAAGATGTGCTTGAAATTGTTACAGAATAACCTATGCCTGAAGGAAGCAAAGATCATCAAAATGTGCTTTTTGAAAATAATCACATCCTCAATGCCAACTGGATAGGGCTTTTATAAGCAGTATAAAGGGCAGAATTCCAACAGGCTAGGAGAATCAGACACGATCTGGCCTTATCTTGAGAATATGGGCTTCCACTAGTCACCTGCCTTCTCTGCACCTGAGTTTTCTAAGTATTAAATTGAAGAGGGTCTCTCTGGTCCTTTAAAGTGTTCAAGTCCTATTATCAAAGCATGATTTTGCTGGTTTTAAATTGTAAGATATTCAACTTGAAACTTTGCTTTACAATGTATCAAAGCTAATGACATCCCTACATATTCTCATGAAGTGCAGTTAATGAATTCCATTAAATGGAATCTCCAGGCTAAAATGGTTTCACCAGAGAATTCTACCAAATATTTAGAGAGGAAAGAAAACCAACTCTCAAAATCTCAACCAGGCAGGGAAGGAAAAAGGGAGAAACACTCAAAGTTCATTTTGGGAGGCCAGTATTATTCAGACAGCAGTGCCAAAAAAAAAGAATAGGCCAATATGCTCGATTTTACACATAACATTTCTCGACAAAATACTGGCAAAAGGAGTGTGTGTGTGTGTTTTCCATAAACTACAGGGTTTACTGTAGAAATGCAAGGCTGGGTCAACATTCAAATCCAATCAGACAATCCATCATATAAACAGGCTACAGAAGAAAAGTCATATGATCACATCAGATGAAAGAGAAAAGGTATTTGACAAAATTCAACACCAATTCATAATTAAAGCTCTTTGCAAATTAGGAGGGAAACCTACCAAATTGGTTTTAAAACATCTATATAAAAACCCATACTGTCATCTTATTTAATGGTCAAGCAACACTGAATGCTTTCCCCTTAACATTAAGAATAAGACATGGGTGCCCTCTTTCATCATTTCTATTCAACACTGTACTGGAAATTCTAGCTAGCAGAATAAAGAAAGTAAAGGGAAATAAAAGGGATACACCTAAGGAAGAAGAAATAAGATGTTCACTATTCACAGGTAAGTGTTATTCATGCAGTTGTGTCCAACTCTTTGTGAACCCAGGGATTGTAGCCCACCAAGCTCCTCTCTCCAGGGATTTCTCAGGCAAGAACACTGGAGTGGGTTGCCACTTTCCTGCTCCAGGGATCTTCCCAACCCAGTGATTGAACCTGGGCCCTCTGCACTGCAGGCAAGTTCTTTACCATCTAAGCTGAGCTGCAGATAGATAACTTATTGCTTATGAAGAAATCCTGAGGAATCTGCCAACAAACAAACTTGCTAGAACTAATAAATGAGTCCAGCAAGGGCATATGATACAAAGTCAACATATACAATTAATTATATTTCTCAATAACAGTAATGACAATGATAAAACTGAAGTTAAAAACTCAATAAAAACCTAACAAATATGCTCAGGATCTGTAAGCTGAAAATTATAATACACTTATGAAATAAATCAGAGATCCAAATAAATGAAGAGACATACCATGTTCATGGAGTGGAAGACTCAACATAATAAAGATGCCAAATCTCACCAAAAATGATCCACAGATTAACGGAATTTCTATAAAAATCCCACAAGACATTTTTAATATATAGACCAGCACATGTTAAAACTTACACAGAAAACCAAAGGAAAAATTGACATGGGAAGCTAAATCAATTTTTAAAACTATAAAGAAAAAAAACTATAAAGAAGATGGAAGTACTTTATCCAATTTTAAGGTTTAATGATAGCTACAGTATTCAAGATAATGTATTGGCAGAGGTTTAAATACACAGATCAGTAGGATAACAAAAGGAACTCAGAAACAGTCCAAAAATTAATATGTCCAACAGATTTTTTTTTTCCACTAAGTTCAATTCAATAGAGGCAGGATAGTCTTTTCAACTATTCAAACGATGCCAGAACAACTGACATCCTTAGGCAACAAAAACACAATCTAAACTGCACATGGTTAATACAAAAAGTAACTCAATATGTATCAGAGATTTAAGAACCTAGAGCTTGCTGAAGACTTCTTAGACAAGACATGAAAAACATGAAGTGTGGCCTTCACAATAATGCCATGGATTCACACAGCAGAAATGACATGGCTTACAATGGCCATACAAAACCAGACATGTCGTCATTTGAAAAGCCCTGAGAAGGGTTCAGGTGAATACATGATTATTTTTATGTCTTTATGTACAGTATATTTCTTAACGTGAGATAATAATCCTATCATATGTTGCTTAAAAAAAGGAAGGAATCTCAAAATACCCTGACAATGATATTGGTCATTAGTCCTTACACTGGGACTAAGCCAATGGCGACACTTGTGGAACTCACCTGTACCTGTACTGACACAAGCTCATTTCAATTGGTAAAATTCTAGTCACTTTACTTGACAGTGAATCTTCACACAATCTTTTGTAAGATTAAAAATGAGATTCCTTCTCTGAATGTATTGCTATCATTTAGCTTAATTTAGCTGTGTGTTTTGTTCTGTGGTGGCTACAATTCAACCTCTAGAAAATCACTGAAGTGTTCGTGAAGCCTAAGGAAGAATCAGAGGGAGGAACTGGGATTCATCTGGGAAGGTTGCACAGTTATACTGTCCTCCCCACCCTACAGCCAATTAAAAAGATAAATAGATTAAGTATGAGTGTCAGCTGGTTAGAGACACATGACGCATTGTTTCAAAACTATCAACCATTTCAGTAAAATGGGTTCATTCATACACATCTCTTTATCTCCTTAAATATGAAAGTGTATTGTAAGTCAAGCCTTCATATTTCTCATGAAGACACAGGCTACTCAAGGGTAGAGATGATGCTGTGGAACAAAGGTGTGTGTGTTAGTTGCTCAGTCGTGTCCGACTCTGCAACCCCAAGGACTGCAGCCCGCCAGGCCTCTCTGTCCATGAAATTCTCTGGGCAAGAATACTGCAGTGGGTTGCCAGTTCCTGCTCCAGAGGATCTTCCCGACCCAGGGATCGAACCTGGGTCTCCTGCACTGTAGGCGGATGCTTTACTGTCTGAGCTCCTAGGGAAGCAAAGGCGACTTTCAGTAAAGCTTTTCAGATGCACCCTCAACTGTTTAACTCTCCTGACAGCGGACAGCAGCGCACATGTATAGAAGATAAAAGGAACGAGGTTCTCTGATCTCTGCAACAACACTCCTCTTACCTCAGATAAACTAAGGGATGACAAACTGCCACAGGCTCATCATGGAAACCTGAAAGCTATGTTTGCCTTTCTTCTCCTCTTCCATGTCTCTTCCTCTTTTGTTTAAATATCCCTGAGATAATTTGCAGTGTAAACTGAGGAGGAAGATGTGCCTGAAGGCTTTGCTAAGTGCACAATAAAGATTGGCTCACTCTCCCACGTGAATTTTCAGATATAGAATTAAGTTTCTAGGCTGACTCCATTTCTAACATGATTCCTTAGATGACAACTGATATCCTGCAAATAGGTCTTCTCACAGGGAAGAAAAATGAAGGGATTTTTCTTTGGTATGAATGATCAGATTCTGAGTAAGATGTTTCCTTGGCAAAAGATTTTCCTCAGGGGTTACAGAAGGCAATGGCACCTCACTCCAGTACTCTTGCCTGGAAAATCCCATGGACGGAGGAGGCTGGTAGGCTACAGTCTATGGGGTCACTAAGAGTCGGGCCTGACTTAGTGACTTCACTTTCACTTTTCACTTTCATGCATTGGAAAAGGAAATGGAAACCCACTCCACTGTTCTTGCCTGGAGAATCCCAGGGATGGGGGAGCCTAGTGGGCTGCTGTCTATGGGGTCAAACAGAGTTGGACACGACTGAAGCGACTTAGCAGCAGCAGCAGCAGCAGCGGCAGGGGTTACATGCAGAAGTCTTTCCCCAGAAAGAGTTCTCAGAGATTCAGCTCTAAACGTGGAACGACGTAAGTGTGCAGAGTCGTCCCACATATGTCACAGAGACAGGGCTTCCCTCAGTGTGACCTCTCTGACGCTGAGTGAGGGACGAGCTGCGACTGAAGGCCTTTCCACAGTCACTTCACTCACATAGCTTCTCTCCAGTGTGGATGATGGAGTGTCGAACGAGGCTTGAGCTCCACCAGAAGGCCTTCCCACACTCCACGCATTTGTAGGGCTTCTCTCCACTGTGAATCCGCTGGTGGCTGTTGAGGTACGATCTGCGGTTGAAGGCTTTCCCACACTCCGTGCACTTGTAGGGCTTCTCTTCACTGTGGATGGTGAAGTGTCGGCTAAGGCTTGACCCACTGCTAAAGGCCTTCCCACATTCTTTGCATTCATAGGGTTTCTCTCCAGTGTGGGCCCTTTTATGCAGATGAAAGTGGAGCAGTAGATGAAGGCCCTTCCACACTCAGTGCACACATAGGGCTTCTCCCCGGTGTGGATCCGCTGGTGCTCCTTGAGGTATGGCTTGCGGTAGAAGGCCTTGCCGCACTCAAGGCACTTGTAGGGCTTCTCCCCTGTGTGGATGATGGAGTGCTTAATGAGTCTAGTGCTGTCACAAAAGCCCTTCCCACATTCACCACATTCATAGGGCTTCTCCACGGTGTGGATCAGCTGGTGCGTCGTGAGCTGTGACCTGCGGTGGAAGGCCTTCCCACACTCGCTGCACTCATAGGGCTTCTCCCCGGTGTGGATCCGCTGGTGTGTCGTGAGCTGTGACCGGTGGTGGAAGGCCTTCCCACACTCGCTGCACTCGTAGGGCCTCTCCCCGGTGTGGATCCGCTGGTGTGTCGTGAGCTGTGACCGGTGGTGGAAGGCCTTCCCACACTCGCTGCACTCGTAGGGCCTCTCCCCGGTGTGGATCCGCTGGTGTGTCGTGAGCTGTGACCGGTGGTGGAAGGCCTTCCCACACTCGCTGCACTCGTAGGGCCTCTCCCCGGTGTGGATCCGCTGGTGTGTCGTGAGCTGTGACCGGTGGTGGAAGGCCTTCCCACACTCGCTGCACTCGTAGGGCCTCTCCCCGGTGTGGATCCGCTGGTGTGTCGTGAGCTGTGACCGGTGGTGGAAGGCCTTCCCACACTCGCTGCACTCGTAGGGCCTCTCCCTGGTGTGGATCCGCTGGTGTGTCGTGAGCTGTGACCGGTGGTGGAAGGCCTTCCCACACTCGCTGCACTCGTAGGGCCTCTCCCTGGTGGGGATCAGGTGTGTGCTCTTGCTGAAGGCTCGCCCATACTCTGTGCATCCATAGGGCTTCACTCCAGAGTGAAGCTGCTCGTGTCGAACAAGGAAGCCATGTGTGTTGAAAGCTTTCCCACATTCCCCACACTTACAGGGAAAGTTCCCTTTATGAGTCAGGGGTCCTTTCACCAGCCCACATGACTTCCGTTCATAGGAATGTCTCCTGGAGGGACTCGCTGCTGTGCAGTCCTCGAGTGCAGACAGTCATCTGTCCCTAAACCATGATGATCAGGGTTCACTTTCCCAGGGAGTTCCTTTCCCTGGGGGCCTGTCCCTGGTCTCAGGGGACCTTCCTGCATCTCCAATGGCCCATCCCCAACCTTGGTTTGCCCCAGCTGGGAGTGCCCTGAGGCCCACTGAGTCGGTCGTTTCTGGGGTGAGACTTCCTCAGATGAGGCTGGGTGGGAAGGGGCAGGCTGTGGGGCCTCAGGTTTTGTGTTGTCACCTGGAGGGAAGACAATACACAAAAAGGCTCGTGAGTGATGGCAGTGTAGAAGAAACTAAATCACCATGTCAGTGAAAATAAGATGAAGACAGTGGCCGTCTTTTCAGCCTGCTGTCTCTTCAGGTCTCTGAAACTCAGGTTTGCAATTTCTTTCTTTCTCCTGTTTGAATTCTTGAAAATTTTAAAGGGAGGGTATGTCCCCAGGGGCAAGGGGAAAGTATGGACAGGGGACAGAATGTCTGGAGACAAGGAGGGCAGACAGCGGGATGATGACACTGCATGTGCTAAGTCTGCTTCAAACCACAACACCTCACGGTGCTATGCACAGGGAGCCAGCGAAGGAGTGCCTAGTGCTGCCCAGGTGGGAGACAGGAATGGGCTGGGGAGGTCTCCTGGTAAGGGCAGACCTACGGATGTGGTAGAAGCTGCAGTATAGAGAAAATTAGGAGGTTCTTTCAGCCTTAGGAAAGAGAACGAACAAACGCATAGAGTCTTCCAGAACCAGGGAGCTGCCCTGCATGAGAACACATGTTTGGAGAGAGGAGGGTTCCTGAGATGGGATTAGTGTCCTTACGAGAAGAGAGATGAGAGAGCTTGCTCCTTTTCTCTGCCACATGAGGACAGAAAGAGAAAGCTGCCATCTGCACACCGAGGAGCGGGCCCTCTTCAGCCAGGACCTGCCAGCACCTTGATCCAGGTCTTCCCAGACTCCTGAACTGACAGACACAAAACCTGCTGCTCGAGCTGCCTGGGCTGTGGCTTTCTTGTTACAGCAGCCCACGCTGAGATAGGCGGGCATGAGCAAGGTTCTCATACTGGAGTCTAGGGATGTTAAGTGCATCATGTTCAAAAAGAAAAGAATGAGCAGAGAAATAATTTCATTCCTACATCAATTAGTCAAGGTCATTCCCGAATCAGTGACGACAATGAGCCCATAGAAAGATGACGTGAAACCTGTACCTGGGCTCCACCGAACAGAAGTAAGAGGTCATGTGACTATTATGGTCTCTGACCACAAAAACCCAGGCCTGAATTCCAAAAGAACTCAATGTTAGCTTTACGGCATCTGGCAAGGCACTCAAATGTCACAGGCCTTCATTGTCCTCTTTTGAAAATTTAAGCTGAAGCGAGAACTTGTCTTGTAGGACTGCTGTGAAGATGAAATGACACACCGCCTATGCCGTGCGCAGTAGAGGGCCAGACACAGGGCAAAAACGTCACTCAATCAGATTTAACTTTTCATTATGGATTAGTCCAGTATGTGCACCGGGACCTAAGCAGGAAGCATGCAAGTTGAAGCTGTGAGACCATGAATGTGTGGGTGAACCTTGGAGAGTTATTTAAGAACAAAAAGATGACCTGCATGCAGGGCAGCAATGGAGACTCGGGCACAGAGCAGAGTGTGGAAACGTGGAGGGAGAGGGCGAGAGAACAGCGCTGGACACAGACATCACCACGGGAAAAGAGTGGAAACGTGGAGGGAGAGGGCGAGAGAGCAGCGCTGGACAGACATTGCCGTGGGAAAAGAGTGGAAACGTGGAGGGAGAGGGCGAGAGAGCAGTGCTGCACACAGGCATCGCCACGGGAAAAGAGTGGAAACGTGGAGGGAGAGGGCGAGAGAGCAGTGCTGCACACAGGCATCGCCGTGGGAAAAGAGTGGAAACGTGGAGGGAGAGGGCGAGAGAGCAGTGCTGGACACAGGCATCGCCGCGGGAAAAGAGTGGAAACGTGGAGGGAGAGGGCGAGAGAGCAGTGCTGGACACAGGCATCGCC